>LPNX010363692.1:143819-159375 GCA_001517045.1 Pseudotsuga menziesii | reverse complement strand
CCCCCCCCCACCCCCCAACAAAATAAGCAATGAATCAGAAAAAACAAGCTATACTTAAGAGAAAATTTTCCTCTTTGGGTAATAACTTGTAAAAATTTTGCTTCAATTTGCAACACTATGCAGCAGGAAATGCAGTCTCCTAGTTCTTCTGTACAGAAAAATCCTAAGACTATGCATGTTAACCTATCCAAATGAAATTATTATGGCTGGAGTAATTTTCCTCCTTGGAAGAAGAAGAATATGCTCAATTGAATCAGGAACATAGACAACTACAAGTTGTAAATTGGACCCATATAGAGAAACTGAGATCAGCTAATGAGAGAGGGAATGTGCTTAAGAATTTGAACCATGTGAGGAAAACCCAAACAAATGATATATTTCAGCCTTGAACAGCAAACCATTTGAGGTAAAATCAGCTCCAAGTGTTAGGAGCAAGTGCCCATGTGAATGCAGAATGTCTCCATCTTTACTAGTTCTATGAGGAGATGTGCATGTGATCAAGTAGGAAGGTATAGAACCCTTGGGAATGTGGAGAGAAGATGATTGAGCTCCATAATGTGATATAGCTTCAAAAATAACTGATTATTCACAAAATATAATATCAGCAAACTCATGAGAGAAAACTGACATCAAATCCCCGGCATCAATTTTGAAAGAGACTTGAGGTACTTAATTTTTCACACCAAAATTGATGAGAAAAGATAGAAGCATGACTGGAGGCTCTTGAAACTTAAAGCTTGAACCAAATAATTTCATATAATATCCAAATAAGGTCATATCATATCAAATAGTGTGGAACAAAGGTTCCAAGTGCCCCATCAAGATGGTAGATACACAATTTTCTCCTTCTTCAACCAAAACTTTGAATATTGGTGCATGCAATCATGTAGGAATTTATTGGAAGCTCTAGATCAAAGAGAGTGAATGGATCACTCCTAAAATCTGATATTTCTTCCAAAATATCCAAATTATTACTTTTTTGCACACCAGCAACAACATTAGAGAGAGAGAGAAATCAAATTCCTCTTCATTTGCTGAAGAAATCACTGGCCAACTTTGCACAGAATTTAAAATAGAAGAATCACTAGAGAATGTTTGCATAGAATGAAAGGATATTTTTTCTTCAATATAATAGATTTGAATTTCTTCTTCTAGATCATCTATATGAGAATATGAGATATCATAGATCTCATAAACTTCCGAATTAGCAGGAGAAGGAGTCACTCCAAGGAGACTTTCTTCAAATCGAATTGATTGTGTTGAAGATTATACTTATTCTACATCTTGAACAATTTGATTTGGTGAGCCAATGTGAGTCATCTAATATAAAAACAACAAATTTCCTGGAAGAGAGGGAACAAAGAGTACATTCTTGAACTCATCATGCTGGATTTTTTTAGAACCTCTCCCAGTAGCTGTGATTTGGGACCCATCTCCCATATGAGTGTTAGGTGCTCCTAAGAGATCCAAAGTAGTGAAGGATTATTTGGAGGAAACCATGTGGTTGGATGCTCCAGAATATATCAAGTAATCCTTCGACGGAGTGAGGCATTTCTTCAAGGAATGGAATCTCTAATATTCTTCAATCTTCTCTCCAACATTAGACATATCTGCACCTTATGGAAGGGAAATATTGTTATGTTCAACGAATGTTGTCAATTGGTCAATGGTCTTCTTCATGCACTGATTCTTTGAATGAAGGTCTCTCATACAGTATGGAAACTTAGTGTTCTCTTTCTTGGAACCCAAGGCTCCATCAAAATATCTCTGATTCTCCTTTGGCTTGAATTAGTGGCTTTGGTCTCCTTCCCTTTGTGCTTCCCTCTTGCTTGCGCATTGTTTGATTCTGTCACTAAGAGTGCTTGATTATTGTAGGTTTGAATCACTCCCATTTGAACCAATTTATCTTTCTCTTGTATTAAGGACTCAAAAAAATCATCTAGAGAAGGCATCTTCCAACTAGGAATGGAAGCTCTTCCAGAATGGAATGTAGAGAAAAATACATAGTACTTTGATCCAAGCTTGCCCAGTACTGATAGAACCAGTTGCTTGTCTTTCCTCTCTATTCTGAATTGTTGACATTGCAGTGTTAGTGACTTGAATTTTGTGAAACATTGCTAGATAGTTTTGAAACTGCTGGGATGCAGTGCAATGATATCATTCCCCAATATGTTCCCTTGAATCTCATCTTGTTTTCCAAACAAAAATTCAAGCTTATCCCAAGCTTCCTTTAGAGTCCTTATTCCCTCAAGGTGGAACAAAAGATCCTGGGATATATGAGTGCACAAGAAGTCGAAGGATTCATCCAAGTGATTCAAAAAATTGTTCTTCTCAGCAGGGTGATGGGTCTCTATCTCTCTACCCATTTTCATCCTAAACAGACCAAGTTTGCGCAAGGAGACCTGCATATCTGCCCTCCAATAAACATAGTTGAAGGATGTAAGTATTTGGGGTACAAGATCTGAAGAATCCATCAATATCTATATTGATCGGTAAACTCCTCAACAAGATACCTAGGTACCTACAAGTAAAACT
The DNA here is from genome assembly GCA_001517045.1 of Pseudotsuga menziesii. Classification (NCBI taxonomy): domain Eukaryota; kingdom Viridiplantae; phylum Streptophyta; class Pinopsida; order Pinales; family Pinaceae; genus Pseudotsuga; species Pseudotsuga menziesii. The sequence goes on along the minus strand of LPNX010363692.1, from coordinate 156,840 downwards.
ACAATCCAAAATCAGTTCGCAATTATGTCAGTTTCAAGCCTTCCACCTCCACATGTACACTTTCTTAGGGTTTAGCACACCTACAGAGACTTCTCTAGACGAATCCAGAGTTAGCAAGGAAAAAATTACACGATTTATGTGGAAACCTAGTTTCTTTTGGTGTACAATGGAGATTGGATAGACTTACTGCTAGCCTAAAAATGGCTTTGATACCATTTTTAATTTATGAACCTATTGATCTATAGGAAAATGAGAGTGATTTTGAAATGGATTATGCAATGGAATCTCAAGAACAATGTACACTAAACAAGACAAATTTGAGACAAATATGATAAGAATTTATCAGTAAACTACAACATTAATATTCATTAATTTAGTAGTAATACAACAGTGTTACAATAAGGATAATTTGAATCATGTGGATAAGATTCAAATATACCAACTAAATAGCTAACTATGAGTGTATAAATCACTGCATGGGAGCCACCAGTGTAACTGTTGATTTCTAAATCAGTCCGACAATTAGTTAAACTTGTTAGTTTTCAACATTCAAGCTACCATTATGATCTTAGGATATTTAACTGAGAGAATAACAAGCACATCAATAAAACACAAGCACACCACAAGAGACAAGAGACACAAAGAATTTTCCTCGGGGAAACCATAAAGGAGAAAACCCCGCAACTTCCTCAAAGATAGAATCAACACCAAAGTTAAAACCAAAAAATAGTAAGATGATCTTCCGACAACAGCAGTCTCTTTCTCTCTCACTGAGAGAGCTTCTCCTCTCTCACTCATGTGCCCCAACGAGTGAGTGTGTGTATCCTAAATAGAGAGACTCGCTCTCTATTTATATTCTTCCGTTCACTTGGAACTCATTCCATCATGTCGGCCTCACTTAACAATTACTTGCTAGAGCCAACATCTCTAGGAGTGTCTAATAACCCTAGTGCCCCACAACTTGTGGGGACTTTGCCTCCTTCGACCAACAAGGAGGTTTATCCTTAACATAATGGTGGGGACTATTGCCCCGATTTACAATGACTCACCTAGGGTCGACTTCACTAGGATATTCTAATAACCCAAGGGCCCCACAACTGTGGGGACTTTAACCATTGACCAATAGGAGGGTTACCCACAATGACTTGACATGAATTTGTCATTATAGAAACTTTCTGGAATAAACATCAGGGTATGACATGACTCAAGTACATTAAAATACATCCCAGAATGAACATCAGGTTACAATAGATAAGAAATACAAGTGAATACATTCTGAAGTTACAATTACATCAACACTCCCTCTTAACTAGGAAGGTATTCGCTCGACACAGTTTATCAGCACAATTCTTCTTCTCTGTATCATTTTGGTCATCATCAGGTCTTCATCATATTCAAGTCATCTTCACATTCAAGTCATATTCATCTGTAAGTCATCTTCATTTGGATCTGGATCATCACTAGATCTGGATCATCATCACTCAATCTAGATCATCATCCCTGAATCTAGATCATCACTCAATCTGGATCATCACTGGATCTGGATCATCACTTGATCTGGATCAACACTGCTAGATCATCATCACTGGATCTGGATCATCATTGGGCATCATCACTCGATCTGGAACAACACGGGTGCTATCTCATGATTCTTCTCATCACAAGAAGTTCTACAGAGCCATCCCTTTTTCATGCTGGTTGTAGGCCTAGCCTCCATGTAGGTATTCTTCAGCACTTATATCTGATCAACACATGATCGAAGAAAGGCTCATCATTTCTATCTGACCAACACATGATCGAAGATAGATACTGCAATTACATCTGATCAACACATGATCAAAGAAAGGCATGCCTAGCACTTACATCTGACCTAATCATCAGAAAGGCATGCCCAGCACTCACATCTGATCATGTAGGGACCAATCCTATAATCATATCAGAAAGGCCCAACACTTACATCGGATCAACACATGATCAAAGAAAGGCTCAACATTTCTATCTAATCAACACATGATCGAAGATAGATACTGCACTTACATCTGATCAACACATGATCGAAGAAAGTAACTGCACTTACATTTGATCAACACATGATTGAAGAAAGTCACAGCACTTATATCTGATCAACACATGATCGAAGAAAGGCTCAACACTTATATCTGATCAACACATGATCGAAGAAAGGCTTTGCACTTACATTCATCTAGGCTGGAACACATCATACCACAATGATGAAAGGGCTTGCACTCATATCTAATCATGAGGGAACACATCCTAGCAATCATATTAGAATGGCCCCCAGTCCTCGACTGAGCTACTTGGTAACTGACCAGGTGCCTCCATTCTCCTAGAGAATGGCAGTTTCCCTTACATTTGTCCTACTCGACAGAATGGCCAACACTCACATATGACATGGGAGGAACTCAATCCTTTAACCATGACTAAATGGTTCATCCCTTACATCTGATCAAGTGGGAACACATCCCTCTATCACATCAGAATGGCTTCTCAGTCATAGACTGAGTTTCCCTGGTAACTAACCAGGTGCCTCCATTCCTAGAATGGCAGTTGCCCTTACATCTATCCTACTCGAAAAAATGGCTAGCACTCATATCTGACATGGAAGGAACCAATCCTCTCACCATGATAGAATGGCTCAGCCCTTACATCTGACCATGGAAGGAAACAATCCTCTCACCATGTCAAAATGGCTATGGATTTCAGCACTCATATCTGACATGGAAGGAACCAATCCTCTCACCATGACAGAATGGCTTAGCCCTTATATCTGACCTACTTGTTAGAATGGCTAGGGGACTCATCACTTTCCCTTGGAGGAAACCTATATCTAGAGAACACCAATATTCTCCCTGAATTACTCGAACTTCATCCTAGCCAATGGATTCATCAATACATCAGCTATATGTTCCTCCATCGCAACATACTGGAGCTTCACTGCTCCTCTCTGCACCATATCCCTGATATAGTGATACTTGATCTCGATATGCTTCGACTTGTCATGGGACACTAGATTCTCTGACAACTTCACGCAACTCTGGTTGTCACAATGTATACAAGTAGCATCCAACTGGAGATCAAATAAATCAGACATTAGCTTCCTTAGCCATACTGCCTCACAACTAGCTGAACAAGCTACGACATACTCTGCTTCAGTTGTACTCAATGCCACACAAGATTGCTTCCTGCTAAACCAAGAGATCACACTTGATCCCATACTAAAGAAACACCCTGAAGTGCTCTTCCCATTGATGGCACTACCTTCCTAATCTAAATCAACATAACCCTCCAGGTTAATCTTTTGATTCGCATCGTACTTGAGCCCATAATCAACTGTACCCCTCAGGTACCTCAGAATATTCTTTGCAGCAATAAAGTGAACATGTCTTGAATCTGTTAGGAACTATCTCAAGGTGTTCACATCAAAGCAAAATATCTGGTCTTGTGTTCGTCAAGTATATCATGGACCCAATCATCTGATGATACATCGTAGCATCAACTGTCTCTGATGAAGCATCACTCAATAGCTTCATGTTCGATGCCATAGGTGTGGTCATGGCCTTGTAGTCAATCATCTTGAACCTCTTCAGGATCTATACTGCATACTTCCTTTGTCCAAGGAATATTCAATCCGCATTCTTCCACACCTCCATGCTTAGAAAAAATAGTGCATCGACACATAACAAGAGCATCACTGGTCTTCTGCCTTCAACCTTGAAGCAAAGGTTGGAATCTGCTTTACTCTCAGTAAAGCCTAGAGTCATCAGTAATCTATCCATCCTGTCGTATCATGTCTAACCTTAGATCTTCTGCAGTCACTCCCTCTAAAGCGGAGCATCATACTCCCTTTGTCTTCCGTACTCTATGCACTAAAACATTATGTACCGGAGTGATAAGTAGCTTCCTATGCTACTAATATTCTATGTGACCATCTAGTGTATAGACTTGAATCTTCAACCTTGTAGCAAAGGTTAAGATCTTCATCAAGCTCATCATATATGTGTTTAAACTCTTACTGGCTGCAAATTTCTTATAAACCCAACCAACGGATGTGATATACAGTGCTCTATTTGAAGGCGACACGACTCGACAGCTGCCAAAGATAACATCTTTCCTTGTCTGGATTTTTGGTTTTTTAAATTTTTTTGGACTTTTTCAAATATTTAAAAAGCTTGAAAAAGAATAAAACTTCTTTAAAGTTATAGACTAGGAGGAGACGAGTGTCATATGGGAAAACAAAATAGTTCCAAGCAGTGGAACATACCTATTCTCAATGCAAGCATACATGTGTAGGATAGTGACACTCGGGGGAAAGTCCCCTCCAAGTAAAATAGGGAATCAAGCTGCAAAGGACATAAAAGATGGCTCTGCATGGCTAGACATGAGACAAGCTCAAGCTATATGGTTGAAACTCAAAGTCAGGGAAGCCAGCATAAGGCTCAAATGAGGTAGGCAAATCTCTTGATAATGCAATTACAACTTGACATAAGGGACTCCGGGGGAAATAGGCCAGCAAAAGATCAAGAGGAGTATGAGGCTCTTGCGAAATGTCATGGTGATACTATATAACGGACTCCCGGACCTAAGAGAGGACTCACAGCATGGGTACCAAATGCAAAAGGGAGCTAAATAGGACACCCATGTGGAGGAAAGCTCTACCATTCACATAATATCACTTCTAACAACAGCATGAAGGTTCTGTGATACCATGGAATGGGTTTGTACCTAAGCTTAATATGGAATGGTCATAATGCAATGCATAAGTGCAAGCAGATGTGATATCCTAACCTATATGCCAGTTCAGACATAATACCTGTGATAGGAACTAACGGGTCAAAACCTCGAAGAGAGTGTACAAAAACTGGAACCTACATGACAACCATATTAGTCCAAAACGACCCAAAATAGTCAATAAAGAATCCAAGTATAGGATATAGGGAGGAATCGTCATGACAACTGCTCCCAAAGGAAACAATGCAGTGAATGATCGGCATAAAAAGGAAAATAAGGTGTAGACCCAACGTTCACGCATCCACTACCACCCCCATGAGGGTGACCACCGGTGTAAAGACCGAGTGAAAGGAATAAAAATCCTCCACAAATGGAGTAGAGGACAGAATATGACCATTCACAAATCTATGAGCACGGTAAGGGGATATGATGCCCCCAAGTCTGACACCAGGGTCCGTACTAGGACCAAGGACGGGTGATAAGATACCAAGCATTCCAAAAATGAAAGGACACAAGCTCAAGAGAGCATAAATATACTCAAGTAACCACGATCCCAAAGGCCAACTAGCGCACAAATAACACACACCCAATAAAATCTAAAGCCAAAATACAAGAAAACCAAGGGGAGGATATGTGAGCTCCCGAATGCAGCAGGTATGTCTCGCCTAGGAGAGGCTCGAAGCTCCCATACACTACAAGCGGAGGTACGTAACCAATTATGGTGGCCCTCAGCTTCAATGCATAAAGTGACTGTGTTGTCTAACCTCTACTTGGCCAAGACACCTATAGAATAACCTATGCAAGTACCCCCTATGATACCTAGGTAAGGCAATTAAGGTCACCTCAATATAACCAATGCTCAGGTGGATAGTCGCAGGCGGGATCGATAGTATGGGGAGGGTAGCAAAGCCCGAAACTCTCGAAAGAGCCCCCAGATACGAATACAGTCCTGGAAATATCTTCGGTGCTACTCAGTTACAACCAGGGGTCATCCCAATCATAACCGCTCACACCGCCTCGTGCTTAACTCCCTTGTAAGAGGAGAATCCCAAGAAACACTAATTATAACAAGGAATTTCACACTCTCACCTGGACGGACACATACATGTTTCGTTTAGTGGTCTTGGAGAATTTACTCACAATGAGCTATTCCAAGACCCTAAAACCTAATCTTGTTGGTGTACCCTATCAAAGAAAATAGTGTAATCCATTTTAATTAAGCGTTGATTTTAGTTGGCTGTAATTACTCAAAGGGAAATGGCCATGCAACTAGTGATATGAAGACTCAGCAGTGAAATAAAAGTGCACATCATAACAAACAATGCTAAGTGCAATCTTTGTCAAATGAAAAACAGGGTATGCCACTACATGAGATTCATAAATATATATTCCTTTCTGAATGCCAATGCAATCCTTCCTATATGAAAGCCTAAACACTACTCTCATCCAAGCAATCCAATGCAAGTACCTCCTCAAATCCATATCTAAGATGCAACTAAGAGTGCAACTACTTTGTATTTTTCAATATAAAAGAATGAAAAATGCAATAAAAGGCATCTAAAACTCTCAGTCTTTGCAGCAAGTATAAAAGACAAGCCCAGTAAGACACCGAGACAAAAAAGAGTAATGCACTAATGGAAAAACAAAAAGGATAAATTACTAAAACTACTTTCAAAGAAAAATCAATGAAAAAGCAGTCTCTAGTCACAAAAGAAGCATCCAACAGACAACATCAGACCCAAGGAAGACCCAACCACACTCACAACCCACCCAGAAACTTCCCACAACATCAAACTCACCAAAATGGAGGATGTATGTGACTATTTAAAGAAAAGCTGCGTATATATGCAACTTTTGGCAAAAAACCTGCATGTATACACAGATTTTGGCCAAAAACCTGCGTGTATATGTGACTTTTGGCCAAAAACCTGCGTATACAAAGAAGGCAGTGGTAAAAAGCATGCCAAGGGTCAAACCAATAAAGGGGAGTGTCAATGGATGAACATACTATAAAATGCAACACATAAAAAAGGAGAAACAAAGAGCAAGTCAATAATATCAATCCCATTGTGCCTGCAAACCCCAAATAAAAACAAGGAACATCCCCAGCGGAATCGCGAATCCTGTTACGGAGAGAAATTCCTATGGCTTGGGGAACCACAACAGACAACTTGACTCCAGAAATCAATCCTTTCCAATATGCAAGAGAAATCAAATATCTAACACTAAAGGATCAAAACTCATACCTTATTCCGGATGGTTGAAGTAGATCCCCGTTGAGCTTTCCAACTTCAGCTTGAATTGATGAATCACTTCCTCAACAATAAGTAAACAAGACAAGCATACTATATATATTGGTGTTAGATCTACTCTAGCATTATAATCAACAACGTATAAGCATTTGAAATAATCCATGGATAAAATATTCATTCAAACATACATTATTAGACAGGAAAAGATATTTCTATTAATATAAAATCAGAGATTACAATGAATACAACCTCTGTTGGCATGTCTGTGAATCAGAGAAACTGAATCCCCCACTTGGGCCTCCACCACCTCAATCCTCCATCTCTCGATAGCAAGATCAGAAGCAAAAGGCAAGCTTGGGAAGAACACTAAAGTGCTCCAAGGGACAAAGGGATGCAAACTCAAGTCCAAGTTCCGGCAACAAAGGACTATAGTTTCTTTGCTCTCAATTCTCTTATGCCTTCAATGTATCCAAAGGGTTCCTTATATAGATTTTTAATGGGGTAATGAAAGGTCGAATCCGAGCGATCTCAAGGCATATGAAAGGCAGGAGACAAGTGAGTTGGATCCATGTCAAGAAAAACTCCAAAAGGATTTGGATTTTTGTACACATCCCGATGTACGTGGTTTTAGAAGTCAAACCCGCGTATATACACAATAAAGGGTTTAAAAGTCGCGTATATCAACTTTCACATGTTTTTAGGGATGGTATAGGAAACATCAAAGGACAAAAAATGGTCCAAGGGGTCTAAGGTGTTTGCAGAGGAACAGGGGAAGGCCATACAAGTGTGATTCACCTAGTGTGGTAAAATACGCTATAATAATGGTGGCAGCTGGAAGTGATGATGGTGAAAGTACTGAGACTTTCTCATGAACAGGAGATGGTGTTAAACTTAAAGAAGGAATATGTAATGGAACCTTAAAGACTTGAGATATAGTGGATGGTGGAATAGGCATTTGTACAGAGAGAAGTGTAATAGAATCAGGTAGACATGTGGCATCATGATAGAGCTGAGACATCAAGGGTGTCATGGTAGACCCAGTAGGCAAGGAAGATAAGGATAGGATCGATGAGAGGAGTAATGTTGAAGATGATGGACAAGGCTCAGAAGAATATTGTGATTCTGGGAGAGCTGATGAAGACCTCCCGTTTCTGCCACTAAACAAATTCATGAACTCCTGTAAATTATTACCATTTCTAGCTTCCTCAGTGACAGGAACAGGGGAAAGTCTTTCATCCTCCTCTTCTGAATTAGTCAAATCTATAGAAGAAGCAGGGAATGATGAATTTTGAACATTCAATTTCTTTAGTGGTTTCTCCTCAACCTCAGTTTGTTCAGATTGGGCTTTATCAACAACAGTAGTTACCTGATTAACCTCAACTGGTTGAGAAGTTTCAATTTCCTATGTGTCCAATGCAGAATTCATCCTGGTCAGCTTCTATTTAATTTACTCTGAAGTATGTATTAAGGATTTAACCTATTGATCAATAGATGCATGTGGAATTTCTTCCATGGGACTTTTACCTTTATCTGTGGTTGAACTTGTTTCTATGGAAGGGTCTTTGGGTGCTTGAGCCTCTTTTGCTGCTGCTTGAGCCTCTTTTTCTTCTCTGTCTCTTATCATCTTTTATTGAATATCCAATTCCATTGCCCTGTAGTGTCAGAACCTGTCTCTTATTTCCTTTTGATCTAGTAGAATTTGACTCTGCTCTTCTTTACATTTGGCCTTGGCCAAAACCTCAGAGAAAGTGTCAACTCCTTGATAAATGGAGTCATCTGGGAATTCTTCATGAATGTATCCTGCTTTGAAATGATTATGTTTAAGGTGGGCATCGACAATCCCCTCGGGATCATGTTGACTCTTGCCAGAAAAACCTAGATTGAGTGAAACTATGTGATCACTGAGTTCTGATGCCTAGGTGGAGGTTGGTATACTCAAGGATCCCAGATCTTGAGGAAACTTGGGCTAGACTTTTCTTTTGTGCACTGCACACTTCTTGTATATTCCTTCGGTCACTGTCAGAAATGATATTTCTTTGAGAACCAATCTGTCAGGCACAACCTTCGGTAGCATGTGAGCAGTACTACTACTGAAGACTTTGTTGTATGCAAATGACTCACCGACATACCAATCCCCCATCGTAGCTATAATGTTTTTGGCTTCGGGGGAGAAAGCAGGAGCTTCCTTCTTGAAAATTAAGAAATAGACTCGGCCAAGGAAGTTCTCACAAATGTCATAAAATATGGTCACGTAGTTGGCATCCCATAGCTATGCATCGTATATGTGTAGAGGTGGGGCTGGTAGTACCCAGTTCCATCCCAAATTAGGATAATGGAACTCAGTGCAAAAGATGTCAACAATGTAGGCGGAGAAGAAGAAATTAGGTTTCTTCCTGGCAGTGGCTTTCTAAAAGTCTTGTATGGATGTTCTAAGTTCTAAAGAAAGGATTGAAGCCCATGGGAGAGATTTGCTCGTGGTTATAACATGATGGGAAATCGGAGCCCATTCTTTCTTAAAATAGGAATAGTTAGGGAGACCATACAGCCTGCACAACATTACTGCTAGCAGGGAATAGGGTTCCTTAAACCATTCAATAGGGTAGAGGTCATCTTTGCTCTGAGAAAACTTACATGGTTCATTCATCCAAGACTTCAACATTTGATCAAAATTATACCTGGACCTAGCAGCTTTAACAAAATCGGCATTAAGGAGTTGTCTAAATGGTTTGAGAGCATAAATTTTTACAAAAAAATCTCAGAACGGAAATTGGAAAGTGGCAATCCAGTGCTATTATTGAAAAAACAATCTTTTGGATTTGCATGATCAATAATCCACCTGAGTGCGTCGTTGTAAGGAAGAATGGCAGGTCTTACAGCAATCATATGGATACCGGAATCCCTAATTCTCTTGTAAATGGTTTGGTCATCTTGAATGTCTAAAATATCATCATTGTCGAAAATGGAATAGATTCGAGACCAATATAACTGGTAGGTCTCACTAACCCGCCCACTGGTATCAGAGAAGACATCGAATCAGGTCTTTGGTCAGTATATATTTCTGCGGGTTTTTACACCGGGTAATTCGAGGCATTTTTGAGGTTGACATATTCTGTTGAATGTATAAACTAGAAATTGAAACTAATTTATACTGGATATACCCGTAAGCAATTCAAATTAGGAAGGGCGATTTGAAAACTAGGCTGTAACCAAAGCGAAGAGTGGCAAAGTTGCTTGGTAAAAACCCCAAAGTAAATTCATGCAACACAACGAGTTACAGTGGTAAAAATGGTGAAGAAATCATCAAAAGACCATCATATATATAATTTGTGAGAAATATTTAAGACCGTAGGATGAGAATAAGAACGATGGTCAAGATCAAACTTTGCGGGATACGAAATCGCAAAAACAAAAAAAGTTTATTCAAACCTTTCCGCAGCCCACATTCTGCATTTTGCAGGATGCAGGATGCGGGAACACGCAAAGTGAACGAAATAAGAAATGACATCTCGCACCCTGCATTCTGCACTTATGCAGGCTGCGGGTTACGGGTTTACCAAAGAATATCTATCAAAAGTTCCCTGCATCTCGCATTTTACATTTGCGGGATGCGGGTTGCGGGATGAGAAAATTCAAAATATATGAGTACAATATCCCACATCCTGCAACTTGCGGGTTGCGGGCTGCGGAATTGAAACAATTCCAAACAAAAACTAGCCTTTTGCAACTTGGAAACACACAAATCAAGCATGGATTTTGGAAGTTTTGGTTGAGTTAGAAAACTACAGAAACCAAGATAAATGTAATAGAAGCCATGGAATGGAAAAATGATTTAAATCAGTTACCTTTATATGTGAAATTGGGTTCCCGTGTAAAAATAACATGGGATCTGTTGTACCTACAACAAATGGCGACTGGATGGAAGAACCAGTTATCTCTGCAAAACAATAACCTTTTCCAATCAAATATGTCAGTAGAGAAATGATCAACTTGAGATTACCAGAAATGTCAATATAAGAATGCAACCAACAAAGAATTATCAAAGAGTGATTAATGCATTCCCACCCATGGTCATTTTAAAGATAATGCAACTCTGATTCAGATGGTATGAAGGATAAGGATCACTTGGAGTCAAGATGACATAGGCACGCAGTTCAAGTTGAACCTGGGATCATATCTTGACAATTTTGGGTCTTCACACATAGGCCACTAAAATCATCATTTTTTTTTATTTTATATATATATATATATTGAAAAAACGAGATTCTATTGACATAGGACCACTAACCATGCTCTGGTGATTAGTGCCATTCACAAACCTAACCTAGAAACTGAACAAGCGGGCTCAGAAAGGAGACCTATTGTCTTCCAGCAGTATGGCTGGAAGAAACTATCATGGCTTGGGAACCATCTAATGATAATTTTATTCCAAACTCAAGTCACTAGTAGAAAATGAGAAATTAATGACTAAAATCAGGCTATAAACGACTATTTTTGAGTCGGTGACTAATAGTAGCAAATTACCACTATCTTATAGCTAGTCGTATTTCACTAGTCATTAATAGCTTGACTTAGTAGTCACTGATTTAGTCATTGATAGACAATGATTTAGTCATTGATAGACAATGCTTTAGTCATTGATAGTCAATGATTTAGTCATTGTTTTAGTCATTGATAGTTAATGATTTAGTCATTGATTTAGTCACAGATTTAGTCATTAATTTAGTCACTGAGTTAATCATTGATTTAGTCATTGATTGCAACCATTAATGACCAAATATATGACTAAATAAACTAATAGATGTTAACATATTAATGAATAAGCTAAATACGACTAAGATACGATAAATTAGCTACTAATAGTCGTATATATGTGAATTTAGTCATTTTTGTAGTCACAAATTTATGATAGGGCACGGTGGAATCGAACCACCAACCTCCTGCCTATAATTAGGCAGGCGCTCTACCATTGAGCTAGCACCCTTTAAGAAGTTGTTATTGCTTGACAATGATGATATTCAAATAAATTTATGATAGATTACAATCTACAAACTACATAATTATTACTATTACAACTTACCAGTAACTAGTATTTATGAAAGTAGTCATTTACGCAGTGGAGAATTGTAAATAAGAAGGAGCTGCATTGGATGATTTCGCAAATCTCGACATTTCGATCCCTACTATGGGAAGGGTAAGGAAGTTGTTGTGTCCCCATTAAACCAATCACAGCAGGCACGCCTTGCTCCAAAGAAAACTGCACTTGGGCTTCATGTGAATCCCTTGGTGCAAATGACATGGTCAAAAAATTTCTCTTCAAAAGTTATGCACCCCAACTTTCCACCTAAGCATGCCATAAGGATTTCAAATAAGGGCATATCCTCAAATTCCATAAATCATTGCAAAAACAAAATACAAGACTTATCACCAAACTTTGCCACCCGTGCATATATATAGTTGTCATTAATAATCTTAACCAGCTCAGGGAGGTATTTCACAATTAATATTCACCATTATCCTTTGTAAACTTGCTAGAGAAGCCAAGTTTGTTCACCTGCTATCTTGTTTCTCAAAGTCCATTTGTTTTAGCTCGAAACTTGAGGTAGACTTGATTTATGTTCATAACTCACCTATTGACATAATTATGTCTACAAGATGTAATATTTGTATTTTCATTTTTTATTGTAGGATATTTATTATTTAAAATGTCAAAAGCACAAGGAATAGGGAAGCTACCTTAAAATGGGAAGTTGAAGAAAGTCCCAACCCTTGGAAAGATGCAGATCCAATGTTGCTCATGGATACAAATCATTTAATTGGATTCCAAGATGACCTTGAGTGCCCAAATACATGTATAGAATGTTCGTCAATGAAGACTTCCATAAGGACCATGATGACTTAGAGGTTTTTTGAAATATCAGAAAGCACATCCTTTACTTGATTTCCGCCAAACCAATAATATTACCATGATAACGATGTTGTCAAATCGATATTCAAAGACATTAATCTTGGAATGAGATCAA
>LPNX010363692.1:131770-143671 GCA_001517045.1 Pseudotsuga menziesii | reverse complement strand
TTTCTATAACAGAAATTAAAGCCTTGCAAAAATTAAAAGAGAAATGAAGGGTAACCATACTAGTCATGATAAATTCCAATAAGGCCTCTTTCATATATCACGCCAAGTGTATTCTTTTTTGCAATGGTTGGGATAACATTCATAACCCAAACTTTGTCGGATGTAAGTGCTACTACAAAGCCACCAAGACCTGCATTCATGTCCATAACATTGCGATATCTACTCTCCCCAATATATTTATTCGTTCGTTTGTAGCCTTTCACGTGCTTTATCCACAACTGTGTATCAGCATTATATGTCTCAGCAGTAACACCTGATAATGAACCACTGAGAACTCTAGCAGGAACAGCATTCAAGCGCTTTGGGAACTTCTCCAAAATCCCTCCAGACACATTATTAGCATCACTGACTTTAGGCATTTACGTGGTGCATCTTTGCATTCTCTTATGCCTGGGGGGTCAGCAGATTTTATAGACATTATCAGATAAGCATAAAATTTCAATCATCTGAGTAAAACTAGGCCATTTAAGTAAAACTAGGGCACTATCAAAGCAAACTCTTCTTGTACTGTAATGAAATATGAAGCCAATTATGCAAACATGCTTGAAATTTTTTAATATTTAGACAGTTAAACTTAAACCTGTCTGCAGCACAAGATCAATTCATGTGTGGCCACCATTAAAATGTAAAAGCAGATAGGAAAATTCAAAACTCAAATAAAAATGATGAAATCAAAATGTATCTCTGACTTGTATTCAGGATATAAAGTTGATTCAGGATAAAATTTGATAATCCCTTGAATCTTGTAGCATTCACAATTAAAATCACAAATTATAATAGGTCAACAGCCATTCTATCAATTGTTACAAAGCAGTTCTCCAGATTTCTACATGTCAGAAAATTATGACAAACAAACAGACCATGTACTTCAGCTTAATAGCAGTGCAAGTTTAAATTTTTCATAGTTAGCCACACTGACATTTTACTTCAAAGGAATCGTACAACCACAATGCACTTTGTAACATATCCATTGCAATATTGATATCCAATTTAGAATTTGGCATGATATTAGTCTTGTAAAGGAAAAAAATCCAATAGAATAATACTTACAAGGACAGGTGTTAAATGCTCGTTTAATAGAATAACAAATGTTGCCAATACCTGGAATCTAAAAGCACATTCTAGGAAGGACAAAAATAGATTTTAACTGTCAAACCCCAGGAATGTATTGGAGCCTAGATTTAAACCTAAGAATACCTACAGCACTGAGCTTATGGTCCTGCTTAAGCACAAAAGTTCTTTTCCAGAGATAGGCTAACTGGTAGCTAATGCACTCTTAGCTAATGCATGGATAATGGGCAGTTTCTAACAGACAACTCATTTAACTAGAAGAAAGCAAAAACAAGTAACCAATAACTTATTCGTGACACTTAACTTGTGACCTATTGGTGTTCACCAGCCACAAGTTAAGTGGCTATGCTAGTACACTAAGCAAATCAATGCAGTGATTTGTTTTTTATTAAATACAAAATTTCAATGCTTTTCCAATGCAAAGCATAAATGAATATCATGACCCTGATTATCATGATATCATCATTTAAACTTAATATAAATATGCAATCCTTCACATCTGCACACAAAGACAACTAACCAATCCAGATGAAGACACATTCTTGTAGAATCCCACAACTAGTGTCCCATCTCTTGTTTACCATCCTCCCTGATTGCTAGCTTCTTCTGCTTGTTTACTCTCTCCTAGATTTGAATTATTTCTACTGTTTTATAAGGAGAGACCCCCTTTAATCCCATCTCCTCTTAAAAGTTACTAAAAAGAGACAGAGTGACCCTCATTTTTCTGGTAGTGTTCAGTATTCCAACATAATATCCTGAGAACAAAGAACATCACAGGCCATCACCAGTCATCGGTGGCTTTCTTCTAAAACTTTGTCAGTGAGTAAATTGTTCTTCTCTTGCTCTAGGAGGAAAGGCTCTAATAGTCATTTTGAAAGAGTACAGGATGACTCCGTTCCTGTCAGATTTTAGACCCTTTGTCCCCATATGGAAACTGAACCAATTGCTCTTTAACAAGTTAGTTACTGGGAGGAACTCTTCTTAGATTCCTAGTTCCTCTCTTTCTATCTAGACACAACTTGAAACCTCATAGTAGTGCACTAAATTCAGCAAAGTTATTTGATGTTTTTCCAAGGGACAGACAATAGGTTATTATAGAATAATTGGTCCTATAAATAGTTCCTCCTCCCAAATTCCCAGCAGTATATTTAGAAGCCCCATTGTACAAGAGAGATCATTTTTCTAGGAAGTTATCCTGTGATTTTTCCTTCTTCATTGATCTGGAGATCTGCATTCCATATTTGGCAGAGAATATGAAGTCAGTGTGGTCTTAAAACTGTAGATAATGCTGCAACCGCTGCTGCTCTCTGAAAAGACTGATTGGAGGGAGAGATAGATGCCATTGTAGCTCTTGGTGGAACTTTACTCCCACTTCTTGAATCAAAAGCACTTGACAGAGCAGCTAATGCTGAATCCCTTTGAGTTGGGCCACTTTGTTTTGAACCATTGGAGTTGTTAGGACTTTGTGTTGGACTCTCAGACAAGCCAGCACTAGTTGTTGAGACTTTCTTTTTTAGGCTCTGTAATGCAATGGAAGATAGCATTACTTGAAGAAGCATAATCAGAAAAACTGCATAAGAATATCTTTCATATGAATAGAATTCATACCTCTATAGCCTGGATAGTTATCCCTTGGAGAATAGCAAGCTTCTTTTGAAATGAGTTTCCCTATATTTGCAGTTTGCTTAAAACAATGTTAGGTGAACTGAAAAACTGCTTTTAAAATACATTTATTGCAGATATTCTGATAAGAGATGCTACAAATAACATCTACAAACACTAAAATATAGAAACTCCTGAAAGGCATTACTCGCATGCCTTCTTTGTTGAGTAATCCAAGTAATAGCAATTTGAAACCACAATTTGTCTCTACAACATTTTTCGGGTAAGGTGAAGGCTTGGATGATAAGGGTTATTTACTATTTACTGACCCAATAAATATAGAAAGCAGTTCAAACAATCAGTCACTGCTATTCCCTTAAAGCAAGGTGGTTTTCCATGCCCAAATAATCATATTCCAATAACTTGACAAGCATCCCAAAATAAATATTGGGAAAAAACCAGCGAAAACAGTTTTTTGAATAAAGAAGGAGAAAACTCAACAACAAAAAACTGTTTTGTAGTCACCAACTAATCAGCAAATCTGGTAACAATCTCTTTGATATAACAATCAGTTTTAGATTTATAAGAAAAATGAACGTATAAATTGCTCCTAGCCTTAATTTCAGGTTCAATTGATGATGATGATGATTGTTGATGTCCACTAAGACCAACTTTCATCTATCAGACCTTAAGAAAAAATGATAATAAATTACTTGGGTTGCTTTAGAATTTTATTTCTATGCTTGACATATCAAAAACACGAAATGAAAATCACAGAACTTACAGCAGCTTTGGCTGAATCCCAAGCGAAAAACTTTGTAAAGAAAGAAGGTTCATTCCCCTCTCTAACTTTGTAAAGTGGTATATCTGGCAATAAACCTTCTAACAGTGCTGCCCGTTCCATGTACCTCTAAAATATGTAATACTATTCGTAAGCCACATGAATAGTCTAAAAGGAACAGCTTACAACATGCACTGTTGGTTGAAACTAACATTATGACCTGGCCAATTTCAAGAGCTCGTTGCTTTTGTTTGGCATCTACATGTTGACCAACCCAAACAAAGATCTCAGAGAGTGTATCAAGCACCATGATATCCTCTGTTAACAAGTCATCTTGACTGAAATTGAATACTTTAGTAACCTGACAATAAGAGAAACATATTCAAAAGCAACAAACACACTATGAGAGCAAACCATGGAAAAAATAAACTTGAAATATGGTCTGTTTTGTCTATGTGACAAGATGCAGAAAAACTCTTTGGTGAGGGGTTGGATAGGGAGCCTGGAATACTTCACATTCAAGAAGTTGTGGAGCATGCCAAAGGGATGATAATATGTCGTATTGGAGGCATCCTCTTCCTGCAAAAACAACACTATTTTCATTTAATTGCTAATGCAAGTCAGAGTACTAAAAACTGAGTTGAGCTTCTAACACCCTGAGCTCTGTTTACAGATCTTCAGGTATTCAGGGATTCTTTAGTCATTAGAAAACATTAGAAATATTTGTTTTTATTTTCTTTGGAGAGACAAATCTGACAATATTATTTTCCATTAGCAAGATGGAAACTGATCTCAAAACCAAAGAATGAGGGTGGTTGGGATCAGAAGCAGTTATTCACTTTTGGTCACATGCACTGACAGCTAAAAAAATTTAGAACTTGATGTCCAAGGAGGGTCTATGAAGAGAATTTAGGTTCAGAAGTAATTGGAACCTAAAATTCCTAGATTGGATACACAACTCTGTCGAGATTCACAAACATGCTTCAAATAATTGGAAAGCCTTGAACACAGGCCTTTCCAATCATTAGCACTCACCTGCTTTGGCAGGTCTAGGATGTGTCACATGTGAAGGCAGGTTTGGATGCAATAATGGGATGGAACAACAATATATGTTCTTTTCTTTCTCATGCTTCAAAAATTTCAAGGTATATTATTATATGGATGTGAAATCCACTTTCTTGAAAAGAGATTTACATGAAGAAGTATGCACTAAACAACCTGATGGTTTCAAGTTGCATGGAAAGGAGGACAATGTTTGGAGTCTAAAATATGATCTTTATGGGTTAAAACAAGCCCCAAGGGCTTGGTATGAACTCTTAGATGAGTATCTCTTTCAACAAGGTTTCAAAAGATGCATTGCAAATAGAAATATCTTTTTGAAAACAGAGAAAAGTGGGATTCTAGTTACCGTTGTCTATGTAGACGATATCATTTTTTGTTGTAATGATGATAAGTTAAGTCATGAGTTTGCTAACTTAATGGGACTAGAATTCGAGATGTCTATATATGGTGATGAAAAATGTCATCTACGGAAACCCTAGGGATAGAAGCAGAGGATGATATATATATATATATATGGTGATGAAAACTCTCATCTACAGAAACCCTAGGGATAGAAGCAGAGGATGTTCAACTAGTCGACTATAGCGAGGGTCCCTTGGAGAAAAAAAAGGTGTTTGAATATAGGGGGTCTAATTGCTCTAGGAAGGTCCCTGTTCATGAGCCAAGGGTTTATTCCCCTCTTTATCAGAGTGTTATTTTAATATTTTTCACAAAACAAAATTTTGGATAACAGATACAAAGTGACTCCCCACGTCAAATCTGCATAGAAACCCTGAGAATTTTGGAGTGGGAGTCACTCCAGAGGTAGATTTTTGCATTGAATCAATTCAAATACTGAATCCTGATTGACGCAGCCATGATCAGCACTGAAGACTGTAATGGGGAAATAACAATTCCATGACAAATGATGGTCTACTATTTGTTAATGGCACACTTGAAGAGGCAAAGATGTTTTGCGAAATTTTACATCATTACTACACAGCATCAAGTACGAGATCAACCTGGAAAAATATTCTATTAGTTTTAGCTGCATCAGTGAGGACATGTCTAAAAGGTTGATCCATCTATTCCAATTCAGATCTGTGGATCCTGCAGGAAGGTCTAAAATACATAGATTTATATTAAAACCAAATGGTTATGGCATAAAAGATTAGGGATGGTTGGAAAAAAAAATAGAAAGAAGAATCCACTTATGGTTTCATAGATGGTTTTCCAGGGGATGAAAGTTGATACTTGTTAAATCTGTTTTAGAAGTAATCCCAGTGTGTTGGTTCTTCCTAGCCCACATTCTTCACACTAGTTTGGAAAACATTAGAAAGATTTGTTCTAATTTTCTTTGGAGAGGAAAATCTGACAATATTAGTTTCCATTAGCAAGATGGCAACTGATCTCAAAACCAAAGAATGAGGGTGGTTGGGATCAGAAGCAGTTATTCACTTTTGGTCACATGCACTGACAGCTAAAAAATTTAGAACTTGATGTCCAAGGAGGGTCTATGGAAGAGAATTTAGGTTCAGAAGTACTTGGGACCTAAAATTCCTAGATTGGATCCACAACTCTATCGACATTCACAAACATGCTTCAAATAATCGGAAAGCCTTGAGCACAGGCCTTTCCAATCATTGGCACTCACCTGCTTTGGCAGGTCTAGGATGGGTCACATGTGAAGGCAGGTTTGGATGCAATAATGGGATGGAACAACAATATATGTTCTTTTCTTGCTCATGCTTCAAAAATTTCAAGGTATATTATTAGATGGATGTGAAATCCACTTTCTTGAAAAGAGATTTACATGAAGAAGTATGCACTAAACAACCTGATGGTTTCAAGTTGCATGGAAAGGAGGACAATGTTTGGAGTCTAAAAAATGATCTTTGTGGGTTAAAACAAGCCCCAAGGGCTTGGTATGAACTCTTAGACGAGTATCTCTTTCAACAAGGTTTCAAAAGATGCATTGCAAATAGAAATATCTTTTTGAAAACAGAGAAGAGTGGGATTCTAGTTACCGTTGTCTGTGTAGACGATATCATTTTTTGTTGTAATGATGATAAGTTAAGTCGTGAGTTTGCTAACTTAATGGCACTAGAATTCAAGATGTCTATATATGGTGATGAAAAATGTCATCTACAGAAACCCTACAGATAGAAGCAGAGGATGATATATATATATATATGGTGATGAAAAATGTTATCTACAGAAACCCTAGGGATAGAAGCAGAGGATGATATATATATATATATGGTGATGAAAAATGTTATCTACAGAAACCCTAGGGATAGAAGCAGAGGATGATATATATATATATATGGTGATGAAAAATGTTATCTACAGAAACCCTAGGGATAGAAGCAGAGGATGATATATATATATATATGGTGATGAAAAATGTTATCTACAGAAACCCTAGGGATAGAAGCAGAGGATGATATATATATATATATGGTGATGAAAAATGTTATCTACAGAAACCCTAGGGATAGAAGCAGAGGATGATATATATATATATATGGTGATGAAAAATGTTATCTACAGAAACCCTAGGGATAGAAGCAGAGGATGTTCAACTAGTGGACTATAGTGAGGGTCCCTTGGAGAAACAAAAGGTGTTTGAATATAGGGGGACTAATTGCTCTAGGAAGGTCCCTGTTCATGAGCCAAGGGTTTATTCCCCTCTTCATCAGAGGGTTATTTTAATATTTTGCACAAAACAAAATTTTGGATAACAGATACAAAGTGATTCCCCACATCAGATCTGCATAGAAACCCTGATAATTTTGGAGTGGGAGTCACTCTAGAGGTAGATTTTTGCATTGAATCAATTCAAATGTTGAATCCTGATTGACGTAGCCATGATCAGCACTGAAGACTGTAATGGGGAAATAACAATTCCATGACAAATGATGGTCTACTATTTGTTAATGGCACACTTGAAGAGGCAAAGATGTTTTGCGAAAGTTTACATCTTTACTGCACAACATCAAGTACGAGATCAACCTGGAGAAATATTCTAATTGTTTTAGCTGCATCAGTGAGGACATGTCTAAAAGGTTGATCCATCTATTCCAATTCAGATCTGTGGATCCTGCAGGAAGGTCTAAAATACATAGATTTATATTAAAACCAAATGGTTATGGCATAAAAGATTAGGGATGGTTGGAAAACAAAATAGAAAGAAGAATCCACTTATGGTTTCATAGATGGTTGTCCAAGGGATGAAAGTTGATACTTGTCAAATATGTTTTAGAAGTAATCCCAGTGTGTTGGTTCTTCCTATCCCACATTCTTCAAGCTGGTTTGGAAAACATTAGAAAGATTTGTTCTGATTTTCTTTAGAGAGGCAAATCTGACAATATTAGTTTCCATTAGCAAGATGGAAACTGATCTCAAAACCAAAGAATGAGGGTGGTTGGGATCAGAAGCAGTTATTCACTTTTGGTCACATGCACTGACAGCTAAAAAAATTTAGAGCTTGATCTCCAAGGAGGGTCTATGGAAGAGAATTTAGGTTCAGAAGTACTTGGAACCTAAAATTCCTAGATTGGATCCACAACTCTGTGGAGATTCACAAGCATGCTTCAAATAATTGGAAAGCGTTGAGCGCAGGCCTTTCCAATCATTGGCACTCACCTGCTTTGGCAGGTCTAGGATGGGTCACATGTGAAGGCAGGTTTGGATGCAATAATGGGATGGAACAACAATATATGTTCTTTTCTTACTCATGCTTCAAAAATTTCAAGGTATATTATTAGATGGATGTGAAATCCACTTTCTTGAAAAGAGATTTACATGAAGAAGTATGCACTAAACAACCTGATGGTTTCAAGTTGCATGGAAAGGAGGACAATGTTTGGAGTCTAAAAAATGATCTTTATGGGTTAAAACAAGCCCCAAGGGCTTGGTATGAACTCTTAGACGAGTATCTCTTTCAACAAGGTTTCAAAAGATGCATTGCAAATAGAAATATCTTTTTGAAAAAAGAGAAGAGTGGGATTCTAGTTACCGTTGTCTGTGTAGACAATATCATTTTTTGTTGTAATGATGATAAGTTAAGTCGTGAGTTTGCTAACTTAATGGCACTAGAATTCGAGATGTCTATATATGGTGATGAAAAATGTCATCTACAGAAACCCTAGGGATAGAAGCAGAGGATGATATATATATATATATGGTGATGAAAATTGTCATCTGCAAAAACCCTAGGGATAGAAGCAGAGGATGTTCAACTAGTGGACTATAGCGAGGGTCCCTTGGAGAAACAAAAGGTGTTTGAATATAGGGTGTCTAATTGCTCTAGGAAGGTCCCTGTTCATGAGCCAAGGGTTTATTCCCCTCTTTATCAGAGGGTTATTTTAATATTTTGCACAAAACAAAATTTTGGATAACAGATACGAAGTGACTCCCCACGTCAGATCTGCATAGAAACCCTGAGAATTTTGGAGTGGGAGTCACTCCAAAGGTATATTTTGCATTGAATCAATTCAAATGTTGAATCCTGATTGACGCAGCCATGACCAGCACTGAAGACTGTAATGGGGAAATAACAATTCCATGACAAATGATGGTCTACTATTTATTAATGGCACACTTAAGGGACTCAAAACTCCAGTTAGGCCAAAAAGAGTTTTTTATCTGCTAGACTTCGCTCCTACATTAAGTATGCTCAGACTCTTTTAGGGACCTACTCACTGAGGAGAGCTTCGCCTTTCCGTACCCTCCATTAATCCAACCCATCCCTTTAATATTGAGATTCCAGGAGAAGAGTGACTCGCTAGTATATTTACTTTGACGAGCTTGGGGGAAACCTATACTTTCTCCTTACAACCCGTGCAAAGTCACAGTAGTATTCACCCTTTTTTTTAGGTTAAGGACTATCCAGACCCTTTACCTTCCACTGGCGACAAGAGGCAAAGATGTTTTGCGAAATTTTAAAGTACTAAAAATTTACTCACTAAAAATAATTTACTCCTAAAATTTAAAATTTAATTCTCCAAAATCATGATGGATGGAAACTCTCTGGTAAGGGGCCGGATAGGGTTTTTATCCAACATTCACTAAAAATTTATCAATTCACAGTACTTACCATGGATTTTGTAAGCAAAGAAGGTGGTGTTGACACCAGAGGTGCAGGATTCGCGGCCCGCCTCTTCAAAAGTCTCCATGTTCTCTCCAATGCTACTTTATCCATGGTAGCTATGGCAATTAAATAGAGAAATTGTGAAATCAGCCGTGGTTAATATCGATCCCAAACTCCTCAACCGGTATGACCAATATCCATATCCAAAACCCACCAAACCCTCCAATGTTTGGCGCGAACCCTCCAATGTTTGGCGCGAACGGTTAGGCTATTTGACAAGAAGTAGCAGGTTGAGCAGCAATCTAAATAGTTAGAATTGAAGGATGGTAAGGAAAATCGGAATGCCGTTGTTGCTGTAAAGGTTGGGTCAAGACCGTTCGACCATGAAAATAAATTTTTTGTGTGTTTTCATATATATTTTTGTATTTTTATTATTTAATTTGGATAATGGTTTTTTTTCCGTTTTTTTAGGGATATATGTATATGTATATTTTTTATTATTATTTTTTTTCATAAATTATGTTTATAGTGGTTTGGTTTGTTTTATTTTTTATTTGTTTATATAAGTTATATAGATTTGTTTTTTGTTTTTTTAATTATTTTATTATATAAAAAAAATGTTTTTTTTATATGTTTTGTTTTACTGTGTGGACTAGGTTAAACGAACAATGAATCTAGTAAGTAGTAATGTCTAGTAGAGAGGTGGGATGTGGGACTAGGTAAAGACTATGGGGCAGGTAGTAATCCTATGTGTATGGTAGGCTTGTTGTAATGGTTGGTCTTCTAGTAGTATGGTATACTGGGTAAAGCCAATTGGTATGGGGTAGACTGCCCAGCCAATTATTATAATCTACTAGCCCATTCCTAGCTGGGTGTAAGCCATGCATATCAAATCTATATTCTAATTCTATTTAATTGGAGGTTTCTTTCACTCCTACCATGTAATATTGTATCGTACTGCCCCAATGAGTTCCCTCAACATCTATACTCCCCGGCCTCCAGTTGTACTCCCCAATTCCTCTAGTTTAATGGTTCACTCCGAGCAATCAATCTACTAGCACCATCTTGGTAAAGAGATTGGCTATTCCTTGTAGCATAACTTCCTTTCTACCGTGAACCAATTAACTCTTGGCTGCACTACTTTCTGAATCTACCCGTCAAGGAATGTCATTTGAAAGCAAAACCAGGAAACAAGGCAAAATGGGACCTATATTAACTAACTGGTTATCTCCTTCTCAAAGAAAGTAATATATAAGAAAAGAGGTCGAACAATAAAAAATGGTAAAGAAATTTACCAGTATAAATAATATGTATAAAGGCAAGTTCCCCATTTGAAATAGCCACCCGGAGATCAAACTGATCATGACACCAAGGTTTGTAAGAATCGCCCTCAATAAAAATATTTTAACGAATATTTCCTTTCATAAGAAGGCATCGACTCCTGTATCAACTCTGTGATCAACTGCATGGAGTAGCATAATGAGAATCGGCATCGACTGATCTTTATGCATACTTGGATTGATTAACAGCATCGCCACCTGATCACATCGACTTATACATGAAGTACAAACATCAAGTGTATCAACTCTTGGGATCGACAAACACTTGTGAGCAATGTTGAAAAATGGATGTAGGTTTCTGGATATAACACAAATCATAAATGACACCCTCTGACATTATGCAATATACACCCACCATATCCATATTACTTGCAATTAAAATTTGGGTTTAGAAACCACTTTTATTAAAGTTCAAATACTAGAAAAATTAAGAAAAAATTAACAGCGACTTATAGAAATAGCTAAACATAAAAAAATACATCATTAATTTTTTACCAAAATTAAAACATCACTTCCTCTCACATATGGCAAATTAGTATGCATTTAGGAGGTACTCACACCTCTCACGCCTGGCAAATTAGTACTAGCCCTTTCTTTGACAATTGGGTTTATATGCTCCAAAGCACTACAGACCTCTCTTCTCCCAAAGTTGTAATGTTGCTTACCAAGGTTACTCTAGATCTTTTACTAAGGATAAATGATGCAGGGGAATCACTCTTAAATTGCAACGTGGCCATTCGAAAATTAAGATTCTAAATTTTACAATAGGGAGTGGGTTTCCCTTAATTGAATATTCTCCATATGTTTAGGTTAGTGGTAATCAATTTAATGAACTAGTTGTGGAAAGAATCGAGTTAGCTTTGCTGTCAATGGAAGATTTAAGTTATAAATAGGATAGAATGCAGTTGAAT
>LPNX010363692.1:117994-131531 GCA_001517045.1 Pseudotsuga menziesii | reverse complement strand
AACACAATAGATAATCAAGAAAAACACAGAACAAACTTGAAGGTCTAAACATTGATGCCATTCTGAAGGCAGTGGAGACCCAACGTGAAGCTCAATACCAATATTTGTCAGTTTCAATTTATTTCCACCAACACCAATCTCATCACCATGTTTAGAATTACCTGAATTCCAATTCCATTTACTCTTCTTAGATGTGTCTTCAAGCATCTTCTTAGATTCAGACAAATTACTTGTAAATCTATTCCTCTTAGCCTAGGTATTCAACACAGTAGGTCCGTGTCAGAATTGAACTCCATGTACAAGTGCCTGAAGGATAAAGAAAGAAAACAATTCTTTAGGATCCCAATCCTTTTCAACCAACAATCATATATAACTCAGTGACTGCAAATTGGTGAGACCTCTAGCCCAATCAATTATCATGACCTTTGATTCACCAAAAATAGAAAGCTAGAGATTTTTATTTTTTTTTGCGAACCATAAAATCCCCCATAAGGCTAAAATTTCATGCAATTGCTTTGTTGGATCTCTGAAGATCGAGGTGCATGGCACTAATATTACTAATAGAAGGTAGAAAACTTACAAAAATTATACTTAATTGCCAAATTTGCAATTTTCCATGACACAATTAAAAATGACTAATTCATATTCTTCTAGCTAGTCATTTTTTATGTCGTGACTAAATTAGTAATTTATTTTAGTCATTTTTAACTCTGTCACTTATTATCTAGTCATATTTGTTAACTGGTCAGTAAATTAGTCATTAATTTTAGTCGTTTATAGTTGAGTCAATCAAAATTGCTCATATTTAGTAGTAAATCACTTGGAAAACCTGTGGTGACTAGAATTTTTAGTCACCTAGTAGCTAATTCCTCATTTTGTACTAGTGAGTCCATGAAAATAGTAAGACTGGATTTGGATAGGACCCCCTCATCTTTATGTACAATAATTTTCTCTTTGGGAACAACTAGGGTCTTATTTGGATATGGATTGCAAGACACTACCATGGCTTGGCATCCACATAATGGTAGCATTACTCACCGATGCTTCGCAAATAATGAATGAGTCGACCTATGATAGGATCTCCCATCTTCCAAAAAACTAGAAGCCACCTCCCCAAGTCATATGGTAAATATTTCATTCCACTAAGCACCTATGAACCTAATGATATGGCTCATGATGATTCCCCTCATCTTGCAATTCACATAATAAAATTATTTTGTGTACGGCCAAGATTGAATTCCAAAAGAGTAAGACTGACCAGGTTATAAAGGTATATTGCAATCGGCTATTGAGACCTTAGACAAGAAGAACTATTTTCTTCCATGACTTTCGTCACGTGAGTAGGGCATATAGAATATATTGACCGGGATGAGAGCGCATCAATCGAAAATCCTACAATCATTGGTTCCCATTCACATATAAAAGATCCTGATACAAGTTAGGGAAGATGGAAAGTGACAATTTTCTTAAGGTTAAGAGTATTGAATATTGAGAAAGATTGATTGCCCATCATTTCCATATGTGTACAGATTACCAAAAGTCTGCTAATCTCAAGAAAACACTTAGAAAATAGGAAAATAAAATAACACACCAAACCTGTGTACATGGTTGAAGAATCTTTTCAAACAAAATACTTTTTAAGCAGGAAAACATTCACTGGATAGGTGTCAATGCCTCCTTCCAGTGTTTGTAACTGAACATTACTAGGACCAATATTTTCTGTAACAATGAATGGTCCCAACCAAAGGCGTTGGAACTTGGTATACTCCTTGTTGTATTTGTGTTACTTGTCCCATCTTAATAGTAAATCTCCCACTGAAAACTCTCTATCAGAAGAGGACTTCTCGTCGAACCATTTTTTCACCAACTATTGATGTTGGTATAATTTGTTCTTGGCTCTTTCTCTATCTTCCTATAGCTTGAGTAGAGAATCAATCCTCTGCTGTAATGCAGAAGATTCATTCTCTCGGATGGATTGGGCCAACTGTAATGAAGGGATGGTGATATTAGTTGATAGGACTGCTTCCTTGCCATAAACTAGGAAATAAGGGGAGTTACCAATGGCTGCCTTTGGACTAATTTGGTCTTCCAAAAGAGAATTATAGAGTTGGGTATGCCAATTTTTGTGATGCGAAGCCACTGTATTTTTCAGGATGTTTATCAAGTTTTTGTTGGAAGATTCTGCAAGTCCATTTCCCTGAGGATAGTAGTTGGCAGAAAATTTAAGCTTGATCCTTTTTTCAAGGGTGTAGCTAGTCAGGTCAATGGATGTGAAGAATGACACATTATCAAAAACGAGATACTCGGGGGTGTAAAACCTGGTGACTATCTGGTTCTCAAGAAATGAAATTAACTAGTTCGTATTACACAGTCTTAGAGGGACTGCTTAAACCCACCTGGTGAAATAATCAGTGGCTGTCAAAATGTATTTGTGATGTAAAGAAGACACAGGGTTGATAGGTTCGACGAAATCCAATACCCATTGCTAAAATGGGAATTGGACCGCTATTGGCTGCAAAGGGAAGGTAGGTTTCTTAACTTTGTCAGTGCACTTCTGGAAGGCTCACATCTTTTGACAAATGCATGAGAATCTCTCAACAGGTGTTATCAACCCAAATGGCACTTCTCCGTCCGAGTGCCGACATTCCCTATGTTGGTACACAAAAAGACATCTTAGGATTGAAAATTGCCAAAACACTATAGATGGGAATGACATGAGATGCATTTACCTTTCAACCAGCCTACCATATTATTTTTCTAAGAGTTGATTGGCGTACGCGACTATCTTCATTGAAACTCGCATATGTACGTGACTATCTTCATTGACAACTCGCATACTGTACGTGACTATCTCCATTACAACCCGCATACATGATCATACGTGGGTTTCCTTTAAGCAACTCATGTTTCATACGTGGGTTGCCTATATTAATAGTCGCGTACATATCCATTTGAAATTAAAAAATATAAATCACGATTAATGGAGATTAGTTCAGCCCTAATCATTAACTACCCCAACTATCTCAACCTCCTCAACCTTCAAAACCACTCTATTTCCCAAAGTATAAATAGAGGCCTTGGTAGGGATTTAAGGAATCAAGTTTGGAGAGCAAAGTTATGCTGGTGGTATATCTTCAGAAGTCTTGGAGCAGCAGAACTCAGAGTCCTTTGGTTGCAAAGGAGTCCTTGTCTCAGGCGTTGGGTTGTACACTTACCTCATGAACTGATTGTTAATAAAGAGAATTCTTCTTCCAACATTGTGTTGAGTCTCTTTCATGCATTATGGTTGATGAATACATTTGATTATGCACTATATATATTGTTTATATAAGCTGTCATATATACATGTATAAGATTGTACTTGAAGAATTTTCTCTTTGCAGGTGAAGGAGGTGCATCCCTGAAATATTTGGAGAGAAGCAAAGCGGAAGAAGATCAAGCTTGGATCAACCATCGGTAATCGGGTGAGTCCAATATTTCTTCCTATTTCCTTTATGTACTTCACTAAAGCTAATTGTCTGCAAGTTTAGAAGTAAGTTGGTAACCCCATACCCTATGTTACAAGGGTGTTTAATCCTAAACCACAACAAGGTAGGCCAATAGTATCCTGCCCAGATGATTTTGTCAGCCGTTGTATCACCTGATAAATGCCCACCTGCAAGCCCTACATGAAATTGAAAAATGAACTCGTCAGTCTAGTCCTTTTCCAGGCATCTAAGAAAAACTCCATCATAATTCTTTCTAAATAGAACATTATCAATAAGTTGATAAGGGGATGATTTCAGCCTTAATGCTCTAAGTTTCTTAGGATCAAGGGTTTCAGAGGAAAACCCATTATGAAGAAATAACTTGATGTGATCATACCATTAAAATGTTGTTTTTTTTATTGCAATAACAAAACCTGTAGGTATAGCCTCTTCCTATTCCCAATCGGCGCGTTGATCTTCAGGATCATTTGATTGGGCAGAGAGTTAACACAAACCTTTTTCTTTGACTATATTCACAGGTTTGATCTCCAAATCATATTCCTATAGAGTCGTCATCCAGTGAACTCTTTTTTCTCCCAACTCCTTTTGGACGAGGACATTGCGAATGGCCACATACGAGACAATCACCTTAGTCCTTGACTTCAAAATATAAGGCCTGTAATGTTTTACCGATTTATACAGCGTGTAGGCATGTTTGTCAAATTAGGAATAGTTGAGTTCAGCTCCTTTAAATTTCTAACTCATGAAAGAAATGGGGATCTCAGCGTCCCCGTGATCTTTCTATGTTAGGACAGCTGCATAAGAAAAATTAGTAGCAAAAGTATAAAGTATGAAATGTTTGCTGAAATCTGGAGTCATTAGAGCAGGATATTTTTCTATGGCTCTCCTAATTTTAGTAAACACATTCTTTTGTTCATTAGACCACTTAAATGGTACATCCTTTTTACCTAAAAATTGTAGGGTTTTGATGACTTGGGCAAAATTTGGAACAAATCTACGGACGAAATTGGTCTTACTCAAGAATGACTGCATTGCCTTTCGGGAGTTAGGGAGGCCGATCTTGGATATTGCTTCAGCGCATTCTGGATCAATGATAATACCTTCCTTTGAGATGATGAAACCCAACAACTTACCTTCCTTCATGGCGAAGATGGACTTCTTGGGATTGAGGGAAATCCCAAATCTCTTGCATATTTCGAATACCTGTTTCAAAGAAGATAAATGATCTTGTCATTTTTTAGAGTAAATGGTTATATCATCTAAGTACACAACGAAAAAATTATGGACTAATCCCCTGAAAGCTATGTCCATAGCTCTCTAGAACGTGGCTCCTACATTTATTAGTCCAAACAGCATCCGTCTGTATGCGAATGTTCACCAAGGGGTTCGGAAGGATTTTTTGAAGTTGATCGTCGGTGGAAACCAGGAGTTGGTTGTAACCTAAAAAACCATCTAACAGCAAGAACATCTCAGATCTAGCTACTTTTTGTAAAATCTGCTCTATTGGAGGAACAGGATAATTGTCTTTCTCAGAGGCCCGGTTCAGGTTTCTGAAGTCTTTGTA
The DNA here is from genome assembly GCA_001517045.1 of Pseudotsuga menziesii. Lineage (NCBI taxonomy): Eukaryota > Viridiplantae > Streptophyta > Pinopsida > Pinales > Pinaceae > Pseudotsuga > Pseudotsuga menziesii. The sequence continues at coordinate 126,479 of LPNX010363692.1, read as the reverse complement.
AAGTCTGATTTCCCCATTCTTCTTTTGAACAGGTACTAAGTTAGTGATCCACTGCATGTGCCTGACAAGAAATATGATTCTGGCCGAGAGTATCTTATCAATCTCTTTCTTGACAGAAGGCTCTAAACTGGGGTGCATTTTCCTCAGTTTCTATATATATGGTTTTACCTCATGTTTCAATGGGATGTTATGGTGCATGACACCGGTGTCAAAATTCCTAAGTCCATTATATGTCCAGGAAAACACATCTTTAAATTCCTTGCATAGTTTAATAAAACTTCTTCTTTCATCATGGTAACAATGAATTCCAAGATTGATAAAGCAAGGGTCTTGCTCTGTTCCCAGATTGACAGGTGTGTAATTCAGGGTTTAGCTTTGGGTCTTCCAGTTGGTGGTTTGTCGAAATTTATCTTATAAGTCATAAAAAAATTCTAAACTGATGACAGACTTGGGGATGATATTGTAAGGGTCAGATAAATACTTTTCATCATCAGCTTCGTTAATAGCCATACCTTCGAAGGTGTCTTGGGCTGAAAGGAAGTCTAGTATTTGTTGGTAATCATTGAACACTTTCCAATTTGTGACATTGTCTGGTATGGAAGGTCTATACATCAATTCAACAGAGAAAGTTTGTGGAGACAAACCTTCAGGTGGGATTAGTCTAGATGCAGTATTGGCTAATAGATCAATGTCGAAGTTCTGTGATCTAAGAACTTATTTGATATTAAATGTTGAAAAGGAATTAGTCATATCTCTGATCAACCTTTGATAATTGACTTAGCATGGATATAAACAATGTATTCGATTCCGTACCTATTTTACTATGATTTCAAAGTCTCCTACGCATTCAATTTCTCTCGCTCCCATATCAATAGGTTTCCTGAGTCATTGGAATAATGCCTCATACTCAACTATGTTGTTGGTACATTCAAACTCCAATCTACATATGATCATTGTTTTGATCCCCTTTGGATCAATAAGGACACATCCTGCACCTGCTCCATCCTTAGATCTAGAGCCATCAAAAAACAAAGTCCAAACAACAGGGTCAATTCTGAAGTTAGTATTTACATTATAAACATTATGTACAATAGTACTGGAGAATGGCATTGAAGTAAGATGAGTAATCTGAGACTGTTTCTGCACATTCTCTATTGGCGAAACATCAGCAGGTAGGTCTCCAAAGAATGTATCAAATGTAAAATTTTCAATTTGATTCTTGAAAAAGGAGACAAATTCATTGGAACTATCGAGATCAATTACACTTTGTTTCATGAATGGTTCCTTGTCAACTTTGAGTTTGTTAGGATTCCTATTAAGGGGTAACCACAAGTAAGACCAATCGGTAGCAAAGTAACCTTTAATTTTTTCTGACCAATCTTGACTTAACCACATATCATAACTCTCTGGGATATCTACAATCACAATATCAATAGTCTGATGAATTCAGGGATCTACAGATAATCTGAGTAGAACATTCCTCAGTCTTCCTACAAGTTTAACTTTGGATTTGTCTAATTGTACAATTTTTATAGGACAAGTTTCCCATGTTGCATTCATCTTTTTACATACAGAAAGATGCATGACATTAGATGAATCACGTAAGTCTACCATGCAGTTATGTACATTCCTGTTGAATATTTCAAAAGTAAGAAAGAAGGGTGGAGTGCCCTTGCTTCCAAGCATTGGGTGGTTTGGTCGGGGAGAAGACTCAAGATTGTTATTCTGAGCTTCTCTAGGTTGTTTTATTATCATGCTTTTGGGCAAGGAGTCCCTTATGGAATGGATTTTGAGAAGGTCAAATAAATATATGCTTTCCTTGACTCTTTTTAGATCCTCGACCAAATTGTATCTTGGCTCATGAATGAGAGAGTCTTTCTGAGTTTGGGTTTTACCTTTGTTGGGAGCCTGTGTCATAGGTGATGATTCCTACGAAGGTGGCCCTTTATATATATAATTGTGAGTGTGTTGTAGGTTGAAAACTATGTCAGGTTCTTCTTCCTCTTCTTCTAAAAAGAAAATCACAACACTGACCTGCTGGTCATCTTCCCCTTCCACTTGGGGAGGTTATGAATCTTGAGTGGACTGATCTTCAAAGGATTCAGGAATGTCTGATGTTCCTACAACTAAGACTTTCAAGACTGAGGTGAATCCCTCACTGGGATTTGGAGGTAGTGGATTTTGAGGAGGTTGGTTGGGTCTCCTAAAAGGTGGCCTATTAAATCCCCTATTGTTGGACTGATTTTCATTGTTAGTTTTCTTGAGATCCACCATCTCATTAGACATTCTTTGGAGGAACTTCTTCACTTCACTCATATTGAACAGATCTTGATTGGTAGTAGTGGGTTTAGAAGAACAATCACTTTTCTTGCGTGAGGTAGACATTTGTTCAAATGATGTGTCAAGATTGTCCTTGAGACAGAACATGTCCCTTTCGACTTGTATTGCTTTGGAGAAGGTGTCTTGCAAGGACTCCTTATGAGCCCTTTTAACCCACATGGATATTTGGGTTGGGAGACCCTTAATATAGTAATCTACCAGTAACTCCTCAACAGGAAGTACTATACTTGGAATCCTATTCTTCAAATATGAAAACCGATGATTGTAATATTTGACCATTTCTTTACCCTTAGTCTTCATGGAAGAAAGCTCTATGACTAACTCCTCTGGGATCTTGTCATCCCCAAATTTTTGAGTGAAGTGTTCGGAAAACACATCCCATGATGAGATGGAACTAGCTTCTAAGGCAAAATACCAAGTAGAATATTTTCCCTCAAAAGTGTAAGGGAATAGTATGCAAAAAAATTCTTCATGTATGACATTCCTAAGTCTGATGGCCTGCATAAAAGATTTTATGTGGTCTTCCACCAGGATTTTTTCATCTGGATTAAATTTTGGAAGCCACTTCTTAGGTTTTTTAGGCAAACTATATTGATCACCTAAAACAGACACTGCATCTCCATCCAACCAAGGCCTATTAGGTCATTCGTCAGCCATAGGAATAGATTCCTCTGATGAGGTCGAAGATCTAGAATCCAACAATTTGTCAGAGGAATATGAAGAATAGGGAGGAGATGTGGGTGGTCCTCTTGCTCGGATTCTATGTCGAGGAGTGGTTGACTCCTGAAAAAATGAATCTAGATCTAACCCAGGGGTAGATGGTTCATTGAAAAGGTTGTGATATCTTTGAGCATTTTGGTTAGCTGAGTTAATATTACCTTGATAATTGTCTTGGGGAAGATTCCAGTTTAGACGTTCTTCAGCGAACCATCTTCAAATCTCAGCAACGTTATCAGAGTTACCCTTCAATAGTTGTTCAACTATGAAGGGCCCTAGAGTAGGTGATACAAGAACGTATATGTTTTCTGGGGTACTATGTTCTTGTCCAGGGGTAGCTGGGATGGCGTCTAAACCTTGTGCTATTTGTTCCCCTAACGTAGACGTGTGGACGCGAATACGAGTGATAATCAGATCTCTTGCCAGAGGAGGTGTTTGATTGTTTCGTTTAGGCATGATGTGTTGGCCCTCCTTCTAGTGCCATTTGTTGAAGCCTCAGTTGTGTATGTGGCTGAAAAGGGTGTCTAAGACTTACCACATAGGAAGAAGACCCATCCAAAGGCTTCAAGAAATCCCGCACAAGTATTTCTTTATCCTCGATTTGTTTAAGGTAGTGATCTCCCACAGATATTTCAATAGCCTCCAATGGCTTTTGTGAGTTTGATCCACAGAGGATCTGTTTACCGGATTGGAAAACAAGGTGGGTGATGTAAAGAAAAGTAAACTCAAATATAATAAGGAAAGAAAACTTGATCTGAATCTAAGCTACCTAAAGAGGATTTTTAGTTGATTTGCAAGTGAACCAGAGGTGTGAATAGACAAGTATTTTCATCTAATCACTAAAAATGTAAATTATATTAAGATATTATCACCTAACCCACTAATTTAATTAAAAAAAAAACAATTAACATTAACTTAAGATTGTATCATTCAAATTTAACATGCATATACACATGTTAGTTGAAAAACCAGCATTCCTTGCTGTAAAAGTGTCACTGTCAATTACTTACAAAAATAGATAAAGTCAGTTAAAAGAAGAAATTCCTTAAAGCTTTATCAATACATGAATCAATAACAAATAAAAATCTAAGTTATAAACAAATGCATTTATCAATAGCATGTAAACAGAAACATCATATGTCCATCAGTTAAAAGAAGAAATTCCTTAGAGCTTTATCAATACATGAATCAATAACAAAGAAAAATCTAAGTTATAAACAAATGCATTTATCAATTGCACGTAAAAAATAGCATCATATGTCCATTTTGTTAGTAGGGATTTTCAACCAGTGCATACATTGCTTGTTCCTCTGCAATGTAAGACACAACTACATAACAGAAATACACAGCAACATATCCTTTCCTTGAATAATTAAATCAATTAACATAAAACACATTATACCTCAAACTTGGATCCGTTTATCTTCTCTCCAGAAATTCCTTGCAACGGTTCAGTATCTACAAAAGAGATCACAAGACAAACAAAAGGGATGAGAGCATCATGATAACTGACTATCCATATTGGTGACCAAGGAATCCAATAATATTTAATTACAAACACTACAATCAAATATAGGAAAGGGAAATGTCTTTGTATTAATATATGGATGAGAAATCAGTACAGCCAAAAGCCTTGATGTCGATGGCTTCTGTCTCAATCAAGAATGTATACAATCTCCGATGACTATGAAGACCTCTCCAAACACAAGCTACCTCTACTTTGCCTCTGATTCAGACTTCAAACTAGTAGCATAAGGATGCTTTTGCTGGCCTCCCCCACTCTCCTCATGAAGGCTTTATTTATAGGCCTAGAACCCATGGGATGACTTGACAAAATGATAGAATGAGATCCCTATAGGTGAGGGAGGTGAATTCCACCTCTCCCAGGCATATAGGAACTAATTCCACAAAGACTTTTGTACAGAAGCTTCTAGAAACATATTTTTTTCCTTTTTACTGACCACTGGCACTCTTATCTAAACTGAGAGGAGCGTTGACCTAGGGTTTTTTCCAAAAAAGAGGGAAAATGGCACCTTTTTTCTCAACTGAGGCAAGCGTCGCCGACACTCTATGAAAAATACAAGGAAGCACCATCCCTTCTAGGTCAAGGAAAAAAATGCTCAAGGTGACCCAAATCGGGATTTTTGGGAGGTTAACAGAAAACATGAAATTCTTATGAAGGCTAACAAACAGTGTGAGATTTTCAGGTGCAACAGAATGCCCCCAAAGTATGAATCTAGAAGAAGGTGATAGGTGAAATAGTTTGCAAATTTTTCTATCTTATACAAAGGAAAAGAGAGATAGACTCATATAGGACCAGTAACTAACATTATCCAATCCAATCATAGTTGCAAACCAATACACTACATATCTATGATGATGACCATGTCATGGCTACTAATGATACACTGTAGATCCATGAATAACTACTACAAGAAGTAGGATATAGCTATGAGATATACAAAGTAGATCTATGCCTCTCAATGTCAGATATAGAACACAGCCACCAAACATACAATGTGGATCCGTGTCTTGACTGTGAATGATCTCCAAATGCAACCTGAGCATAGGCAATAATGATGTTAGCCTAACAAATCAGGGTCTTCCTTCCGATCTCCAAATGATACGAATCTAAACATGTGATTACAAGGTCTTGATGTCGAACATGGTAGAGACCACTTGATTACCGGTCAATAATGTAACCTGTTAACAAATGCGAGGGTAATCATCATTGATGTCAATGATCCCCAAGGTATCTCAGTACATACCATCGAATGTGAATAAAGGTATTGAAGTAGAACACTCGATGAGATATTTCAATCAAGATTCAATGATGTAAACTCATGTCAAAATCGAGATAACTTGTCATTGAGGAATGTAGGCCCAAGGTACTATCTAGGTTTCTAGGTCTAATTCCTGGATAATTATTTGAACTCGACAGGAATAGACTTGTCATAGGAGGGCCATGATGATTCCCACATCAGTGACACGAAACTAGGAACAAAAGTTGATTTGAAGTAACAGACTGACTCAGACAATGACTGACTCTTAATGACAAGCGAAGTTACTGATGAGTTATGATTCTAGGAGAGACATCCTTTATGCATCCTTTGAACAATTTGACGTCACGACACATGACTTGGAAACTTCGACTTAAACGAGAATAGAACCAGGTGTAATGGAAGGAATTTGACAAAGCATTCTTTGAATTGACTCAAAGGAGTTAGGTGACTCACAAAATGGATTGACTCTGAGACAAGCTTAAAACCCAACTATTCAGATATGCAAATGTAGATAGGTTCCATGTTCAAAGGTGGACTGTAGAGTACTACCATATAAACAAATGAAAACCACTCCCATTTCCTTTAATTTCCCCACCTCGAAAGGTGAGTGCCTCTTTTCATTTTTACGAGTCCAAAGACGATAACAAACACTCATTGAAGCTCATCATGTGATGATTCCACTCTCATATTTTTCACGAACCTGAGAAAGAAGGGGTCTGTTCCCAAATAGGGTCCCGATGAAAGCAAACTCATTTTCCGTTTCGTGTTTAGAGATTTTGAAATGACTACGAAGACTCCAAAAGGTCCTTTTTCGTAAATAAGGCTAGTCGGTCTGAAAAAGAGATAACCTACCCTTGCCTAGTTGATCGTTCTGATTCTTTTACAAGCGTGAGCGCAACAAGTTCGCTTGGCAATCTTTTTGTGTTTTGAGAAGACTGAAAAGAGCTTAAATATAACTCCCGAACCGAGATCCTTTTTCATTATCCATTTTTACGAGTCTGAAAAGGTGAAAACGTATACGCGACACCTTTCTACTGGAATTTTAATGAGCATGTAAAAAGTGTAAACAACGTTCAATACTTTTCCAGTTTTGCTCTAAGCTCGAAAAAGACAAAAATAGCTTAAATCGTAACCATGACCCAACATTCACCTGAAAAAACTCAAAAAATACCATTAAAAGCCACTTTTTCAAAACTATAGAAAGTAAAAAATAAAAACCCACTTTTACCAAAATGATTTGGATTTCAAAATAAAATAAATTACAATATATTTTTGAAAACTCTAAACTTTCTATAAATAGGAAGGGTAGGTAAGTTATTTTTACCACTTGTTTTTCACCATTTGGTGAGTTTTGGAAGCTATCTTAGATAGCAAGAGTTCCTCCAGTGGTTTGGCAAGGGCATTCCACTTCATTGTTGCTTCATTATCTATAGAAGAGGTAAGCATATGGTTCTTTCCTCTTTTCATGTTCAATAAATTTCATTTTCTTCTTTTGCATCATTTAATTTCAAGTCCCTAAAATGTTTTTAAATGGTTTAAAAGAGAAAGATTGAGGTAGATATTCTTTTGCAAAGATAGGATAGGGAATTTTCCATCCCCATAGGGATTTTAAGCCACAGCAAAGGGAAAAAAATCTTCTTTTTAGGGTTTTTGGCTGTCGATATGCTTCCACGACAGCATTATGTCATGCTCGGACAAGAGCATCAATGACACTTTGTCCATAGCAGACAGACGTCTGATGCTCTACATGCCAAAGGCAAGAGCGCCATGGTGCTCTATGCACAAAATCCAGTAGCGCCGCAGGAAAAAGGAAAAGAAAAAATAAAACCCTAGACTATCTCAAAAGATAATTTTTCATGTTTCTAATCTTGCTTTTTAATTTATAACATCATTTATCTTTCTTTCTTTTTCCATGATACACTTACTAATCATGAATTTTACATGTCACGAGTTCATCATGGTAATTTGGAAAGAAAGGGAACATGAAGTCCCAGACACCCAAGCAGTGAATGACCCAGCCACCATTGAGGCTTTACGGAACTGTGGGATTCTTAAATATTTCTAGATCCCATGAATGAAAGCACATGTCCAATTGTTGGAGTACATCATAAACATCTAGGATCCTGACAAAGAGCATTTTGTGGTGGGAGTCCACATCCTGCCAATAGAGATGGAGGATATTTATTTTCTGACCTGTTTATCTATGAGGGAAAGCCCTGTGGTACTGTCTAGAGAACGAGGGGGAGAAGGTTCGCTGGATGATATCATCGATCAACATTTCTCATTGGGTATAGAGTCCCAATCAGGCAAGCTAAAGTTCAAGTCTCTAGTGGATATACCCTTGAGGACAGTAGTATATACCATTGGCAAGGTGGCAAGTACTAGGGTTTCCCACCTTACTAGGAGATCTCACATGCTATATGCTTTGCAATGCATGGAGCCCACTATCTTCAACTGGTGTGAAGGCATGTTGGCATGTCTGAATGTTAGGGTACACAGGGTACTCCCAAAGGACCGAACACCAAGAACAACCACTTTACATAAATGAATCACAGATCAATACACCAATGTTTGTCACATGGTTAAAACCCTCAAGAGGGAAACAGTCCACGGCCCTATCCAAATAGATACTTGGAGAAATTTAT
>LPNX010363692.1:84139-117877 GCA_001517045.1 Pseudotsuga menziesii | reverse complement strand
ACTTGGTGAAGATGTCTGCAACTTGATCATCTGTAGGGCAATAGAGCACTTCAATAACACGATCATGAACAAGATTTCTGATGAAGTGCATGTGTAGCTCATTGTGTTTGCTGTGTTGATGTAGAAATGGATCTTTTGCAAGCTTGATGGCACTTTGATTGTCGCACCAAAGTGGAGTAGGCTGCTACTACTCGAATCCAAACTCTAAAACAATCTGTCGAAGCCATAAAGCTTCCTGACTGGCATTAACTACGGCTCGATATTCTGCTTCTGCTGAAGAAAGAGCAAGAGCTTGTTGTTTCTTACAAGCCCAAGCGATAGGTCCAAATCCTAGACTAAAAACATAACTTGCAGTAGACTTTCGATCATCGGGATCGCTGGCCCAATCTGAATCAGTGAAACCAACCAACAAAGGTTTCCCCCTTGTACTGTAATGAATCCCAAACTGAATTGTACCTCGAATATATCGAAGTATTCTTTTTGTTGCTTTCCAGTGACTTTCATGAGGAGTTTTCATATAATGGGCAACACGACCAATGGCAAAGGAAAGGTCAGGACAGGAATGATTCAAGTATAAAAGACTACCAACAAGCTGACGATACAAGGTGGCATCTACTTTAGGGGAAGTACAAGTGGCAGAAATTTTGATTCCAGACTAGAAGGGAGAAGGGGCTGGTTTACAATATTCCATGTGGAAGCGACGAAGAAGGTCACAAGCATACTTAGACTGGGAAATAAAGATTCCTTATTTGTTTTGCAAGGCTTGGAGACCAAGAAGATAATGTAAATGTCCTAAGTTTGACATTTCAAAAAATTTCTTAAGACTGGATTTCACATGGGTTATAAGTTTAGGGTCACTACCAGTAAGGACAAGATCATCAACATAAAGAACAAGTATGATGAGATGGTTTCCTACTTTCTTGGTATAGACATTGGGGTCAGAATGGCATCTAGAAAAACCAATGTCAAGGAGAAAGTTATCCATTTTGGCATACCAATCTCTAGGAGCTTGCTTAAGGCCATATAAGGATTTCTTAAGGAGACAGACAAGGCTAGAGTTATCCCAAACATATCCAAGAGGTTGTTCCATATAAATTCCCTCCTGTAAATCACCATGTAAAAAGGCAGACTTGACATCCATTTGATGGAATTCCCAGTTATGTAAGGTTGTAAGGGAAAGAACAAGGCGAATGGAATTCATTTTTGCCACAGGAGAAAATGTTTCATTGTAGTCAATCCCTTCAACCTGGGAAAATCCTTTGGAAACTAACCTTGCCTTAAGTCTTTCAACACTTCCATTTGATGCATACTTAGTTCTGTAGACCCATTTACATCTGACAAGTTTTCTTCCTTTTGGAAGAGGAACAAGATCCCAAGTATCGTTCACCATTAAGGAACGATATTCTTCATCCATAGCTGCATCACAATCTGGATTTCCTGAATATTTTGCAAAAGTTTCTGGATCATGATTGTCAGACACTTGAGCCAAAAGAGAAGAGGCTCGCTAAAACTGAGAACGTGTTTGACGTTGATCTCTAGGATCACCGGCAAGATCACCAGCTGCTTCACATGTTGAATGGACCCATCGAGGAAGTATTGGTGCTGGTGCAATTGGAGGAACATGAGCAGGCGGAGGTGGATTTTCATCCTCACTATCATCATCAGAAATTGGATTTGGAAACCTATCAAGGAAGCTGGAAGAAGATGAAGAAGAGGGCACAATCACTGAATCAGGCTCGCAGGCCAAAGATGGCACACCTGCCAAGTTACATGAGCTTCTCATAATCGATCAACTAGCCAAGGACCCTCTATGCTCTTTAAATAGAGATCATAGACCAATCGGGTGTTAAGCCACAGATCAATGGTAGGTATGATCTAAGAGAAGTTGAACCGTCAGATCACTCTGTCTCTAGAACATATCGTGACCGTCGAATTAGAATATTTACAAATGCTTACTAATGCATACTAAAGAAACACACTTTTACCTAACGGATATATTACACAAGTTGATCTTAACTAACTCCTAAGTGTCTAAATATCCTAACACTGAAGAGTCAACTAAACAAGTGCAAAAGAGGGACACTAAAACAGTTTGGTTACGGAGCAGTGGTGGTGTCTTTTATCTTACAGCAGGTACCTCACATGAGGCCCCAGGTGACCATTACCAGACTGGATCCTGAGGATCCGAGGATGCTTACATGGGTGACAGCTATGCCTCATCTCGGAGGTGGAGGACCCAAATTCACTTACGATTTTGGGTTCTTTTGCTAGTTGAGAAACCAGCTACTTAGGGTGGAGGACTTTTCCTATGAGGGGGCAAACTTCCGAAATGACCGGAGCTATTCTTAGCTAAGGGGGAAGTGTGGGATGACTGAGGTAAGAAGACATCATCCACTTATGTTTTTTGAAATTTTATATTTATTTCATTTTTTTTCTGTAGTACTGAGATAAAAATGTTTTTCATGCAGACATTGGATCTATCCACCTTGCTGGGATGTCACCTATTGCTTGGCGAGCAGGTACCCGGGATATGATGGTGTACCGCTCCGAAGCTGAGGAATATCTCAGAGATATTGAGGAGAACCTACAGCACTTGACTATGGGTATCCCTGACATGACCACTGATGAGGTTCCCAAGTGTTATCAGTGCCATACCACAGGTGTCTCTGGACGGTTCTCCAGACTACTTTGTAGAGTGGCCCAGGCCATTGCGTGCTACCATGAGCACTAGGAGGATTAGTCTGCCTTGGTTATCATTTTTTGTATATGTATTACTGAAAGCTTTGAAGCTTCATATTTTTCCCTATGTATATGCATTCTGAACTTTTTATGGTCCTGAACGGGCACCGAAAGCTAGAGATGCTTCAGCCCAAATTTTGTATCTCAGTGCTACAACTTTTATATTTACAGTTGTGTGTGGAAAATGTGATGTGTGGAATTATTTATCTACCTATGAATTTATACATGTTTTTTATGTTTTCAAATGGAACTTTTAAGTATGAGCAATATGCCAATCCAAGACATAGTTAGCTAGGGAATGTACCATAGCATTTAAGTGTCTCGGGATGTGATGATATGCAACTTTCTCAAAAGACCTCTCTAACAACCTAACTCTTTGAAAAGTATGAAGAAGCATGGGATTTCAAATGGTGTAGACTCGGTTAAGCTGCTGAACAACTAGTTCAGAGTCTAGGTAAACCCTAATTTCCCTTACATCATTATCTAGGGCTTCCATCAGCAATCCAATCACGGCATGGTATTCTGCCAGATTGTTGCTGGAGGGACCTAAAAGAATACCCCCTGAACTCACCAGCTCACTTGTAGGAGAGTACAGTACCCAAGCTTCTGATGCAAGGTTAAGAGTATATTGATGAGCACCATCAGAAAAACCAATGAAGGAAGTCATCTGTCCATCAAACAAAATACATGCATAAGTAGGGTTTTATGAAAAAACACATTTCAAATCACACAAAAGACACACCTCTCAAATCTTAAGACACACAACAAATTATAAACAATATTTACAAAGACTCTGTGCTAGATTACCTAGGCATGGTATCTATTGAGTTAGATCCCATTCTGGAGCTCTCCCAAAGGTATCCTGTCGTAATCAACCAATTCATATGCCCCCTTATCTAAAACGCAACTGACAATATAGGGCCCATGCCACATAGACTCAAATTTGCCTGCCCCAGTTTGTCATGCTTCTGGTCATAGGTCAAGACCAGATCTCCTTCATTGAAGAAACGGGGTTGGACAGTCCTGTCATATTGGATTTTCATTCTCCATTTATGCACCTCATTAGCTAAGGCAGCATCATGTCTAGTTTCATTAAGTTTGTTCAGATATGGGAATCTTTCTTCATCTATAGTGTTATTGGGTAATAATTCCATAGCAAGTTTTAAAGAAGGGATCTCACACTCTATCGGGAGAGTAGCTTCTAGTCCGTATACTAGTTGGAAAGGTGTAAAACCGATGGAAGTTTTGACAGTAGTCCTATAGGCCTAGAGTGCAGAGAAGAACTGTAAATTCCAGTTTGACTTGGCTTGCCCTACCATCCGCTGAAGCATTGTTTTTAATAATTTGTTTATATCCTCAACCTGGCCATTGGCCTGAGGATAGTATGGTGTAGAGTTATCATGATGAAACCCTAATTTTACACTAAGCTCTGCCATCAACTTGTTTTGAAAATGTGACCCATGGTCGGTCACAATGGCCCTAGGAATCCTGAATATTGCAATCATATGATTGAATAAGAATAGTGCAGCAGTCTTACCATCTTCAACATATGTGGGCATTGCCTCAGCCCATTTTGTAAAATAGTCCACAGCCACAATAATGTAGCCATGCCCCCCATCTGAGGTGGGTCTACAGTGCACAAAGTCTATGCCCCATTTTGCAAAGGGGTCAACTGCTACAACGGAATGAAGCGGAGCTGGATGTGTGTGTTTCTTAGGAGTAAACATTTGACATGGGAGGCATTTCTTGACTATTTCAATACAATCTTTGAAAATAGAAGGCTGGAAATACCCAGCACGCAATATTTTCTGGCCAGTAGCCAACCCAGAGAGATGACTGCCACAAGCTCTAGCAAGGCAATCATTTAGAACGATCTCAGCCTCTTCATGTGTAAGGCAACGTCGTAAGATAGAGTCAACACCACAGCAATATAGGGTATCATTCAAAATAAGATAGCTTTTGTCCTAGTGGCGAATGCAACGACGTTCATCTCTAGAGATAGTACGCTGGTATCGTAAGGTCTGGAGATACAAAATGATATCTTCATACCATGGATCAGTCGTTCTAATGAGAAACAATGATTCATCGGGAAATGAATCAAAGGGCTCTATAGTCTCAGTAGTACGGGGAAGGTCACATATAAGCTCTGCAAAAATGAGGGACTTCTTGGAAGTACTTTTAACGAATTCTAACTCAAACTCTTGGAGAATCACGATCCAACGTGAGTATTTTCCCCCAACCACTTGACGTATAAGAACATAGTGCATGGGGTTGGAATCTGCGTAAAGAGTGGTGGTGCGGAGCAAAATATAATGACAGAACTTATGGACCGCGATGACTGTGTCCAGAGCAAGTTTCTCCACATGTGAGTATCAAGTTTCAGAGTCGAGAAGGCTCTTACAAGCGTAATAAATCACATGTCCTTGGTATTTTTCATCTTTTCGAACAAGGACCATGCCTATAGTAGACAAGGATGCAGCCACATACAAGGAATAGTCCTTAGCATAATTTGGTGGTTGCAGCACTGGTGCATGGGTAAGTGCATGCTTAAGATTATCAAATGTGTGTTGTGCGAAATCATCCTAAACAAAAGGGGTATCTTTCTTGAGCAACCTCATGAAACCATGTGTCCTTTCTACATAATTGGAGATGAAATGGCGTAGAAAGTTTTCCTTCCATTGCAAACTTTGGAGTTCGGTTACGTTCATGGGAGCAGGCAGTGCTAAGATAGCTTCAATTTTCAAGGGATCTATACAAATGCCATCTTTGGAAACAATAAAACCAAGAAGTCGGCCAGATTATACACACAAAAAAACATTTATGGGGATTTAGATGAATATTAAAATGACAACATCGAAGAAACACAGCTCTCAGATCATCAACATGAATATCCTGCTGCTTGGAATGAGCAGGAAGGTCATCAAGATAGGGTTCCACAACATGTTTAATGTCATGAGAATCGTAGGACATGGCACATTGGAATTTCATGCCAGTGTTCTTTAAACCGAAGGGCAGTTTACGGTAAGCAAAATTTCCCCAAGTGCAAATGAATGTCGTCTTGTGTTGATCTTACGAGAGAATCTCAATCTAATTATAGCCAGAGAAGCCATCCATAAAGGAAAAAATAATGCTTTCGGCACAATTATCAATTATCTGATCGATATAGGGAGTGGGAAAGTTGTCTTTTGGACAAGCTCGATTCAAATCCCTAAAATCGATACAAACCCTAATAGTACCCAGTTTTTTGTTCATGGGGACTATGTTGGACACCCATTCATTTAACTGTATGGGGTAAATGAAACCATCCCTAAGAAGTTTCTCAACTTCTTCTTTAATAGTGGATGATTTTCTTGGATGAACCTGTCGTAGTTTCTAACGGATAGGCTTGGCATCAGGGTAAGTTTTGATTTCATGAACAACAATAGAGGGATCAATCGCTGACATTTCTTCATATGTCCATGCGAAGACATCTCTAAATTCCTTAAAAAGGGTTGTGTATGTTTTAACCTCTTCAAGTGAAGAGTTCTGTCCGATGAAAATGTTTTCTAGAACACCAGGTTTCACTGATATGTCTACAGGCATAGTTTTTGTATTGTTGCATAAGTTTCCCTCAGAATTGACACTACAAGTGAGGATCAAAGACTAAGGGTTGAGGACTATATTAGACAAAACTGTAGAGGTGAAGTGGTCTTCTACCCTATGGAAAGGGGGAAGGAAAGAAGATCTGTGGTGATAATATTCCCAAGGCATCTCATCTAACGACATAACTTCCATAATAAAGTTCGTCTGTATGAAGTGTGTGTGAAAGATAATATAGATATGGGGAGGGTTTTTCGAGCCAATATGGCATGTGATAGCGATCTGAGGCCACCAACAAGTGGTCATTGGTGGGGGAATCACTTGTAGCTTGGATTGCATTGTCAACTTCCTCGAAAGGGGAAAAGGATTTTGATTCATCAGCAATTTCTTTTCCTTTGTCTTTATGAGAGGTAGAAATCATGTTAATAGATGCAGTTTGCGAAGCAGGAGGAGGATCAAATGAGGGAAAGACTCCCATTAGTGAAGAATATTTGATAAGACCTACTCCGATGTCCTTATACTGTGGGGTATTCAGGAGCGGAACGCTATTTGCATCATTTGTAATGGCACTAGGTGTGATGAAATCTAACTGATCAACAGTAACAATCTTTCCTTGGAATGGGAACTGGACAATCCGAAAAATGGTCGATGCTACAGCTTGCATAGCATAAAACCTGTTACGACCTAGGAGTAAGTTGTAATCCAAAGGAGCATCGATGACTTCAATATGCATGGAGACTAACTTGCCCCCTAGTTCGAAATGGATGGCAGGTAGTAATCCATAGGGTTGAAATCCACGACCATCAAAATCCTTAAGAGTGGTCGGTGAATAGTTGATTCCTAGAGATCCAATAACTCTCCAGCAAGATAAAGACATAACTGATGTAGAGGCACCCTCGTCCAAAACGGTATGACGGATAGTCTTTCCAGCAATCTTGGTAGCGATCTAGAAAGCTAACTGATGTGAGAGTCTCGTCTTGAAATCATCCAATTTGAAAGTGATGATATTACCATTCTCGGAATCCATAGCTCCAAGGGCAGTCAGCAAGTTTTTCTGTTGATTTGGGCAGGTTTGAAGTACCTCTAAAGCCAACATAATGCAGGGTGCCTAGGCCAAATCTTCAACAATATTATAATATTGGGTGGCACAAGCGTTAGGATTGATTATGGACTTACGTAGAGTACCCTTTGGTGGACGGAAAATTGCTTCTAGTATAAGTTTTTCAATATGAAGACCATTATTAGGAGGAGGTGTGGAAGTTGAGGGTTTTTTAGATGGAATATCATCAGATTTCATTTCCATAGGAGGGTCATAATTTTGTGCTATTGCATTTAAATTAATAGTTTCACTAGACATCATTCGAACTTCATCGGTAGAGGAAGAAGTTTCATTTAAGGACTTATGATCAATTAACTCTTGTTGGGAAGGGAAAGGATCTTTCAATACTACTGGGGTGGGTGAAGTTTTCAAAAACTTACTAAATTCCTCGTGACAAGGACATTCTTTGGTAAAATGGTCACCTCCACAGATTAAACAAGGAAATTTTACCTTTCGCTTACCTTTTGAATCAGCATCCAAGTTCTGTGTTTTGTTTCCTTCCTGTTGATTATCAGGTTTTTTTATTTATTTTTACCTTTCTTCTTTCCACTGAAAGGCTCATTTGATTGGATCACGTTTACTTCAGCAGAAGCAACAGGAGAGGATGCATGTTTGGTAGATGGTGTTGGTTGATTTCACGGAGTGGTGGCTTGATTTTGTTTCTTGGAAGGTTTTTCCATCGTTTGTGTTTGAATTGAACCAAGTATGCCATCAGCAGGTGGTTCAGTTGTGGGTATTGATGGATCAGTTGTAGGTTGAGGAGCATGGGGAATCAGATCATATAGAGTACCTGACTGGGTGTAAACCAAGTCCAGGTATTGAGCATGGATAATACCTTGCTCCTTAGTAACAGTGCCTCCCATGGAAACATCTCTAGAAATAGGTGGAAGTAAAGATTTTGTAAATGAATTAGCGTGCAACTGATTAGGAATGGGGGCCTTAATTAACCTTCGTCTTCATCTCCATTCATCGATATGATCGGAGATATGAGTTGATGTGGTTTGTCAAAGCAAAGTCAAAAGGTCTGTACCTATTTCATATCGGATTGGCAATTGAAAGTGTGTTACAAATGCCATTGCTAAAGCATTGAAGTCCCAAAAAGAGTGATGTGGTAACTCGATGTACCACTTTGAGGAAATACCAGTGAGGGTTCTTTGAAAAAAATTTGAACGGATTGAACCATCCATCAAAGAATTGGATGAAAACCATAAGTGAAATGTCATCACATGGTTTTTTGGATCTTCACCCGGTTTACCCTCAAACATGGGTATATTTGAAGGCAGCTTTATAGGAATGGCAGGCCAAGAGGGAACATGATGGATCGGGTCATTTATCAATCTTGACAAGTCTGGTAGATCTAAAGTAGCCAGAAATGGTAGTTGTTGATTTGGTTGCAGATACTGGTAGTACTAATATGGCATTTGCTGACGAGTAGGACCATATGTTGATTGATAGATAGGTATGGATGATGCCCCCAAAGTTTGTTGAAAAGATTATTGATTTCCATATTTTCCATAGGGAGGTGGGCCACCCGAGTGAGGGGGTCCTCAAGAAGGTGGTGGCAATGGTGGTCCTCCAGGTGGTGGTCCTCCAGGAGGTGGTGGTGGCGTTACTCTAGGAAGTGGTCCTCCACCTCTAGGCAATGGTGGTGGGCCTCTGGGTGGTGGTCCTCCAAATGGTCCACTAGGTCCTCCAGGACCCCCAGGATCTACAAGTCCTCTGGGTCCTCCAGTTCCTCGCAGTGGTCCTCCAGGGGGGGAGGGGGCACCATATCCTCCAGTAGTATTTAAAAAAATCTCCTCCATATGACAAAACATTGGACCAATTAGGTTGTCCCCAAGGTACAAAAGCATTCCCAAGGTAGGGCATTCCAGGATAAATAGCCGCTGGAAGTGGTTGTTTATAAACATGTTTGAGCGTAGGTGGATGATTTCTTGAATAAGTATATCCCCAAGAATATGTATTATTAACAGGTTGCACCCCTAAGGGTTGTCCTGAACCGGATGGGGGGGGGACAACATTGGTATTAGTAGGAGGGATGACAACTATAGGTTGTGCTACAGTTGTAGCTTGTCCTGAACTAGCAATAATTCCACTAACATATGACGTAACTCGCGCCAGGGGTTTCCCCTCGGCGTTAGAATGTGTTGAGTTAAGTTGATTTGTGTATTTCCCACCAACCATAACTGGTATGGAAGGCCTAGCAACGGGGCCAGGATGTGAGACTGTAGGATTGTCATCTAGAACTGGGTTACCTTGAAATGGAATTTCTTTAATAGGTCCTAACATTTGACCTAGTGAATGATATCCTTCAAACCATGGGTTGTGAGAAGTCTCTCCATAGGTTGGACGACCTTCAGAAGAAAGTTAAATTTCATCTATAGGCCAAGGGTCTATATTACGAGGTAACCATGCCGACATAGTTTCATAACGAGACACAGGTGGAAGAATGAGTCTTTCTACTCTCTCTGAAAAGTTATGAGCTCAATCGAGAGATGCAGTAATTCTTCTATGTTCTTCCTCTCCCAAAGGAGGATTCCCTGGTGAAGGTCTAATAACCCTGAATTCAGTAATAGATTGGCCCATAGAATTCCTCCAAAAAGGAGCATCCAGGCCATAATCTGGTTGAGTAGGACTATCGACATTGCCTTCCAACGATGGATGCACAGAAGCATCAGCTGTAAGAGGGAGCTAAACCAAACGATTTGTGTAAACAGTGAAATCTTCTCTGGTTTCACTAGCTAAGGTAGTTCCTACAGGAACATTAGCAGAATCTGGTTGTTCCAAGGTTACCCCTTCCTGTCCTTCCACGATAGGAGGAGAGTCAGGAGATAAACCCTGAAATCTATGAGATTGATGTCTCACAAGTTGCTTAGCCATGGTGATGGCAGGAAGTTACCTAATCTAGGTCAAAAAAGGAGAAAATCACACAAACAAAACCTACGCAGAGCTAAAGGTCACAAGAAAACTTAAATGATAGGATGGGTTCAGAATAGCTGGTCTCTCACTAGGATTGTCAAGTAGGTGCAACTCACGATATACCTCAGGGGTATGTGCGTAGTAGTCTCCCCGAATGTTGTTTTTGGTGTATTGCTCCACACAAGATGGCCAAACGGATTTTCTTGGATGGTTAGGTTATTCTAGTGGGGTCTCTCGATATACACAAGTTACGTGGGAGCTCAAATTGGTAGTAGTGTTGTCTAATGCACAACCATTCACAAGGGGCATTCCGATATACAATTGAGTACATGAAGTACCTTTCTGTGTACCTCAAGGGTATGTGAGAGGCCGTTCGATATACCGACGGTACATGGAAGAACCGCGCGAGTCCTGGGTTGTAGTGCGAAAAAATAACAACAACTCCTACACTTAACGACGCCCGAACACATCACTAACCTATCACTCAAGTTTCTATATAATTTTAGACCTAAAGCTACCATTAATTTCATCTGGACGATTAGGTGAATGTTTGTGGAATGTTATATCCAATAATGCAAATTAATCTAGATGTAGATTCACTTTTTGAATTCAATGAGAACTAACTAGTGTAAGGAAGAAACCTTTTTCTTTTATTTTCAACAATATACCAAAAGAAAGTTATTTTCAACAACAAAACAAGATCCAATAAAGAAATTCAAATGAAGTCCTTTCAAAACACAAAAACTCTTTCAAACAAGCACTCTAAAGTTTCTAAAAATGACAAAGAGAAAACTAAGCCTCTAATGTGCATGCAAAGTTAATTTTTGCTACAATGTCAAAAAGACCTATTTTCCTGAATCACTCATGCAAATGAAAAAACAAACAATTTTCACAAGCATAAACAAGAGAAAAATAAAATTATTCTTTTTGTATTTTTCTAGAAAATATGAGGCACACAAAGTAGCCTTTTCTACAAAAGAAACTAATCTTCTAGGAAGAGGCTATAGGCTTTCTTTTCAAAAGGAAATTTTCAGATACTTCAATAAAAAACTAAGATCAAACTGTGTTTCCAATTTCATTTATGACAATGTAAAAGATAGAAATTTTTGGATCTGAGCTCGAGCAGAGAATCAGACTCACAAAAACCAGTAAATCAGACAGCAAGCAATCAAGCAGACCAAACTAAAAATCCTTAGAGGACAGAAAAAAATTCCAATTTTTGAAGAAAAATTCCAATATTTGAACAAAAAATTTGTAAACAGGCAATTTTGAAGACCTACCTCGACGCGCTGAAGGGAACTACACCAGAGTGTCCCAGACTGCTACGGCGCTCCTAGACTTCTGCAAAATGGCGTCATTGATGCTCTGACAAGCAAGAGAAAAGGCGGTGTCGACGCTTTGGTCGAGAAGAGAAAAGGCGGTGTAGGGTGGACCGACGCTCTGTCAACCAAAGGACAGCATCGTGGAGCAGTGGGAGGAAAAGAATAAAAACCTACAGGAGAAACCAAAAATACTGAGCTGACTGAAAAAGTGCAAAAAATTTTACTCAAAACATAGGCAAAAGATCAGAGGCA
Organism: Pseudotsuga menziesii; assembly: GCA_001517045.1. Lineage (NCBI taxonomy): Eukaryota > Viridiplantae > Streptophyta > Pinopsida > Pinales > Pinaceae > Pseudotsuga > Pseudotsuga menziesii. The sequence goes on along the minus strand of LPNX010363692.1, from coordinate 105,967 downwards.
TAAGATGGATAACTCACCTTGTTAACTGAAACAACTGAAAGGAGAGAGAAATAACCTTCATAGATGGAATGGTTACCGAAGTTTGTAGATTTGACTAGATCTACACCAGATCTGACTGGATCTTCTCCATATCTGACTAGATTAGGCTAGATCCCCAGCGGAGTCACCAATTTTGTTAGTAGGAATTTTCAACCAGTGCGGACACTGCTTGTTCCTCTGCAATGTAACACACAACTATAGAATAAAAACACACAACAACATATCCTTTTCTTGAATAATTAAATCAATTAACATAAAACACATTATACCTCACACTTGGATCTGTTTATCTTCTCTCCAGAAAGTCCTTGCAACGGTTCAGCATCTGCAAAAGAGATCACAAGACAAACAAAAGGGATGAGAGCATCATGATAACTAACTATCCATATTGGTGATCAAGGAATCAAATAATATTTAATTACAAACACTACAATCAAATATAGGAAAGGGAAATGTCTTTGTATTAATATATGGATGAGAAATAAGTACAACCAAAAGCCTTGATGTCGATGGCTTCTATCTCAATCAAGAATGTCTACAATGTCCTATCACTATGAAGACCTCTCCAAACACAAGCTACCTCTACTTTGCCTCTGATTCAGACTTCAAACTAGAAGCATAAGGATACTTTTTTTTGGCCTCCCTCACTCTCCTCATGAAGGCTTCATTTATAGCACTAGAACCCATGGGATGAATTGGCAAAAGGATAGAATGAGATCCCTATACGTGAGGGAGGAAAATTCCACCTCTCCCAGGCATATAGGAACTAATTCCACGAAGGATTATGTACATAAGCTTCTAGAAATATCTTTTTTTCCTTTTTACTGGCCACTGACACTCTTAGACAAACTGAGAGGAGAGTCAACCTAGGGTTTTTTCCAAAAAAGAGGGAAAACGACACCTTTTGCTCAACTGAGGTAGGCGTCGCCAACGCTCTGTGCAAAATACAAGGAAGCATCATCCCTTCTAGGTCAAGCAAAAAAATGGTCAAGGTGACCCAAATCATGATTTTTGGGAGGTTAACAAGCAACATGAAATTCTTCTGAAGGCTAACAAGCAGTGTGAGATTTTTAGGTCCAACAGTGAACAGACAAGTATTTTCATCTAATCAACAGAAATGTAAATTATATTAAGATCTTATCACCTAACCCACAGTTAATTAACAAAAAAACAATTAACAGTAACTTAATATTATATCATTCAAAGTTAACCTGCATATACACATGTTGGTTGAAAGACCAACATTCCTTGCTGTAAAAGTGTCACTGTCAATTACTTACAAAAAATAAAGACGGTTAAAAGAAGAAATTCCTTAAATCTTTATCAATACATGAATCAATAACAAAGAAAAATCTAAGTTATAAACAAATGCATTTATCAATTGCACGTAAACAACAACATCATATGTCCATTTGAAACGGGAAAAATTGAGATCTGTTAAAGAAATTTAACCAAATCGGTGACAAGAGATGTGAAAAAATGATACTGCATTAAATTAAGTTCTGTAAGAAATTACATAAACCTCATGAAAAACAGAAGTGTTTTTAGTCTCTCCTGTGCCAATCTTTCTCTTCTCCCAAAAAAAATCCTTCATACATCAAAAAACTACCTCTTAAATAATTATTACCAAAGAATGAATTTCCCTCAAAAGGGGATCAAATAACCTAAACAAAACTAATATCCCAGAAAATCCATCCATATTTTCCATATACCCAACAACTCCTCTATATCAGGATAGCTAGCATATTCAATGCCAAGTTGGACATTGCACTTGTGATCTTCTATTTCATTTTTGGCTAGCTTATGCCAAACACGAATATAGATGTGGATTTTCCCTTCAACTGCAAATGGTCATTTTATTAACTGATCCACATCATCTAGATTGATATGATCAAGCCCCTTGATCTTTTCTTCCGCTTCATCTCTTCGTTGCTCAACCTGTTCAATCATTAACCCTGGTGGACATGCCTTGTCAATGAGTACCATAGCAGGAAAACATAAAGCATCCATTAGATTGTCTGTAGCGTACCATCTCCTGCCACAAATGGCTTGTGCCTTCTTGATAGCTTCAGCAACCATTTCATCTAGATCCTCCCCGGCTCGCAGCATAGTCTTGGTTTTCTTTAACTGGAAATTGCTGAGAATGGTAATGTTGTATGGCTTCTCTTTCATATACCTTTGCTAGTGCATAACTTCATCATATGCTTTTGAAGCTTGTTTCCTTTTATCAACCAAATCTTCTAAAGAAAAAGACATTTTATCAAAATTTACATGAGTTTCAAAAATGTTGTCCAAAGTCTAAAACAGCTCACTGGTAAAATCATGATGCTCCCTATTAGTTTGAAGAGCCAGCTCCTTGAATTCCTTTTGAGAGAACTTAAAAAATGAATATGAAGCTGCACTTGTAGTTACATCTTCACACTGTTTTTCCAACAAAACTACCTTCTGTGCAAAAGTAGCATTGGTAGTCTTCTCTTTCTGTATATCATCCTGAAGAGCAACATTCTTTACCTGTAATTCATTATACCTACCATCATATGTCTTTACCAAATTAGTAAGTTGGTCCTCATGTTGTTTTCTGACTTGTTCCAGTTCCTTCTTTAATCTAATAAATTATGCCTTCTTCTTATCAAATTACCTGTTCAGAGTAGTGACATCATGAAAGTTAGCATCTGTAAAAGCCCCCAAAACAGAAGCAACATCTGTAGCATCCACCTGTGGATCACCAGATTGTTGAGTCCATAAAACCTCATTAGAAAGAGATGTATCCACATCACTTTGATCTCTACTCTTATTTTTTCATCTCTTAACAACTGATTTATCAGATTTGCTATAACGATAATCTCCAAGAGATATTACAATGTCCTCATTGAATTCATCTCTTATCTCATCAATGGAGGGTGCATCAATACCTGTAGATATCAAAGAGGAGGTTTGAGTCATAGTATGAGAAGGCATAGGCATAGTAATGTGAGAGGTGAGCGAAGAGGAAGTACTACTCTAAATTCCTTTTGATATAGTAGGATTTGACTCTTCTCTTCTTTACTTTTTTCCCTGGCCAAAACCTCAGAGAAAGTGTCAACTCCTTGATAAATGAAGTCATCTTGGAATTCTTCATGAATGTATCATGCTTTGAAATGATTATGTTTAAGGTGGGCATCGACAATCCCCTTAGGATCTTGATGTGTCTTACTAGCAAAACCCATCTTGAGTTAAACTATGTGATCACTGAGTTCTGATGCCCAGGTGGAGATTGGTATACTCAAGGATCCAAGAGTTTGAGGAAACTTGGGCCATAATTTTATTTTGGGCACTACACACTTCTTGTATATTCCTTCGGTCACTGTTTGAAATGATATTTCTTCAAGAACCAATCTGTCAAGCACAACCTTCGGTAGCATGTGAGCACTACTGCTGTCGAAGACCCTAATGTATGCAAATGACTCGTCGACATACCAATCCCCCATCGTAGCTATAAGGTTTTTGGCTTCGGGGGGAGAAAACAGGAGCTTCCTTCTTGAAAATTAAGAAATAGACTTGGCCGAGGAAGTTCTCACAAATGTCATAAAATCTGGTCACGTAGTTAGCGTCCCACAACTCTACATGGTAGACGTGTATAGGAGGGGCTGGTAGTACCCAGTTCCATACGAAATTAGGATAATGGAACTCAGCTCAAAAGATGTCAACAATGTAGGCAAAGAAGAAGAAATTAGGTTTCTTCCTAACAGTGGCTTTCTGAAATTCTTGTATGGATGTTATGAGTTATAAAGAAAGGATTGAAGCCCATGGGAAAGATTCACCGATGGTTATAACATGATGGGAAATCAGAGCCCATTCTTCCTTAAAATAGGAACAATTAAGGAGACCGTAGAGCCTGCACAACATTGCTGCTAGCAGGGAATAGGGTTCCTTAAACCATTCAATAGGGTAGAGATCATCTTTCCTCTAAGAAAAATTACATGGTTCATTCATCCAAGACTTCAAAATTTGATCAAAATTATACCTGCACCTAGCAGCTTTGACGAAATCAACATTAAGGAGTTGTCTAAATGGTTTGAGAGCATAATTTTTTACGAAAATTTTAGAACGAAAATTGGCAAGTGGCAATCCAATGCTATTATAGAAAGAACGATCTTTTGGATTGGCATGATCAATAATCCACCTAACCGTGTTGTTGTAAGGAAGAATGGCAGGTCTTGCAGCAATCATATGGATATCGAAATCCCTAATTCTCTTGTAAATGGGTTGGTCATCTCGAATGTCTAAAAATATGTAACTTAATCCCAGTTAAGGGATTGGAGTCTTTTTCTAATCCGAGTTAACAGATTAGGGTATTTGGATGTTGCAGAATACCTATATTTTGTATTGTGAGGATTTCATAATGTAACGAAGAGAAAATAGGAGGTGTGGCTCCACGGTTTTCTGGTTTTTCCTGTTGAGGGTTTCCAGGGTAAATCTTTGTGTTTATGTGTGAATGATGTGGTGTGGTCTCTATTTTGCTTAAAAGAATATGTATGCTTTGCTTCTCTGCACAGGTTTAAAACTTAAAAACCCAAAAAATCCCTTAGTAAGCTCTACATGACCTACACCACCCAAAGACATCTACATACGACCCCCATTTAACCCCCACACCCTCAAAAAGGCTCAAAAATATGCAAAAGGGCTTAAAAACCCCTAAAAAGAGCCAAAATAGCTCTCATAGGGGCTAAAACCTCCAAAAAGGGGCTAAAACCCCTCAAAGGAGCTTAAAACCCCCAAAGGAGCTAGGAATTGGGTGGAAGGGGCTAAAAGCCCAAAAAAGGGGATAAAGCGATAACCAAGGGCTTAAAACCCTAAAATATTAAGAAAAAGTATAAATAGAGGGGTAGGGGTCACTCTCAAATCACTTCTCATCTCCCTATCGTTATGCTTCCCATGTGAGTGCCTTGAGACCCTTTGCCTCTCAAGTCATTCACCCTTCCTCTCCTCCATTCCTCCATTGAGCCAAAGCTCCCCATCCATTGAAAGGTGCTCCCCCAAGCTAGGGAATGGTGGCCCATTTCAACCAAAGAAGGTATATTTTTGTTTTTTTTCTTTCATGTTGTAGTTTTCTAACATTTTTGCTTGCAGTTTTATAGTTTAATATTTTGTTGCGGGTTTCCATGGACTCTTGGTAGCTCTTTATTTGTTTGCTAACCTTGTCTGTAGGGTTCTATTTTGTTTTTCTTTCTTCTCATTCCATTCTCACAGGAACCCTACCCTTCTGTCCTATAGACAGAAGGGAGTTGTTCCTGCCTGTAGCAAGGGCGAAAGACCTACTACAAAATTGGCGACCATACTGGGTTGATCCCACAGGATCCCTGGATTTGATTTCTGTATTTCAGTTTTTATTTTTCCCTAGTTTAGTTTTCTTTTAAATCTAGATTAAATTTGTCTTTTTATGCATTTTAATTCATAGCCGAGCCTCCTTAAGGCCAAATCGATCCCATTCGGGCACAGTACAGGTTACTATCAGCTGGTCCTAGCTCAAGCTAAAACAATTTCCATCTTTCGGACCAGGTCGCTCTTATCAGGCTGAAAGGTGTGACCAGGTCACTCATTCAAGCCTAAAAGGTGTGATTTCATCCCAGAAATCAGATCGCTTCTGTCTGCAGTTTTTGAGCGACCCCCTCCCCTGATTTGCGGAAAATTTGGCAACCCCCTCGCCACATTTCCCTCGAAAAGAGAAATATGTCTCTCATATTCGGATTTTTAAAGTTATTGGGAATGTCAGTGTGGCTCAGCCGCCTCTGTCCATCAATCTCTATTTATTTCATTTTGGTCTCTATTTATTTCATTGCAGCCTTTGTAAATCATTGTTAAATCAAATTGTTAATGGTTTAAAGAATCTGACTAAAGCTTGAACAAAATTACTATAGATTAGGTTTCTATTTTTAATTGGAAATTGATATCTTGCCTAGCCCTTCCTCCTCTACCCAGTCATCACCCTTCAAGGTATTTTGGGATAAGACGAAGGGTGAAGCTCGTATAGTAATAGGAACTTCACCTATCATTTTTCAAAACCACTAAAAACAGGTGACTTGTAAAGTAGAGGGGGTGGAGACCGTTGGGGGTTTCATCGCGTTCACGTCCTCTCTGTTGACCGACCTTGCATCCAGAGAGTGACCTGAGGATCTACAGATGGGCTTAGTCCCATTGTGTTGAGAGCCTAGAACTCTTTCCTGGTTGAAGAGATATACAAGTGTAAGGCAGTCACCTAGTCAGGCTACCACAGTTCAGATTCTGGTATGGCATGTATTCAAGTTTCTGTTCACAGTTTACTACTATCATAAACAATTTATTCATGTTATAAGTTCTGCAATAAAATCTCTGTGGACTATTCATAAAACATACGAGGAGCCACTAAGTGTAACATAAATATAAAATACATGCACACAAACCATACCACATAAAAAAACCAAACTCAGTTCATGACGTTGAGCTAGCCATTAAAATTTATAATTTACACTAATTCAAACACTTACAGTCTTTGAGGACATAAGTCCCTGACTGCCTTAACCGTGGGAAGTACTTGGGCTCAGCCCAGAAACTCATTGTGAGGAGTACCATGGGAACCCCAAAGTAGCTAGCCGCTGAGAGGAATTGCCAAGCGAAATGGGTAACGACCCCCAGTGATTGACTAGCACTCCCGTGAGGAAAAATCCAAGAATTGTCTCCTGGCATTCTTGGTGGCCGAGTGACCACCTGAAATCCAACCAAGAATCCATTAAAACCAAGGTCCAAAATTCATTACCATATTTCACCACTTAACATACCAATCAAACACAAATGATCCCCCACGTTCTTCATCACGCCTGAGAGGCGATCCACCACAGTTTGGGTCCTTGAACCAACATCATTGAGACCATTCTCGATGACCCTCTACACCATCAAAAGGCCACACAGCCTATGATTCAGACTCAGAATCATACCAGTCTGAGTCAGACCTACATACTGCACCATCTAGACCTATGGCTGGTGCAAAGCCGGATCCATTTTTCAGCTTAGAGATTGGTACTGGACCCATGTCAATACCCCACATCGCCACCAACACCCCTGCTGGTGGCCCTAGCATGGTCATGCAAACCATCATAAGTCAACTACCTCCACCCACACTGACCAGTCAAACTGTCCCACCTGTCATGCGTGGGGGCAGTGTCTCATCCACTCACGCTGTCCCACTTGGCATGCCTGGGGTAGAGGCCCTTCCACCTACACTGCCCCACCTATAATACATGGGGGTAGTGGCCCTTCCACTCACATAGTTCCATAACCAACAAGGGCAAGCCAGAAATAACCGAGCCCGAAACCTAGGCAACAATCAACCGTAGGGAGGCGGTCAACAACCAAACCCTCCCAACAATGTCGGGGAAAACCGACCAGCACAAAACACTCAAAAACCAAACACACCTAGGCGCAATGCTTTGTTGCACACAAACCAGCCATGCAATTTTTGTGGGGTCTACGGGAACTATAAACACAAATTCCCATTCATGGGTCGCACGAAACAGGACATTCACAATGAGGTTCAACATGCTACCAATACAGCAGCCCAAGCTCAACCCAACCCGACACCATCAGGGCCCCCACCCATGGTCCTCCAAAACCCATTGCCAGTCCAAGGACTGGTAGCAACTGCACCCACTCCCCAACCCAATCCAAACACCCCAAGGGAACCTTCGACAGCAGAAACAGGTGTTCACCACCTGCTAGCCATGACAACTAAAGAGGTCAATTTACATACCAAACAAAATCAGTACGGAACTAACACCGAACCCGCTGACCCATCAGCAGCATCCAAGTCCAAAAGAACCAATGCACCTCTTCATTTACCCCCTTTTCCTCCATGCCCCCCCTTACGGCGGGTTGCCAACAACGTCACGACTAGAGCTACTATAAGCTACAACATCGTGGATGATTTGGCCCAAACACCTACGACCATGTCCGCTCTTGAGGTACTCAAAGCTTTCCCAACACAACAAAAAGCCTTACTAGCTGCCCTTGGTGCTGTAGACCCCTCTGACTCCAAGTTGATCACATCCGACATAGAGAATGGAGAACCGCAGATGCCATCAACCATTTCCTTCCAAATCCCGGTTTCCATCCAGAATTTGGTCATGCACCGGTGTATCATGGACAAGGGGGAATTCACATGCATTATGTCTACCTTAGTCTGGCAGAAGCTTGGATACCCATTTCTACAACCATCCTCTACTACTCTGCGGGCTTATGATGGCCACCCCACTAAAGCCCAAGGAATACTTCCACATGTTCCCATCACATTGGCTGGGAAAACAGTATTGATTAACATAGAGGTTGTCAATGCTCAGTTGGACTATAATCTTCTCCTCGAAAGAAGTTATATGTACACCATGAGAGTCGTAGCATCAACTGTTTTTCGTCTCATGATGTTCCCTCATGAAGGGAAAATCGTGACGGTTCACCAACTGACTTATCATGATCTGCAAGGGCTAATTGCACCCGCCAATGTTATCCCTACGATCAACACCATTGATCTGCAAGGGCTAACCGCACCTGCCAATGTTATCCCTGCGTTCAACACCATGGTTGACAACATACCAGCCTCCCCATTGTTGAATGTGGGCCCTGGGTTGTTTGTCGATACCACCATGATGGCTTCTTTCCCCTTAGTGTCACCACCATCGACACCAAATGAGAATGTGGATGTGTGCATGCTCTCATCCAGCATTTTTGCACCCAAACATCAACCGCAGTCGCAGCCCCAACCACAACCACAACACCATCTGCAGTAGCAACGCCATCAACAGCCACAACATCACCAGCAGCCGCAACATCATCAGCAACAGCAGCATCATCCACAGCCATAGCATTATGCACAGCCACCACCACAACCTCATCCCCACATGCAACCATCAGGGAGTTATCTAGGCTCCTCCCTAGTCCACACAATACCCTTCATCTTTTCCTCGCCTGGTGTCATGAGTAAGCTAGTAATGGCTACCTTAAACTTACCCAATTTCACATTAAGGATTCCCGTGTGGTACCTTGATCCACCAGCCCAACATCCAATGCCCCAGGTAGCCTTAACCCCCGTTCAACCCATTGCATTCGAATCTCATCCTCCACCCGGCCTACAAAAAACAACCACTGCACCCGCACCTGCACCGCCCCACCCAAAAAGGGCCAGGGGAAAAAATGTGAAAGCTACCGCTAAACCTCGAAAGATCCTGCCTTGCACCATTTGTGGAGAACATGGCCATCCAACCCAAAACTGACCTGAGATTCCCATAATCCACATGCATTTATATGCCATGGATACAACGGAAAACCTCCCCGTGGTTGAGCTCCCAAGCGGGCCAATAGTGAGAAACAAGTCATTAAGAACAAACCATGCTTGCGCCCTCTACGAATTGTATGGACACTATTCTCACCATTGCCAAGACTTGTCTGAGTTTCGAATGGCTCTAGCCAACCTCCGACAACATTCCCTTGAATCTAAGATCAGTCTGATCGAAGAAGTCCATCCCCCACCTCCTTCTTCAGACACCATGTCCATTTACATGATGTCAAGTTCTATAGACCCTCTTGTCTCCACCATCACCGACGGTCCATCAGACCTGTCTCTTCATTGCTTCCACAACGATGAGAAGATACTTGAATCCTTAACCACCCTAGAATACCCATGGGATGACATGAACCATCACTCGTTCTTCCTCCCCAAACAACTTGTGTCGCAGTGTGACTAGTATTCCGTGGAAACCAAATATTTCATTCATAGGAAATTCGACTGGTTCAAAAATCCCATTCTGGCACCAAATTCCTTTGAAGAAGGGAACATGGCCAACATTTTTTCAACCATCAATCAACATCTCAACCAATCCGGAGGTTGTTGAAGAAATCATGTTGAGGACATCCTACTCCCCAAAAGAAGTAGCTTCCTACAAGGCCCTCTTCCAAGAATTTCGCAACATCTTTGCTTGGTCCTACACTGAAATTCCCAGGTTAGATCCATCCATTGTGGAACACCACATTGACACATGGCCCGATGTGGCCCCCGTGCGCCAAAAGAAACGGCCCATCCATCCCTCCAAAGTTGCTGCAATCAAAGCTGAAATCGAGAAGCTGTGCACATCCAGCTTCATTTACCCCATTGCGTACACCACTTGAGTTTCAAATCCTGTTCTCATGAATAAAAAATAGGGTACCATCCGCGTTTGCACAAACTTTCATGATCTAAATTGGGCGTGCCCCAAAGACAACTTCCCAACACCTTTCATCAATCAGATTATTGATTCATGCGCTGGACATGAGGTCTTTTCCTTCATGGATGGGTTTTCCAAATATAACCAAATCCAGATCTGGAAAGAAGACCGTTACAAGATTGCATTCACAACCCCATGGGGCACATTCGCCTATCGAGTAATGCCCTTTTTTCTGAAGAACGCTAGACCCACCTTTCAGCGTGCCATCACACACTCTTTCCGTGACCTCATCCACATCATGTTGGTATATCTTGACAACCTCATTGCTCAGTCACAGAAGCAAGCACAACACATAGACGACTTGCGGCAAGCCTTCCTACAATGTCGCAAGTACAAAATCCACTTGAACCCTTTCAAGTGTGTTTTCTGTGTCCCAACGAGACGTCTCCTAGGGTTCATCGTGTCACACAAAGGAATGACTGATAATCCCCTGAAAGTCCAAACCACTTTCCCTCTTACGTCGCCTCTTTAACTGACGGTAGTTCAGCTTATAATATAGTCTTGTCACTTTTTGTTTCGCATTTTTTTTAGCGAGTCTTATATATTGCTTCCCTTCATTGCTCCAGATGGATCCTACCTTGGATCGGTACATTGGATTTGCTAATGGAGCGAGCAGATGGTCTCCAAACCTCGCCTCGGATGCATGGGTCATCTACTCCCCCTCGCACGAGTTGATCCATATCGACGGAATATGCGTGGCTAATGTGACCAACAACTAGGTTGAATATGATGGTTTCAATGGCCTCTTGGATGCCACTCCAGTTGGGCATTTTCCATCTCGATGTCTTCTTAGAATCCCAATTGCTTATCTCCCAGTTGAACAACTACTACCGGGTATGTGATCCCTGCATCTTTAGAAAATTCCTATGCACTAAACATATGGTTAGATCATTTGAATCCATCACATTCACACATGTTCCTAGAAACCTCAATATTGTAGCAGATCAAATGGCTAATGACATTCTAAATTGGCACATTCATAATCGCATATAGGAAACATACAAACACAACATCATGCATAATCATATATAAAACATACACACACATGTAAAAATACACCACATAGGCATTGCATTTCATATCATCATAAAAAGACTCACATATAAAACCATAAAAAGCACATCCACGTGCGTAAAAAATATATATAGATAGATAAATCGCATGTCCAAAATATGTCCAGTACAAAATGAGAAGCCACATATGATTTCTCAGCTGAATATACATAGCGATGCAAAAAATCCTTAGTGCACCAACACACTAGGGGCAGCCCCACTAGCTGCTAGTCTGACTCAGACTCATCCTCATAATCTGGATCAGTATCATCATCATCTTCTTCCTCAGAAGACTCATCGTCCTCTGCAGGAAGATCCCCTCATGCCGCCTGATGAAAGTAATCACGGGCTACGACCATCCTCCTCGTCACAGACATCCACTCCAGAGGCACACTGTGAATGGCGGCAATCAGCTCATTGTCTAAATGTTGGCAGCCATCATCTAATATCCCCTCAGCTAGCCTCTCCAAGTGCGTAAAAATAATCTCCGCCTCCCATCATCACCTGCTAGGGTTCCCTGCAAAGACCGCCGCCTCTGCAATAGCGACCACCCGCCGCTGATACTCGGGTGGGGGGTGGGGACCAACATCTGCATACACAAAAAAGACACCATCATTCTATACATATAATCATCAACCAGCTCAAATTCACTATGTATAAAGATGAACATAAAGACATCACACATACATACCAGCTGGTCCCTGTTATCTCCTAAAATGACCAATCAGTTTTTCATTATTTTAGGTGATAGGATAGAGTCCAAAAATTTATTTTAAAATTTTTTAGAGTCAATTAGGAGGTCTTCTTTCCTAGTGTATAGTTTAAAATTTCATCCATTTGAGGTTTGGGCTTCAAAATATATAAAGACAGTTTTCGGCAGCTTAATCTGTTTGTGAGAAGCTAGTTAGCTGCCGAAAAGGCTCATTTTCGGCAGCTAAGATGGTTAACGAAAATTACATTAGCTGCCAAAAACGATTTCATGTGATTTTTAAAGGATCATGCCTGTACTCATCCACAGGTCAAGAGAGCCTGTTTTCAGCCGCCAAAAAGAAGGATTGTGACGCATTTTCAATGATCATGATTATGTTTCATGGTGGATAAGCTGCTGAAAGCAAATGGAGGGAGCATATATGTCACTTCACTTCAAATGGTACAGACTACACAGATTTTCATAATATATAATTCAATTTGGAGTTTATCTGTCAGTCATTGAGTGTTGAGTCATCATTTTAAGTCTCTATTTTCCAAACGACTGATGCCTATAATCTCGCCCTGTCCCATGTTGCATTGAATATCCAATCTTGTGGTTAAATGAGATCGAGTTTATTCCCAGATTTCAGCCAAAATTTCAGTCCAATTAAATGTGATTCATACTCATTAACCCTTTCCTGAGTCTCGAGTTTATACATTGCTTAGCTATGTCTCGTTTCTGCCTTGCATGGTTCGTTCACTGTTGAACCATTAATAGAGACTAGTCAAGTGGTAGAGTCCCGTCATCTTTGCTAGAATCTGCTTAATATCTGCCAGAAATAATTGATCTAGTCTGTGACTCATAAAATAGTTACTACACTCTGCCTGTGGCTCGAATTGTGAGGGAAGTGTCTTTTCAATTGCACATATCATCTCTGGGTTTAAAGGGACAGATCACCATCAATATGGAAAAGACTAACCTTCCATTGAGAACAAAATTGGACGGGGTTTGGTATCTAGAGTCTCACCCACAGGTGGCATATTTCTTCAAGTCATTAGGTGTCTTTGACTACTGTGAGAAACTAACCAGTTTCAACCAGCAGCTTGCTGAATCATTTGCTCAGGGTTACAATGGCAGAACTGTAAAGATTGGAAAAGAAGAATTTCATATTGATGAGGCTGCCATAGCTGAATGCACAGGTCTTCCTAGGACAGGGCAGTGTTGGTTCAAGACCACTAAATCCTCAAATATCGAGTTCAGGTCTTACCTCCTACCAGCTCATAAAGACATAATCTGGAAAAAAGATATTCCCATATCTTTCCTTGAGCCTCAATGGCAAGCCCTTTTGAAAGCCATATTTGTCTACATAACCTGTGAAGGTCGTTATCATAGAGTGATGCATTACCAATTTAAACTACTGAATCATTTCACAGGGAGGGAGATCATTAACTTGCCTTATTTTCTTCATAAAACTCTCACCAAAATGTCAAAGCAGGTTCAAGCCAAACCGACCAAGCTACCCAGTAGGATTTCACATCAAGGTCTTATAACACTATTGATCAAAGAGTTATTGAAGAAGAGGAATGTAGACTGGAACTATTTTTTATTTTGGAATGAGTTTCCTACAGAACTGGCCAAAGAAGAGGCAGCCAAACAGAGTAAAGGCAAGAAGAGCATTACTCCAAAAACTAGCAAAAGAAAAAGGAGAGCCATCTCTCCTCAAACTCAAACAGAATCACCTTCCTCATCAAAGAAGAGAAAAAGGTCAAAAATAAAGTTAGTTTTTGAGCAGTCTGGAGATGCTCCTCAAGGAAGTAACCCCTTGAATCTCCCTTATTCAGACTCAGAGCCTAAAACTGAAGATGAAAAAACACAGGAAACGGGGCAGCCATTTGAAGAAGAGAAGAATCAAGAGCTTCTCTTATCTGATGTACCAAGTGCTGAAACATCTACATCAAAGACTAATAAAATAAACATGCTGTTACAGAAACTATATCATGCATGACATATTGAAAAGCAAACCAAAATTAACAATGCACAGTTGATAGAAAGAAACATGGAGTTGTATGATCGAAGCAAAGAGATTATAGAAAAGCATAAGAAAACAGTTGAGAGGAACAGTATGTTAATGAAGGAAAACGCCAGGCTATACCGAAATCTCAGGATACTCAGGTTAAAAATGAAAGAATCAGCTGGTACAGAGGCAAAATCATTAGGGCTTGAGACATTGGCTGAGATAGCCACTACTCTTGAGGAAGAAATACCAGTGGAAACTCATCAAGAACAGGCGAGGAGGTCAACCAAATTAAAGGGATCAGCATCCAAGAGGTCATAAAGTTGGGATAGCAGGAGGCTGTTCAAAACAAACAAGTTATGAATTATTCTACCAGTATCTAAAGAGTGTTTGTATCAGTTTGAAGTCAAAATGGGTTTTTTGCTAGATCTTGGTATCTTTGAAAAGCAATATTCCAGGGATTGGTTGCCATATCATCAAGATCGATTCTGTTATGTACCAAATCGAAGCCCACCAAGCCTTGGGAGGCTGACTCCACTTCACCAACTGTCAACACGAGAAAGGGGACCAACACATTATCATTTCCTTGTTTTGAGGGATCATTCCCTATCTTTTTGTATTTGTTGTTCTAGTTACTATTTTTAGTATAGCACATCCATGTTTTGAGGATCTGAAGACTGTTTGTAAAGGCTATAAAGCCTAAGAACTCAGACTGGAGAGAGGTTCAATCTTGGAGAGAATTTGGCCTATGTACTGATTGCTTATCCTAATACAAATCACAGTCTTCTTTTGCTATTGTTATCAGACTTTTTTCATCTATCTTTCTGTTCTGTACTATGTTTAAGTTTAGCTTAGCTTTATGCTCATGAACTTGAATGAAGGAATTCCTTAGTGTTTAGTATGACCCTGCATGCCAAATGTACTTGGTTATCTGACCCTGCATTCCAAATGTACTTGGTTATCTGAATAGTATTCTTCATACCTTTCTTGTTATATTGCATCTGATTGACAGTTTCTAAAAGCACTGGTTCATTAAGATATTCTGATAAGTAAATCTTCTCATTGTGCTTTCTTGGTATCCCATTGATCCACCTATTGAAAAACATTCATTTCTTAAGTTACCAAGCATACTTAGCCATAACCACTAAGTAGTTTCTTGGAGTGATAACAGTCCCCATGCCTGACCAGGAGCTCGGGGCATCTCAGGATCCCCATGATAATCCATACCCACATAAGGGTACTCCTCAATAATCACTGGGAGCTGCTACCACTGCTCAAGAAACTCCTCAGTGAAGAAGAGGCCCACTCTTCCACCACCCTCTTGTACCATCATCTAGCACCACCTGTGCATCCGCGGCTCCCGTGGACCACCATCCCGCACTGCCCAGTGCGGACGCAGAGTAGGTACTTTCTCAAAAAAGAAAGCACATAAGAAGGACCCAAAACAAAAGTCTCCCCCAGATGCCCTCACATTGTTCAGCTGACGCCGAACAGCCAGAAGGTACATCTGGGCCAATGCATAGTAAGTGCACCCCATGGCACGCTCTACTATCTGCAATTTCCCTCCAGATATCTTGTGACTCCCCGTAGAGCCCAATATGCACAACAACATAGTAGCAATAGCCCGTGTCGACACATCCTCAATGTCACACATCAAAATGTGCAAACCACGCACGTACGCAGTTGTGTAACAGTGCCTCTCACACAGCTCCTCAAGCATCTCCCCATGAGACAGCACTGGCACCAAGGCGCCTACAAATCCCAACATAGGGAGTCCAGTCAAAAAGTATACATCCAACAGCATGATCTCAACACGCTATCCCTGGATCAGGAAGACCTCCTCCCCAATATCCCAAAATCTCACCAAAGTCTGCAGCAACAGACGCAAGCTCTTCATGAGGGGTATCCGCATGAACTTCAGTAACCCACAACGGGCCAGTGTAGCACGCACATTCCTATCCCAGAATTCCTCCTCTCAGAGTTCTTTGTAGTTTCTCTCATGCCACTTTGCCTCAAGCATCCTGCACAAGCAAAATTCAGCTGTCAGCCACAGCTCTCAGTAAAAAGGCCACCCAGGGACCAAGTCGCACCTGTCTAGCCAAAAAGATCGACCAAGTCACTCAAAAAATCCTCATAGGTGTGACTGAGTCGCTCTTTTACCCTCGAAAGGTGTGACCTGGCTCGTAGAGACCCTAACAAGCTCATAAAGGACCCTCAGGTGACTAAATTCAAAATATAAACCACTGAAAATGATAGATTTTGCAAGAGCTCTTATATGCAAGTTGCGGAACTCGAAACCGTCGATCGAAATGGGAGGAATCAGAAAAAGAAATCTAGGGCCCACCTCTCCAACTCTACAGTGAACAGTGACAATGACTCCTCACAAAGTGGTCCCCACCCATATATAGGCCCCATTTGACCTATTTTCTCCCTTTTGACATAGCAAGGCCATACGGAGTCCGTTCGAGATGTGGTTCACACCACTGGTTTCAAAATTCTGCCCTCTATCTTCTAATGAGACCATTGTCTCATGTTTAATAAGTAATGTTTAGGACAACTTCCCAGAAGTTACCTCGGTTTACAAGCCACATCATGGTGATACAAGTGTCTTTGGACCTGAACTTGCATCACACTTACCTACCGCCACTCATGCGGGTTCCCAGGCCACCACTCGGAAGGCACGTTTTTTTATTTCAGCGTATATCTGTCAAATACGTCTGCCACACCCTATGCAAGTCTCTAGGCCACCTCCCAAAGGACAGATCATTTCTTTTGCATGCATTTGGCATATGAATTCCTTCGGACTTGCACGCACACCATATGTAGTCCAGTCCGTTCACCACAACTCACACACAACTCTCCTGACCTCTATCTAAAAGCCACCCCAATTTATGTGCCTCTGTCGCATCGACTCGTGTGCCTCTGCCGCGATCTATCTTGTGCATGTATTGGTATGTTCAAGAGCCACTTGCTCCATCCATACTACACAGATTACCTTTGGACCACTGTCCACTGTCCCGACATAGGGGCACCATCAGTACCCCCTCGATCGGTTGACCATACTGGACTTTCTTTTAAGCTATTTTCTGACTCCTAAAAGAATCAAAATATTGTCGAGCATAGCTACTTCCTTTCCTGCTCGTTAAAGTATAGGAAAGGGCATCTACATCATCTCGTTTATCTCCTTTTGTGGACTATGTAGACCATCAAATGAAAAGGACCACCTTGGCACATTCAAGCCAATACCGTTCCCCTCTACATCCTTTTATGCTTTCTCGGGCAGAGGGGCCAAAATTTACGAAAAAACTTACCATGGGTTGTCGTTAAGCTCTTTTCCAGCCTTCTCGTCAAGAAAAGATTTTCGAGCAAACTTGGTTTCATTCATGCTCATAAAAGTATCTGAATGATCGTCCAGTCAGTATAGGTTTAACCTTTTCCGACCTGACTGGACTACCAATGGTAAAGAATTCTCCCATCCCCTAAAGGATGGGAAAGCTCTCCTGTGTATACTTTTATCCTTTTTCAGGCACAGGAGACTACCAACGAAAAAGTGCCCCCACTGGATTCTTCTTCATGCTTTCAAAATCTCTAAAACTGAAAGCACCATCGAGCATTTACTTTCTCGAGCTCGCCAAAAATCCACGAGATCGTACCACAATGGTGTCTCTAGACACCACCCCACAGATAACAATTGGCAGCATTCCCACTTTGGGTCACCTTTGTTCAGAGTACTCTGTGATGTGTCTTCCTTGGATCCCATCAATATCAAAAGTGTCTACCTCCCCCAAGTATTTCCCATCTGCAGTTACATTCCCAGTATTACAACTATGACCCCTTTCCCATGAGTCAGTTTCATTTGCTTCCTGGTCCACTCTACTGTCATACTCTAAACAAAGGAAGTTTGAGTCTATTACACTCCCTCTGCCCCTGTTCAACTCCTCCCCTCCCCCCCCATTTAGTGGGTTAGTCCTCATATTGTCTCACATCTTTCGGTTATCTCCCTCGCACTTCTGGTCAAGGAAACACCATTTCCTTGACCAATTGCAGGTCTCCCTCTGTCGACAACAACACATGTATTCTAGAGGATAGACCCAGAGGTCCCTGTATCCTGGTTTCATTAACCTCATTGATGACTTCCTTGGACCACTTGAGAGGAGTCCTTAGTGCCTCTCGGGATGGTTGTTTCTCATGTGCTCAACTCCAGCTACATCATCGCACCGTTGAGATTCATACATGGTATCGTTCTGTGCAGTATTTAGTCGAGGACCCCGGATGTCACCTAACTCTAGCACATTGATGAGTCTATTTAAGGGATCCCAACAGGTTCATGTCCCTTGTGATTTCCGTGTGATTTCCAGGTTGTGTTGGAGACAGTGTTCAGAAGCCCCAGCAGTGCTTCTATATATATTTATGATTCATGCAACATATTTGTACCATAGAAACTCTGGAATAGAGACTCTGACTCTCCATCAGCGAGTTCCTACAACTATGTACCATTCCAGATCCAGCAAGCCGTCAGTCATGAAGATATAGCATTCCATGAGAATTCCATGGGTCCAATGTAGCAGTTCTTCATATCAGTATTGTATTCAGCCTCTCATTGAGGCAACCATTATTGTAGCAACAGTTGTACATGATCGGCTCTTATATTATAGAGCTTAGATCACATTATTCTTTTGACATCGTTACAAGTATGGGGATTCCCACCTCGTCCATATACATGTCACACATTATTTGTATCTCACCCGTTGATGGGAACCATATTAATACAAAAACCAAAATCCACCAAGCCCCAGCCCAGGAAGCACCACCTCTCCATAGAAAATCCTATGATGTCTGTTGGCCATACAATGAGATCCTGCCCTCACACATCATGGGGCAATATGTTAACCCAAAAAATCCCTCAGTAAGCTCTACATGACCTACACCACCCGAAGACATCTACATACGACCCCCATTTGACCCCCACACCCTCAAAAAGGCTCAAAAATATGCAAAAGGGCTTTAAAACCCATAAAAAGTGCCAAAATAGCTCTCATAGGGGCTAAAACCTCCAAAAATGGGTTAAAACCCCTCCAAGGAGCTTAAAACCCCCAAAGGAGCTAGGAATTGGGCGAAAGGGGATAAGATCCCAAAAAAGGCTCTAAATCCCTAACCAAGGGCTTAAAACCCTACAAATATTAAGAAATAGTATAAATAGAGGGATGGGGGTCACTCCCAAATCACTTCTCATCTCCCTATCGTTATGCTGCCCGTGTGAGTGCCTTGAGACCCTTTGCCTCTCAAGTCATTCACCCTCCCTCTCCTCGATTCCTTCATTGAGCCAAAGCTCCCCATCCATTGAGAGGTGCTCCCCCAAGCTAGGGCATGGTGGCCCATTTCAACCAGAGAAGGTATATTTCTATTTTTGTTCTTTCACGTTGTAGTTTTCTAACATTTTTGCTTGCAAGTTTATTGTTTAATATTTTGTTGCAGGTTTCCATGGACTCGTGGTAGCTATTTCTTTGTTTGCTAACCTTGTTTGCAGGGTTCTATTTCATTTTTCTTTCTTCTCATTCTATTCTCACGGGAACCCTACCCTTCCGTACTATAGACGAAAGGGGGTTGTTCCTTCCTATAGCAAGGGAGAAAGCCCTACTAAAATACCTTTTTGCAGGTTTTTACACCAGGTAATTTGAGGCGTTTTTTCGGTTGACATATTCTGTTGAATGCATAAACCAGAAATTAAAAGTAATTTATACTGGAATTACAAGTAAGCAATTAAAATTAGGAAGGGTGATTCGAAAACTAACCTGTAACCAGAGCAAATAGTGGAAAAATTGCTTGGTAAAAACCCCAAGTAAATTCACGCAGCATAGCAAGTTACAGTGGTAAAAATGGTGAAGAAATCATCAAAAGAACATCATATATATAATTTGCGGGTAATTTTTGATCTTGCTGGTGAGGGAGGATTGAGTGAGAGGGGGAGATGGGAGATGGCGCCGTTGATGGAGAAGCTTCGAGATTGATCAGAAGGTACAGGGATGGCAGGGGGGTGGGTCTCTCTGACCGTACCTCACCTGTCCCCAACATTATGACCTTTTTGCTTTCCCGATGACCTTCCTCTTTTTCACGGAGGTTAGCTTGGGGTTTTGGTTTACTGTTTCGATTGGGAGGGTTTCCTAAAGGCTAGCGGCTAGAGGTTGCTGCAGATCGTTTCTCTTGTCAGGTCTTGTTTTTGCTGCGGTGATAGTGATGGAGGACTTGGAGATGGTGGATTACTCCAGCGACCACCTGGAGGCGCAGGATGTGTGGGGTGTGCCAGGTGGAGGTATAAGGGAGTTATTGGGGACAATCCCGGGGCTGGGAACTGTTGAAACTGGATCCACCGGTTATCGGTTAGAGAGACCGGTAACTGACTTTTCTCCGTCGGATTTTCTCTCCTTCTCACCCCATAGACTGTCTCCGGTGGGATCTGAGGGTTTCAATGGGCGGCAGGCCGATTTGCTGGGTAGTTCGAGTTGGCCGGAAGCTGGGGTGTTTTTTTCTCAGAAAGTAGGGTTTCTGGTGCCAGCTCTGGAGGAGGGATTTGAGGTTGTAGAAGGTTTTGATGGTATTGTGGCAGCGGGGGTGGCCAGGCAAGTTGAGCAGGCTTGTGGAGAGAGGAACGGTGGCTTCGTAGATTGGAGGGGTTCGCTACTTGTTTCTGAACACAGGGGTTGTACGAGCCCTAATTTGGCTTATGGGCTGTCGAAGGGAGAGGAGGAGCACTCGACAGGGGTTGTGGAGAAGTTAAAGGGTTTATCCAAGAGATGCAAACGGAGCTGGGTAAAGTCAAGACCAGTGGGCAGATACGCGGTGGTAGACGATATCGCATGGGATAAGGTCCGAGTGATGTCGCAGAGGACGTTGGTGGGTAGGGTCATGGGAAAGACCCTTGCTCGCAAGACGGTGGTGACTTGGGTGGAGGGTACATGGAGAGAGCTCCTAGGTTATTCTCCAGAGGTGGATATGTTACTACGTGGCTGG
This sequence comes from Pseudotsuga menziesii, assembly GCA_001517045.1. Taxonomy (NCBI): domain Eukaryota; kingdom Viridiplantae; phylum Streptophyta; class Pinopsida; order Pinales; family Pinaceae; genus Pseudotsuga; species Pseudotsuga menziesii. Next base: position 84,901 of record LPNX010363692.1, on the reverse strand, counting down.
TTCACGGTGGTGGTCAAGTCTGAGGAGGATATGCAGATGATCTTAAACAAAACCTGGCAGATGAGTAATTCTCCTGTTCTGCTGAATCCTTGGCATCCTCTTTTTGATGCAAGCCGGGAGAGAGTGGATAGGATTCCCATTTGGGTTCGGCTCCCAGGGCTGCCCCTACATTTCTGGGATCCTATACATTTCAGGAATATTGGGGACATTTTGGGAAAGTTTCTCGAAGCGGACTTGTCATACTTGGTGACTCACTATAAACAAGTAGCTCGGATCCTGGTGGAGGTGAACATTCGGGAGGGTCTTCCTGAGACCATTGTCCTGGATTGGGGCCCGGACATCATCACGCAGTTCCTGGATTATGAAAACGTGCCCTTCAGGTGCAGGAGATGTCGAGCCTATGGTCATCCGGTCTCGGAATGCTGCCTACCGATGCGCTCTTCAATCGGTGGGAAGAAAAATGTGAAACAGTTTGACTCAGATGAAGCCCCGGTAGAGGGGGTTTCTATGGAACCTGTGCTGGTGTCAGAGGACTCAGGTTTTGAGAAGTCTGTTGAGGAATTGGATCCTACTAGCCAAGATTCAGAAGGAGATCCAGTTATCCATGAAGTCAGTCCACCGACTACAACTGCTGTGGAAGCTATCACAGAACCAGAGGACGCAGAGGTTAATCCAGGGCATCCAATCCCGGGTAAATCTTCTTTTACCTTTTCTCCATCTATTATTTTGTTAATTAATCAGTGTTCTCTAGCTGGACATGAC
>LPNX010363692.1:43252-80241 GCA_001517045.1 Pseudotsuga menziesii | reverse complement strand
AAAAAAAAAAATATATATATATATATATATATATATATATATATATATATAATTTGCGGGAAATATTTAAGACCCTAGGATGAGAATAAGAATGACGGTCAGTATCAAACTCTGCGGGATGCAGGATCAAAACAAAAAATTCAAATTTTATTAATCGTTCCGCAACCCACATTCCGCATTTGTGGGATGCGGGATGCGGAATCACAAAAACAACAAAACTTTATTCAAACCTTTCGCAACCCGCATTAAACATTTTGTGGGATGCGGGAACACGCAAACCAAACGAAATAACAAATGACATCCCACACCCCGCATTCCGCACTTATGTGAGATGCGGGTTGCAGGTTGACCAAAGCATATCTATCAAAATTTTCCTGCATCCCGCATTCCGCATTTGTGGAATGGGGGTTGCGGGATGAGAAAATTCAAAATACATGAGTACAATATCCCGCAACTTGCGGGTTGTGGGGTGCGGGCTACGGAATTGAAACAATTCCAAACAAAAACTAGCCTTCCGCAACTTGGAAACACACATATCAGGCATGGATTTTGGAAGTTTTGGTTGAGTTAGAAAACTACAGAAACCAAGATAAATGTAATAGAAGCCATGGAATGGACAAAGTATTTTAATCAGTTACCTTTGTATGTGTAATTGGGCTCCCATGTAAAAATAACATGGGATCTGTTGTACCTACAACAGGACCACCTGTTGCTTTTGGTGCCTCCAAAATCACTTGCATTAGCTTTTCATATAACATTATTTACCACTCCATGCATCATTCTTTATATATATGTTATATGTCACCAATAATTAGTTTAAACAGGTGTGGGTTTGATTTGCATTTCATGGTATTTATATCCATCTCTAAGATTAAGTGTGTGTGGGTATAAAACAGCTTGTTGTATTATATAAAAAAATTTATTGCATAGATTATCATTACAAAGATCATTGCAAGGAACAACTAGTAGTGGAAATTTGTATAGAGGCCTCTTATTTCAATGTCCTTAACACCAAAACAAATCAACATCACTCAATAACTCCTGGGTAAACATTCAACTTCATATTATAACAGGAAAACAATCAATTTTGTAGTTTTTTGTTCTCATGTAAGTGTCAAAATTGAAAGAAATTTGTATTTCATTGTACTTGGGTGTAGTCTTGGCTAAGACCGACACCCATTATTTTCTAAGTTTAAGACTGATTGAGTGTTTGAAAGAGGGTGGATTTGCAAGAGGCCCTTCATTATTTGAGTGAGTATTTAGGCAAAAAAAATCAATTGTTGGAATAAATGATTTGGTAGAGTTACTGAACACTTTACTTCTCTCTTATGTCGACAACTCTATCATGGTCGACAAGACCGTTGCCACTCACATTCAAAAATATGTACAAGAATCACAAGAGACGCTTGATTTTTTACATATTGAGTCACGTCTCTTACAAGAAGAAACACATTCTGAACTTGTTCTTGTTTAGAATAATATTCTTTATGATTCCCTTCAACAACCTGTACATAATTATGCCACTTCAGATGAACATAAGCAAATTAGTGGCTCCACTTCAGAAGAAAAAGAAAATGAAGATGAATTTATGCATACATAGATTGCTTGTTATTTCCAATCTCGTCATCATACAATGGGAAGAGGTCACCCAAAACAACCATATAACAGGTATTGGATACAATAAGGACATGACGATTCACATTCCTGATCACTCCAAGCTAATATAGTTTCAAAGTGTTGGATTCTTAAAAGAAAGTTCATCTTCATCTACTCTAGTTCAGTGCTCCAAATTCCAACATTGTGATCAAGTTGGCCATATGAATATCAGCGTTTGGATCTTCTCCATTATATTTGGATACCCTCTCTTCAGACAAATGCCTCAATCTGAAGAAACCTGTAAGAGAGAAGATTCACTATGGGTGGATCGCTTCTTGATAATGGTCATCAAGACCAAAGAATATTTTTAAGTCATACCTAATAACTCATTCTTGATTAATGATATATCTTTCAGTTGAGACATTCTCTTCTCCTCACCTTGTTCCTTACAAGGGGAGTGACCAATGGTCATAAGCAAGCGATCCTAAACCTGTTCCATCACCATAGCCAGAAAATTGTGCTAGTTGCTAGAGCCATAGCCAAAAACTTGTGCCAGTTTCCAGAGCCTTGAGCCAAAGGAACCTATATAAAGTTAGAGTTGCGACATTGAACCAGAGTCAAATCCATGTTCCACTAAGCTCCAAATTTTGTGTCTATTCTAAACCACCCATTTAATAGAATGAATAATATTTTACTATATTTTGGAATGTTCCAGGAACCTTTGATCTTTAGAGCCAAGATCTATATTTCGTGGTCATCATTGAACCACCATTTAGTAGAAGAATTACAAATTTTGCTAGTCTTCAAAATGTAACTTCCAGGAACCGATAAATGAGAACTTGATTCAAATCCAAGTTATAGAGAACCATTGAGCCATAACCAGAGTTATTTCCAAGTTCCATAGCGGTCATCCTAAAACCACCATGTTTAGTAGAATACATCAACTTATTCTAACATTTGATTTAGATAGCTTTTTCATCCATTTGCAGATATCCTTCTCCAAATTCCATCTCTGCTTAGACTCATATACAACCCTTCATACCAAGGGGGGATTGTTGAAAATTAATCCTTAAGGTTAGGCATATTTTCTATTATTGCTAACTATTCACAATATTGATGAGAAAAGAATGTGAAGAGTCATAGGTGAATAGGAAGAGTCATGAAGGAGTCCAAGAGACCACTTGGAATATGAAACCAAGGGCCATTCTCATATGTATTTATATGTACATACATTAGTGAGAAAAATGGCCTTTCACGTTAATTCCATATAGTTTGTGGTGCATCATCTCGTGTATTTGGATTCTTTTCTAGCCAATTTGATTGGCTTCCCTATTATCCATCCTTACAATATGTTAATCCATTTTATTGAATAAGTTATTTTCTAATGGATGCTAGGTTCCCCTAGGTTTCAAAATGGTGTAATGTGAAATTTAGATAAACATGCAATATGAGTTATGGAATCTTAGAGTACCCAAGCCCTTAACTTTAACACTAGAATTCCTTACTACTATGAGTTTATGCACACACATTGAGAATATCTACTTCCATGTTTAGGGAATGAGAAAATAGAGCCACCAAGTTATAATGAGAGGAAATTACTAACATACTAGGGACAATGTTTTGTTCCAACCAAGCCCCAACCCACCCTATTTTCCTATTGAGATCACTACCATGAATTCCTAGTTTGGAAATCATTTTTGCAAGTGCTTGTTTGCTTCCAAATCCAAGCACGTAGTCTCTTGCAACATCCATATAATTGGATTGTTTTTTTAAAACAAGTCTTTGAGGGAATTTTATTTCGAGACCATCATAATGCCTCTTGAGTTATGTGAAATAATGATTGTCAAGACACCTATTTATGGATTCTCTATTAAGTTCCCTTTGTATAATAAGTTGTCCTCTAGATAATACCACATTTTGTGCATCTTATTTATCATGTGATAGATGAGTTCTTCTTCCCCTTATTTCCATAAGAGTATCTCCAGCCACAATATCTAGTCATTCCTAACTACTAATTAACTTCTATAGCTTGGGGTCTCATTAAGGATGTCTTTGATGTGTATGTCATTGTGTGAGTGACCTAGTGCCTATTAGCCCGGAGAGGTTCTTTCCTTTTCCTTTATAATATCTACCTATATTTAAATGGTAGTTTGCTAGGGACCTTGTTTTTCCTCCATGTCAATCATTAGGCCTACCTATTCATGATGAGGGGCATTTGTAGAAGGGGTTGTTCAAGATTAGTGACATTTGGATTCCATGAGTCTCCCCTCCATTTTAGACATGTAGTGTGTGAGAATTTTATTAAACTTTATAATCTCAGCATCCATTTGTACTTTAGATATGTTATATCCTCTAGGAACAACTTCCTATATTCTCGATTTTCGCTTGCCTTTATCACCCTATGGTTTCAGAGTTTTTGCTCTATAACTATATAGGATCATAAAAATATGGGATCCCCCTCCAATATTAGTATTATTGTTTTAGGGGAAAGTAATTTTAAATTATAATATTAGTGGCAATGAGTGCATCAATAGGGCACACTTTTATAGATGAGGGTTTGCATGAAATTATTATCTTCTGCTTCAATCATAATTACATCTAGTGACCCTTGTGAGATGTCCATTTCCATAAAAAAAGATTATTATTGAGGTATTTATTTCTTTTTCATCAATATATTTGTTTTGAGATAGGTCCCCAAACCATACCCTATAATCTTGAATCTTTGTCGTTCCCAAAACTCAATTGGTAAACATGGCATATTGATCCATAATGGCATTTTGCGTATGTACTCATGAATCGAATTGAATATAACATGCCAATTGAAGTGATTAATGTTGCATTATCCCATGACCATGGACCTACCTTAGCAAAAAAATTTCAATCCTCAATACAATTAAAGACAAACTTATTATATCCCCTATCCCCCATGTGTGTAGTATGAGTATATCCCATAATTTGTGGTCCCATGTTCTTTTTGCTCATATAAAAGTTGGTGTCTTGGTATCTCTAAGCATGGAAATTCCTAATAACCACTTGTTCGTGTATAGAATGACATTATCCTGATATAGGCTTGGATCAATAACAAACTTAATCTCAACCTTTTCTTCTTTTTCCACATAGCTTGGCTTCCTCTTTCAAATACATCTCTCTAGGTTCTATGATAGATGGTCAAGGTTTAGGGTGGGAATGGTGGTATTAGTCAGGACCTTTGGATTAATAGGGGTTGTATAGTCCGCAATGATTCTGGTAGTTTGGACAGGAATTAGTTTTTGTACTCTAAGGTATATTAGTCTAGCTGCCTCTAATGGATCCACCTTGTCTCAATTTAGTATGTTAGGAACCTATAATATTATGTCTAACTTTGTGCCAAGCTAGTGATATTGGTACCCCAATGAATTGGTATGTGCATTACTAACTATTGATGGGAGGGTTTTATCAAAAATAAATGGAATGAAGGGATGTGTATCACAAGGTTGTGGGATTTGCATATTTTTCACAACCTTTATTTTGAACATATCATCATTATCTCGAGAAAGTTAGTTGAATGCCTTACCTTTACTTGATGACTTCAATTTTTCTTGGTTTGATACCTCATTACAAAATTTAATGCCACCATTGTTCCCTCCTCACTCCCTCGCTTTTTCCAATACACACACACACACACACAAAAACCACAACTATTACACTATCAATGAGAGATTGAGATGAACAATGCTTCCATTCTTTTTAATTGATTATAAATGGGTGTTGATAGAAATATTTCTATATTATATATGATCCTCATCTATTTGGTGACAACCTTTAAATCTCCCTTTACCTATGAATTTGTAAAACTATGTTCTCCTACAATTTTAGAAAGAAACCTCAAGGCCATCATCTCAATAAAGTTGTTTGTACTAGTTCCCAAACAATCCTTGAATTTTATGAAATGGGCATCAAAAAGGTATAGTATTCCCCTTATCCACATAAAGGTGGTGTTTCCTTGATTATCCCCATCAAAATATCCCCAAGAAACAGTTTTATTGATAGGCGCCTCCATGATAAGCCTTCGTTTTTTAACTTTAGTCAAATTCTTTAGCCCTTCAAGGACTGAATGAACTTGAATAACACATTGAAAAGAAGAAATGTTAATTTTATTTTTACTAAAAATTGTTGAGTTTCTTGAAAGCCAAATGTTCTAAGCAGTTAACAATGGAATTGCTTTTAGAGTTTTGAATCCCATTTTTTCAAACCACCTTTTTTTAATTTTTATCTACAATCATTTCCTTGTGTCCTATGAAACCTTCCATATTCATCCATACAAAAATTGTGTATGGAAAACTTACTAGTAAATTATTAATAGTTTCTCCATTTTGTTTACATATTATACCCCCCAAGGCCTTTCCTATTCCTCTTGTAGAAGACATCCCAAGTCATTATCTTATCCCTTAAGTCCATCCACAAGAAAGTTCGTCTTTGTTGGTGTTGTAACTTTCCATAGTGGTTTCCACCACCAAGAATGATCATTTTAAACCTCATTTGAAAGAATTTAATTGTACCCTAACCTAGGAATATATGTACCTAGTGAAGGGTTTTTAGACCACACTAATGCATCTTGTTCTTCTCTAATTCTCACGTGATTTTTTATTAATGCTTCCACATATTGATTCTATTGATCTAGATTATTCTCTTCTAGTTCCAACATAATGGCTCTTTCCCATCACTATTTCCAAATATATGTTGTCCCGAGATTTGACACTTGAGATAACATAAATATTTCCCTCTTAAGAAAATGTTTTAGTATATTGTCTGATAGTATATAGGATTTTCCACATCCAACCCATGGATCAACCCCCATTCTCACTTGCTCCCCATCACCAATATTCCATTTTATTCAATTGCCTACAAGCAGAAAGGCTTGCACCAATGTCATCCAGACTATCGAAGCATTGTTAAACGTTTGGTTGGCATCCTTATCTAGTAAACAATAGTTAGATGATTGATAAACTTTGATCATTGATTTATTTTCATAGATTTCCTCATAGATTAGTATCCACCCACTTTTATAGTTATTGGTTACCCAAATATTTGGATATTTATAATTCTCATCCCCCTTCCTCCTTTGGTTTGAAAGGTAAGTCCATTTGACCCATAGGATTCTATCTTTTCCTAGTTTCCAGACCCATAAAAAAAATACTTTCCTCCTGAGTTTTTCAAGCAGTCCTATTAGAATTAAAGCCAAAGTGTGCCAATAAACTAGGATTTCTTCAAGTAATGACCTTACTAGGAAAAGCTCGGACGGCATATGGAAATCTGTCTCTTTCATCACATACTCACACTTTTGTTTATTTTATTAATAAGCTAGCTCTAGTTTTTGTCCCAAAACCATTTGGTTTCAATAGATCACTCTTTTGAAATGGAAATTGTTGTATCAATCTTTGTTGCTTCTCCTATGTTCCATTGAATGAAAACATGTATTCACTTCTATTCTTGTAGAAATAATGTAGGAGTCTAGAATCCATCTTATTTTGTTAGCATCCATTAGAAAACCATCAATAAACAACAATACATCATCAACAACAATAAATATGTCAATGAGATATTCCTACCTATATTTATGCCCCTTATTGACCTTGCTCACCTTGCTTCTAGTATAGCTTTGCTTAATCCTTTTGCAATCATGAGGAACAAAATAGGAGATAATAGGAATCCCTAACTCACACCTCTTGTAGGATTAAAGTATGTCATAGCTAATTCATTTATCATCACAGTAGTAAATTACATCCAATGTGCGTTCACATGAGTCTAAGTCACTTCTCCCATTAACATTTTATTTTCATCTTCATCAACCATCCTAGAAAAATTAGTTGTAAGCTTGAGCATTTCAACAATATTAGGTCTTGAGGGTTCTTTATGCATGCCTTTAAGATGATAAACACTCATTTCTATAAGCTCACCAAGATCCTTGGGCTTGCTCTATCCTCCTAGAGCACCTTCGAGATAGAATTTATATTTTGACTTCTTTGATTTGCATAGTTATGAAAGTTTTAGTAGTTTCACCCCCCTTCTCAAGCCACAATGTTCTATATTTTTTTTCCATTGGGATTCATTCTTTTCCAAAAATTATCTTCTATTATTTTCCAAGGTTCTTAGTCTATCTTTGGAGGCTTTAAAGAAAATACCCTATGCGTCTCCCTTATAAAACTCTAAGATCTATCTCTCCACTAAGATCAAGTCATTGTCTATTTTTTGTGTTTATGATGAGCCCAAGAAGAGAATATGTTTTTTTACTCAAGTTAGAAACAAATTTATGGCATGTTGAATCCCTTAGTGTATCATTATAACACGTCCATTTTTCCTTTACAAGTCCCTAAAATTCTACCCCATGGAGTTGGAATGGATTGATTTTAAATGAGGTAGATGGTTTCTTGTCTTCTTTTCCAAGTTGTAGTTGGATTAGGAGGTGGTTAGATTATCCTATTGATTCAACCCAAGTTCCAATTCTTTCCATATGTGGAAACTTAAATGCAAGGAATGAATTCAAGTTATTGGATTTTGAGTCAATCCCAACCATATTATTTATCTATGTTAGGATTGGTTTGATAGGTTCAATATATGCCAACCCTACTTCTTATATCTTATGAATGAAAAATTCAGCTAGAGGGTCCACCTTTGTAGTATTCCTCCAATTCTCAACCTCTTACTGGTAAAGTTTAAATCCCCTACAAGAATTAAGCTCTCATTCTACAAACAATTATTGGAAAACATTTCTTTTCCATATTGAACCTTATCTTCATATAGACCATATATGGTAACCAGTAAATAGGAATTCCTTGTCTCCAAAGAGAGGAATTCAACACCTATTCTTGAAACAAGCATGAGTTTAATATTGCAAAGGATCTTTCTTTCTAGCCCATAATATATCCCGAGGTCTCCCTTTTGAATCCATAGTAAGAAAATCCCAATCAAGAATAATTTTGGAGAATTTCTTAGCTACCTTCTTCATTATCCCCATTGTCTCTTAAAACATTGCTATAGGGGGGTTTTTAAGATTAAATAGTGTGCCCAAGGCATTTTTGAAGGCACCCTCAAACCCTCTTATGATAAGTATAAATGATCATAATTTAACCTTTTCAAGGGCTTGGACTCCTCTAAGTACCCCAAGTATAGTTTTTTGTTTCCCATTTTGGATCTCTCACATAGCTTTGTCTTATGCATGACTAAGGTAGGATATATAACCTAGTGTACTGAAAATCCCCTCCTTCCCTATGTCTAAACATAGACCCCCTCAATTTTTACCACTTCCTCTACTAGGACTGATTTCTTAGATCTATGCAAGTAATGATTTTTCTCTATACAATGAGATCCTTCCTCTATGTCAAAGCGAGTGGAGATTGGTATGCAAGACTGAATGGATATTTTGAGAAATTTTACAGGGGAGCAAGAGGGAGTGGGTTTGTTCTCTTTTGGGCATAATCTGTAGACATCGAACTTGAGGCTTCCTTTTGTTTTTATGCCTCCTCTTTTTAAGCTAGGTTTGGAAAAAAAAAGTGTATAACTTCTCAAGAATTTATCCATTATTCCTTCAAAAGGATAGTATTACGTTCTAATTTTGAAAGAACGTGAAGTTGAGTTGAGTTTAATACCTTGCCCAAGACTTGTTTCACTTGGATAGTCCATCATTTCCTATCATACATCTAGCTTCATTTCCTCCTTTATTGACAAGGTTGGCCTTAAAGAGTAAAGAGATAATGCATTCATCGACTATTTCTCTTCTCTAATGCATTCATCTTACTTCATATTGAATTTAGGGTCAATAGATTGTCTGATTGAAACGTCAAACACTAAGAGTTGTTGGCCCTTTAGACCTGTATCACTAGTCATTTTCCATCGGAGACCTCTTGGCCACCTCAAAATTCCTTATTATTGGACATTATTGGCTCAAGAGAGTTCCTCCTCCATTCAAATTTGGAAAATTTTATATAGAAATCATCAATAACATGTTCATAGAGATGACAACAAGCACAGTGGAATTGAACCTAGACATGATCTAGTGTATGATTGTATTTCCATTCTCCCACCTCAATTCCGATAGATTTATAAATGCTTTCCTTGACATCCAATGCTAGCAAAATATTCTTCACAATTCTAGACTTGTTACTTTTGTAGGAATCATCAAAATCAACAAAGGCCCCCAACAAGTTTCCTATTGCGATCAACACTTTATCTAACCCCAACTCAACAAGGGCGCCTTCCATTTTCACCCAAATCAATGGTTTTGCATTCTTTTCTCTCCTAATGTGAAGACCATCTTTTAAGAGAACATTGTCGAATGCCAATATCATCTTTTTTTTGCTACCATAACTAAATCCTTTAGTGATTTGAAAGTAATTGCTAACCATCCTCATATTAGATAGTGATGAAGAGGAATATATCCCAACACTTGTGTCTAGACCTCCTTAATCCACTAACCCAAATATTTTTATGAGTTGTGTTCCAAGAGCTTCTTTGTACGTGTTTTCCTCTCCATTTCCATCACTTGATCCATAACTACATCTCTTCTCCTAAGACCAAATTGGGTCTTATTTCTCTAATCCTGAGCACATTTTTTCTTCTTTTTCATGATCCAAGCCCCACTTGTTCCCCATTCTAATACTGCTACTCACCAATCCACTTCTACTAGATTTAATCTCACTTGTTAATATAATGAATTAGCTTTTTTATGTGTAGAGAAAGTTTCTCTTACACTAATTACTAGGAACTCCAAAATTCCAAACATTTATCATATTCATGACAGTTGGTATAAATTAACTTCATCCATTCCACATCTATAGATTTGGAATTGATGTCCTTTAAAAAACTCATTAGTCAAGACCTTTATTTTATATTTGTGTTTCTCCACGAATATAAGTCTGTTTGCGCATTATATCGTGAGTTGTAAGTCAATTTCATCATATATACAACTTTCATTTTAAATGATTTTATATACTTGAAGTTGTCTTGTAAAATAATCATACCAATAGGTGTTTTTATTTGAGATTTTGGGGTGGACAAGCACCTATGATTTTTCTAAATTACACGAGTACGAGACACATGTATTGTCTAGATTGATTATAAGGCGGTTGTTACAAATTCAAAATAAACAATTATATATATATATATAACTCCTAGCTCATGCATGGATAACTCACACTTTGTGGGAGATAACTCATTTAACTAGAATAAGGCGAGAACAAATAACTAATAATTTATGACCTATCGGTGTTCACCAGCCACAAGTTAAGTGGCTAATGCTAATTTAATACCTTTATATTCTTGTTCCTAGCCGAAACTAACCATTTTTTTATGAGACACATTTGCGGGTCCTAACTAAATGTTATGAGAATCCATGGCCCACTAACATGGAGCTTCGGAAGGCCATGTAATAATGACAAGAACTTGATAAACGAATGCAACCCTATAAAGGCTCATGATTCCTTAGTGGTCCTTATATGAAGGCCAAAATGCCAGAACAATACCAAATAGAAAAAGCAAAATGTTAAAAATTAAAAAATAATATCTTGTCTAATCTCAAGGAAGGAAGGGATATTGTTAAAAAAAATAGATTATTTATTGATTTGATCTATTAATCACCTGTAAGGAATTGCTATAACAACATCCAATATAGATTCTTGAGATCACATACACACTTCAACAAGATTACACTTTATCTAACCCTAACTCAACAAGGGCACCTTGCATTTTCACCCAAATCAATGGTTTTGCATTCGATTCTCTCCTAATGTGAAGACCATTTTTACGAGAACATTATCAAATGCCAATACCATCATTTTTTTTTACCATATCTAAATCCTTTAGTGATTTTAAAGTAATTGCTAACCATCCTCAGATATAGATTCTTGAGATCACATACACACTTCAACAAGATTACACTTAATCTAACCCTAACTCAACAAGGGCACCTTGCATTTTCACCCAAATCAATGGTTTTGCATTCGATTCTCTCCTAATGTGAAGACCATTTTTACAAGAACATTATCAAATGCCAATACCATCATTTTTTTGCTACCATATTTAAATCCTTTAGTGATTTTAAAGTAATTGCTAACCATCCTCATACTAGATAGTGATGAAGAGGAGTATAACCCAACACTTATGTCTAGACCTCCTTAAGCCACTAACCCAAATATTTTTGTGAGCTTTTTGTTCCAAAAACTTCTTTGTTAGTGTTTTCCTCTCCATCTCCATCACTTCATCCATAACTACATCTCTTTTCCTAAGACCAAATTGGGTCTTATTTCTCTGATCCCGGCACATTTTTTCTTCTTTTTCATGATCCAAGCCCCACTTGTTCCCCAAATCAATACTACTACTCACCAATCCACTTCTACTAGATATAATCTCATTTGTTGCGTTGAGAGGCGCTCTACAGCCCAGTATGAGAGAGATCTTGTAACGTTTGTCAAATCTTGTATGAGGGAGATCTTGTAATGTTTGTCGAATAACGTTTGTTACTAACAAAATAATAAGAAATAGAAAATTTTAATTATTTGCCAAAATAAATGTCGCCCATAAAAACAACCTAATATGAGGGAGATCTTGTAATGTTTGTCGAGTAACCTTTGTTACTAACAAAATAATAAAAAATAAAAAATTGTATTATTGCCAAAATAAATGTGGGCCAAAAAAAAACCTAATATGGGGGAGATGTTGTAACGTTTGTCGAGTAAATTTGTTACTAACAAAATAATAAAAAATACATTTTGATTATCCGCCAAATAAATGTTTACTAAAAATACAACCTAATATGGGGGAGATGTTGCACATGGATTTAAAACCATGTGCAAGGCCTCCTAAACAACCCATGGTTTTATTGTACATTGTTAACGGATTTTAAATTATGGGATTATGAAAATATAATTTTAATTTTAATTTTAATTGCATCTCAAGAGATTTGATCCTCACATTTGATAAAGCCTAAAATTTGGATCTAGGCTGGTTAGTATAATGAATTAACTTTTCATGTGTAAAGAAAGTTGTTCTTACCCTAATTACTAGAAACTCCACAATTCATAACAGTTGTATACATTATTTTCATCCATTCCACATCTATAGATTTGGAATTGATGTCCTTTAAAAGCCTCCTTAATCAAGACCTTTATTTTATATTTGTTTCTCCACCAATATGTCTATTTGGGCATTATACCATGACTCAATTTCATCATATTTACAACTTTCATTTTAAATGATTATATATATTTGAAATTGTTTTGTAAAATAATCATAATCATATGGATAAGTGTTTTATTTGAGATTTTGGGGTGGACAAACATTTATGATTTTTCTAGATTGTACGAGCAAGTCTATTGTCTATCTATTAGTAGTTTATTGGTACAAGTAAGTCTATTGTCTATTAGTAATTTATTGGTAGTCATTACAAATTCAAAATAAACAATTATTATTATTATTATTATATTATAATTGATGCATAGATAACTCCTGACTAAAAACTAAATGTTATGAAAATCTATGGCCCACGTTGGGAAGCCATGTAATAATGACAAAGAACCTGATAAACGAATGCAACCCTGTAAAGGCTCACGATTCCTTAGCAGTCCTTGTAAATGAATGCAACCCTGTAAAGACTCACGACTCCTTAGCAATCCTTATATGAAGGCCAAACTGCCGGAACAATACCAAATAGGAAAAGCAAAATGCTAAAAATTAAAAAATAATGTCTAATCTCAAGGAAGGAAAGAAGGAATATTGTTCCAAAAAAACAGATTATTCATTGATTTGATCTATTGATCACCTATATGGAATTGCTATAACAACATCCAATACAGATTCTTGAGATCAGATACACACTTCAACAAGATTACAGAGAATAGGAATTTCCTTTGGCGAGAAGCAAAATTCCGGATTACAATCGGAGTTTCCTCTAGGCAAAAGCTCCAAAGGGATTAGCATAGTCCTCCATTCCTTCATTGAATCAGATCATTGCTTATGCAGTGACAACAGTTTCTATACTTGCACCTGCTCCTCTTGAACGCACAACTTTTTGGGAGCTCTCTGCATCTTCTCCTTCCCATATCTCAGGAAGAGCTTCTCTAATGTTGTGAATACTTTCAAGGGCAAAATCTGCTCCCTCGGTTCGGACAGAAGTGCCCACCTGTTGACAGTGAAAGACAATAGTGAAGTTAGAGGAAAAGTGGACTAATTATGCATTTTTTTAAAAGCATCATATCCTATTTAGATTTATATGGTCTTACCAATACAGTATGCAGGCCTGCACGCTTTCCTGCGGCTATATTACGGGTACTGTCATCAAAGAAAATCTGCAGGTAAACATAAGAAACTCAGACGCAACTCTTATAATAGACGCTGTTGAGATGAGTGCATAAGGTTAAAAAAATGGATGTGTGATCTGCCAAAAACCAGAAATAGTTCAGTATGTGATGTCAAATTGCAAGGTTGCCGGGATGTTTTGAGACTAGATTATGATAGAGGACTCCATTCTCTTTTTAGCTGCTTTTTTTAAAAGGGACTGTTTGGGGACAAATGGATGATTGAACAGTATGTGGGACTTGATCAGACTGACAAGCATCTTTTTCTTGTTGAAACACCTCTGTCTCACAACTTCAGCTTTATGTTTTGGGACTGGATTATCATTGATTACAATATTCTCTTTGTATATCCTCTTTGTTGAAAAGGAATTGTGTTTGAGACAAGTGGATAATTTGGCAGTATGTGGGATATGATCAGAGTAACATGCGTCTGCTTCCTGACAAAACGCCACTGCAACACAACTTTTCAAGATACAACTAAGTCATTCATCTTGGGAAAAGTTATTACATATAAATGACAATTGGCTCTCCAGATTCAGCCAGGATGGCCTTTTTTTGAAAAGATATAGATATCCCTCACAGTGGGACGAAAGCAGAGATGCCAGCTCTCCGTGTTTGTGTAGGAAGGGGGATTTGGTATAAACAATCTATGGCACCTGGACGTGTCAATCTTAATGTAGATCTATATTGAGTTATAATGTAATAAATGATTCGTTTTCATGAAAAAATGGATAGCTGAAGGAAAATGGCCATTACAATCTTTAGTTCCATACCGTTCTTTGTGGATCAGTACTCGAAGGCAAAGAGCTTGCTCCATGGCCAAATTAGTACAGTTAAATGAGAAATGGCTCTCCAGATTTCAACCAGATGACCATTTTTGGAAAAGATATAGATATCCCTCACAGTGGGACCCAAGCAGAGATGCTAGCTCTCCTTGTTTGTGTAGGAAGGGGGATTTGGTATAAACCTTCAATGGAACCTGGATGTGTCAATCTTAATGTAGATCTATATTGATTTATAATGTATTACATAATTCATTTTCATGAAAAAAAGGATAGCTGAAGGAAAATGGCCATCTTAATCTTTAGCCCCATACCATTGTTTGTGGATCAGCATTTGCAAGGCAATAAGGCTGCTCCATGGCCAACTTAATACATTTAAATCAGAATTGACTCTCCAGATTTCAACCAGGATGGTCATTTTTAGAAAGAATATAGATATCCCTCACAGTGGGACCAAAGTAGAGATGCTATATCTCCTTGTTTATGTAGGAAGGAGGATTTGGTATAAACCTTCTATGGCACCTGGAAGTGTCAATCTTCATTTAGATCTATATTGATTTCTATGTAATATATGATTCATTTTCATGAAAAATAGATAGCTGAATGAAAATGTCCATCAAAATCTTTAGTCCCGTATCGTTCTTTCTGGATCAGCATTTGCAAGGCAAAGAACCTGCTCCATGGCCAAGTTATTACATTTAAATGAGAGCTGGCTCTCCAGATTTCAGCCAAGATAGCCATTTTTGGAAAAGATATAGATATCCCTCAGAGTGCGATCAAAGCAGAGATGCTGGCACTCCTTGTTCATGTAGGAAGGGGGATTTGGTATAAAACTTCTATGGCACCTGGACGTGGCAATCTTAATGTAGATCTATACTGATTTCAAATGTAATATATTTTTCATTTTCATGAAAAATGGATAGCTGAAGGAAATGGCCATTAAAATCTTTAGTCCCATACCGTTCTTTGTGGATCAGCATTTGCAAGGCAAAGAGCCTGCTCCATGACCAAGATATTGCATTTAAATAGGAACTGGCTCTCCAGATTTCTGCCAGGATGGCCATTTATAAAAAAGATATAGATATTCCTCACAGTGGGACCAAAGCAGAGATGCTAGCTCTCCGTGTTTGTGTGGGAAGGGGGATTTGGTATAAACCTTCAGAGGCACCTGGACGTGTCAATCTTAATGTAGATCTATATTGATTTCTAATGTAATATATGATTCATTTTCATGAAAAAATGGATAGCGGAAGGAAAATGGCTATCAAAATCTTAGTCCCATACCGTTCTTTGTGGATCAGCATTTGCAATGCGAAGAGCCTGCTCCATGGCCTCTTTTGAGGGCTTGCAACTTATGGGTGTCTTCGAGATTGTACAGTTAACAGTGGGCATATCCCCTTCGTTGTTGTTTTCAGTAATTTTTGAAGGAGGATTAAGTGTCTCAAAGCATATTATGCCTTCAAAGCAATCTTCCAACCCCAGCTTCTTAAGGACCCTTGCAGCATGAACTTTGTCACTGTTTGTAAATATCTGTTTCACAGAACAAAAGTTACAGACAGTTAAGACTCAAGAGGTATGCTTTTAAATTTCCATAAAAACCTAGTACTTCATCATATGTCATCATCGTACAAGGAATTTGAAGGGATCCATATGATCTTACAATTTTCCTCTGAGGCATGCTTAATAACAAGTTCTTCAATACAGGATCTGGTTTAAGATTCTCATATGGCAATCTTCCGTGAACAAAACTGTAAAAGAAACATTTGTTTTGAGTGAGTGAAGCAGGATAGCGTTTCAGACCAAAAGCAATCAAATTGTTTCCAAACAGAGTAAACAATGAAAGTCTAATCAATGACTTTTTCTTTGATTTTGTTGAAAGTGGAAACATTAGATAGCTGTATATTCACCAACCAGAAGACAAGATTTCTTAATTACCTGTGGTAATCATCATAGTCAAATTCATAGCCCACTGCCTGCATAGATCAAAGAACACGGTAAAATATAAGCAATGAATTCATGAGCATGAAAGTCGAGAAAAAGGTTCCTAATTGAATTGCAATTTTCAGCCATGAGCTTGAACAGAAATCCATGATTGCCATATTTAGAAATCGAGATGGGTAGCGATTGTTAAATAAAGACATCTAGAACACCTGAAATTTCCATTCATACACCATCATCAGTGGGGCAAGAAGTTAGATCCTTGAGGCTTAAAACACCACAGAAGAGAAACAGGATTTCGGTCTGATGAATTTGAAAAAGGTCTATTGGCAGAGTGGTGGCCAGTGGATCAATTTCCTTGGGTTAAATCATAGAAACCCAAGGAGCAATTATGGATAGTATATCTAAGATGTTGAAGGCAGCTCATAACTCCACTTTTAAGCTACTTGCTAAACCTATAACAGTTAACAGGGTTGCAGAATGCCTCTGGAATCAGCAATATAAGGCTCCCAATGCCAAAAATCAGTCATTTTAACCTTAAAATTTGAAATACAATGTTGAATTCCCTCAACCAAAAGGGAATGGATGCTTACCCTGAGCCCTGCCATGGTTGTCCCATAAGTCATATACAGCTCTCTGCTCAAGCTTGGGATTCTGCTCTTTTCAACTCCAAGCTTTTGATTCACATAATCTGTTATACAACAACCAGGCCTTACACACAATTCAAACCTCAAATGTTCCCTCAATGCCAAAGCATAAATATTAATTGCATCTACAACCCCAACCCCAGTCGGGGTGGGGTGATCTAACTCTTCGTGTGTACAACAGTGCATTGAATCTAGACAATATATTGGGTGTATTGAATATGAACACTGAGCCGAGATCCATGTAATTTGGGTCCAATCACGTTCAAGTTGTAAAGTTGGAGATGCATATAGCGAGATCATGTAAATTGCAGGGAATTAATTATTGGAACTCTAAATATGCAACCCCAAGCGTGCATTTCAGACTTGGGTTAAGATTAAAATATAAAAATAACATTTCCCCAAAAAAAGCTAAAATGACATACTTTTCCAGAGCTACAAGATTACCTTCGATGTTCTTGGTGCATGCTGCAGCAAGTCCGGAACTTAAGGGATATAATGTATCATCCAGATCTAAAACAGCAGACTGGATTCAGAAAGGAATACATACAGCAACAGTTCGACACCCTTTGAAAACAAAAAACGAAAACAGAAAAATAAAAAACGATTATGCTCTCACCAAACAGAAGGCAGTCATATCGAGGCCTCTGGTCTGTCACGCATCGATTCTCATCCAATGCCATTATGAATCACTCTGCAATACATAACCCACAAATTCTCATTCCAATTAACTGAAGTATATGCATACCAAAGGCATCAAAACAAGAATACCATATGAAAGAGTTCTTCAGTTTTGAAACCCCAACAAATTCAGAACTGTCCAAGAAGATTGCCCGTGAAGAACACGAAATATATCGATTTTGGGAAAGAGGAATTACCTGCTGAATGCAATAAAGAGGGCGACAATGTATATCGAAACAAATGGGTGTTCTGAAAATATATGTAAGACAGAATGGCAAGGGAGAGCTAATGAACTTGAGATGAGAATATATGTAAGACAGAATGGCAAAGGAAAGCTAATGGAGGGGGGAATTGAACGAGAACAATGTGTGGCTTAAATAGATCTTCGAACGACTCAGATTAATTGCTGGGAATCTTCCGTAATGCATGCGCCTTGGTTGAACTGATCATTTAAAATTAATTTGTTGTCAGAGTGTGATTTCTTGAGGATTCTTTCCAGGTTTTGAGGAAATTAAAAAGAAAAAACTAAGAACATGGTTAACTTGTGGATGGTCTCCGGCTCCAACACGTAAAAAACGTTTCCTCGTGTGGATAATATCCGTGTTTTTAGTTAAGATTGTTTTCCAGTTTAAAATGTATATTTAGACGTTGAAAAGGAATATGCCAGCAATGGGGAATCTGCAAAGAGAATTAGAGTGGTGGCCAACTTGCTACGTAACGAGGACCTTCTACACAGTTCTCGATAGCCGTTTCATTTTACCTCGGCGATTTGATTTATAACCATGGTCAATGTGTTAGGTTGGGTCAATGTGGGATTTTTTTAGAGAGGGATGACTCACGTGTTCTCCAACCAATCCCTTTGACCACAGCGATTTGATTCATAACTGTGGTCTGTGAGGTTGGGTGGTGTGTGATTCTGGGAAAGAACGATTCCACATGTTTTTCATTTTTTTCTAATTTTTATTTTTCTTAATAGAATACATATTATTTAACATAAAAATAAGACAACTTGTATTTAATTTTTATTTTTCTTAATAAAATACATATTATTTAACATAAAAATAAGACAACTTATATTTAAATAAAAATACTTTGAAGGAATTTTAATTTAATACAATAATACTTTACTATCAATTTTGGAGATTATTTTCTGGCAGGGGTGTAGACGAACTCGCAAGTGCCATGTAAATGAAATAATGTTGTAAAGGAGGTCTCAAGTTCAAATCTCACCCCGACTTATGTGTGCCCCATGCTTGCGGGCTGTGTGGACGCACCTGGGGTTATAGTGCCAACCGGCAATGTTGGAGATTATTTCAACGGAAGAAACAAAATCATAAAAACTCCACAGTTAAATCATTTTTTTATTATTATTCAATTTGGTTCTGGATTTTGGTTATAATAAAAGGGATCCTATAGACAAGGCAGGTCTGAATAGGACCTCAAAAAAAAACAAGTTTAGATTGATTTCCAATATACATTTTCATTTTCTTACAAGAACCATCTCAAGTCTACTAGTCTTTGGGGATTCTCGCCGTATTATTCTCAAAATGAAAACAGGTTATCCATCGAGATCCATTAAATGCAGAAGGCTACACAGTAGGATTTCTCAGCTTCATCTCCCTGAGAACATAGCCTACTTTCATATCCTAAGAGCGAACAACACTAAGGCAGACTCATTGGCAAACTGAGGGGCTTCTCTTCCTCAAGGCTCCATCTTATTAAATGACGAAGAGGCAAGTGTCAAACATATCCCCTAAGACACAAAGTGGGCCTCTCCCCAACTCGTCAGGACATGTCATGGGGTATTTTTTGAACTATATGCTCAATGTTTATGAGGTTTCGCTGCCTCTTGGAAGCCCATGCAAATCTTTGTGGGACGCATGGACTCTTTCATCCACGCTCCTTAATTGTTCGTCCTCTCTACTAAATGCCCGTCTCCTCACTCCGAGCTTGGTACACAGGACTCACGCTCCAGGTTCTTCCTTCGCACGTGCAATGGATTTACAACGAGATATTATGCTCTGCCTTCGGCTCAATCATTTTTCATTGTCTTACCAGGAATGTGAGAGCTCTCTCGGAGAGAAAGAGCAGTCCCCTTTACAAAAACCCACAGTCGAATTGTTGTTGCTCACGGATAATGTAAGCCCTATGCTTCTCTCTCGGTCGTTTGATGAGGTTATAGACTCGTCCTTAATCTTTACTGGTGCATATCTATCTGTATGTCATGTCTCGTCTGAGTGTATAGAACCCTCTCCTTTTGCTTCGATCTGTGGCGAGCTCAAGCTCTTGTTCTCCTCTCTGCGTCTCGATGATTTGGAGTTTAAGCCCCGTTTATGTTTCGACGACCCTATTCAAAGCCTGGTTATCTATTTAGAGTGGGATATTTGGCGTCTGGGATGTTAGGGGAAATTAACTCACAATGTGAAGTTAGCCAGAGTCTTCACATAAATTTAAATCCTTTTGTGGCAGGGATGGAGCGAAGAGGTATGGACCCGGTTCAAAGGACTGCTAGAGAAGGATTTGACGATTTAAAGGTTAATATTCGATGCTTGGCATATTTTGTAGCTGTTGGAATAACAAATATTACAGAGATGGAAAAGGAAGTAAAGCAGCTTGTGGATGATGTGAAATACATCTCCTACCAAACAAGCTGCCATGATTCAAGGATTGAAGACCACGATATGGATTTGAAAGAGATGATGGGTAAGATTGATCGTATGCAGGAAGATATCCAAAATTTAGTGCAGCGGAAACAGGGAACCCATGTCCAGGACAACCCAGCACCAGCTGCTCAGAGAATGGAGGAAGATTCAGTCACCCAGCCTATGGGGTTTTCTAGGCAAACTTAATTGATTCCTGATTAGTCCATGTTTTTTTGTATAGTCTTAAATCAGCAGTTTATTCAAGTATACACTACATCTATGAATATTAAGAATATGAACTACTTCAACGGCTCTAGAAGGCCTTCTCTTTGGCCATATTTTGTTTCAGTTTCTTCTATACTGCTAGAATATTACTACTGCTGCAATTTTGTACTAAATGGTTGTGCAAAACCCCTTCAATATATTTCCTTCTTAGTTTCTTTTTTTTTAAATGTTGGAGATTATTTGTCTTTTAAAATCCAAATTGTGCAAACACTATTTCTTCATTTCTCAAAACTTCTTGAGAAATTATATCCCCATTACATTGTTCATAGGGAAGGGTAGGAACTTTTGTTAGCTGAGCAATTTCCGTTTTATTTTTGTTTGATTTCATTTTATTTTGAAATTATTTTATACATTTAGGTGAAATTGTTTTATACATTTGGTTAGATATTTTTCATGTGTTTAAATAATTTTTATGTTTCATAGTTATTAATTATATGTGTATGAGTATATACCAGTATAGTTACTTTACTTGTATCAATAAGCCACAAGTTAAGTGTCATGAATAAGTTATTTATTATTTGTTTTCACTTTCTTTTATTTAAACGAGTTGTCTTCCATGAAGTGCAAGTTATCAATGCATTACCTAAGAGTTATCCATGCACGAACTAGCAATTATGCATGTATCAACTACTAGTTATTTTTTATATTCTTTATTTCACAATTATTTATTTGGAATTTGGAATGGCTGCCATAGAATAAATCTAGGCAATACATTTGTATCATCCCCGCGCAACCTAGGAAAATCATAGATGCTAGTATGTTACGTGGTACGAGTATCGGTGCACCTTTAGTTGATTTCCCAAGAAGGGGGGTCGCATTTTTCTTCGGGGTCGGGATAGGGATGTTGTCAACACTTTTGAGGGATGGTTATGGTCACACCCTTCGGTCCTTCCTCTAGGAGTACTATGGGACTACTAACTGCCCTTTGTTGGGGTTCTTTAACCCTAGGGTTGTTGTCTGGGACTCCTGGGGGAAGGTCACTCGGTCACATGACCCTCTTCCTTGTTTACTACTGTAGTGACAGTTTTTTTGTTGAAATACCGAGAGGGGGGGTGAATAAGTATTTGTACTATTTAAAATTTTAATTAAGAGCAAGTTGACATATCATCAATGTACACAAAAATAATAAGATGCACAGTACACAATGTTTTTTACGTGGAAACCCAAGTCTTGGGGGTAAAACCATATAAGCCTTTTTAAAAATAAATTTGACCCAACAACAACTGGGGTAAATAAATTTAATACAACTTTACCATCTACAACTAGAAGGGGCTACAACCCCTAGGCTTTGTTAGCCACGACTGACAAGCTGCTACAACAACTTAACTCACTATATTGTGAGCCCTATCACCACCCTAGCACCCTAAAGAAAAAGACTGTTGAACCTGTGGACCTGTCAAATACCAATCCCTAAACTTTCTGCTTTTGATAACCTCTGTCCTTTGATCATCACTGTGTATGTCATTGCCACACACTGCACAAGTTCGTCCTAGTACATCACATTCACCAAACAAGCAATTCTTCTTTGAACATATGCATCCTCATAGTGTATCTTCAAGTAGCATCATCATCGTCATCATCAAGTATATATATATCATATGAGAGCATCATCAATATAAAGTGTAGGAGTGCATCATTGAGAGCATCACAAGCATCATCATATCATAGCATGTAATGGATCACAACTTCATACTTCAACATGTACATTCACTTGCACATTGATACCACTGTACATACCACTTGTACTCACTTATCACTGTAAATACTAATCATTGACCTCTGTACACACCACTGTACACTCACTGTACATATATACACATTACTTTACATATTTTTTTTCCTTGGAAAAAAAGCATAATTTTATTTCATCTTTCGAGTAACAAAATTACATTTTTCAGATACACATCACTATGTATTCATATAAGTACCCAGCAGGGATCAAAAGATATACATATACAACAGATATCGGGATGAAAGAACAATCCTGAGCAGACACAAGCGTCTCAAGTATTAGATTGTACCAAAAAACATCATATAAGTACCGATCATAAAATAGCATATAGTTCCAAACATGTAGGACCAATAAACAGAGTCATAAATGAGAAAGCACAAATATAAGAAATATAACAGCAAAACAAAGTTTTGATCAGAACAGTCCCAAAAGTGGTCCAAAGTAACAACGTTGTCGATGGATCAAAGAGGGGCCACCCCCTCAATGAAAGGACGATGATAATAAGTCTGTTCATAGTCATCAAGCTTCTCCCATATCTTCCATTGTCCCTCCATCAAAAGAAGCCCCTCCTTTGAGGCCATGTCCGCCTCCCTGTTATTCTCCCTGTAGACATGGCTACAAGAGAATGAATCAAAAGTGTCTATAAGATCAGCAATTTAAATGAGAATATTTTCCAGTCTCAAGTGTCTACACACCTGAGTCTTTTTTACCCAATTGATGACATTCATTGAGTCAACGAAACAAACCAGAGTACGGCACCCTTTCTCTGCTGCAAAAATGAGTAACAATTTTAGACTGAGGAGCTCAGCAAAGTTGTTGCTACCTTCTCCTAAACCCATCATGATCTTAAAGCAATGTCCTTCCTGCAAATACAGAAGTGCTCCCCCTCCACAACAATTTTATTGTGCCGCCCCATCAAAAAAATCCCATGGGGCAGTCTAATCGATTTCTACCTCTAGAGAATTCCTCTGATTTCTTGCTCTAATATGATGTGGGAAATCTTCCATAATCCCACAAGCCAGCGAAGCAGTAATCTCGAGGGTGCAACATTTTCCAGAAAAAATGAAGTTGTTGCGGGCAATCCAGATTCCCCAAATAACAAGGAGAGGGAGTGCTTTCATAGATTCAATCGGAATGGTTCTTCTCCATTCTTCCCATGCAAGAAGAATGTTGTCTCCTCTCCAAACACAGTTAATGCCAAAGTTCTTAGAA
The DNA here is from genome assembly GCA_001517045.1 of Pseudotsuga menziesii. NCBI lineage: Eukaryota > Viridiplantae > Streptophyta > Pinopsida > Pinales > Pinaceae > Pseudotsuga > Pseudotsuga menziesii. The sequence goes on along the minus strand of LPNX010363692.1, from coordinate 56,403 downwards.
CATTCCTTCCAGACCGCCAAGGTATATGGGCATAAAAGAAAAAGGTGTACATTATTTTCTGAATCTCCTTTACACAGAGAACACCAACCCGGACCATGGAAGCTCCTCTTTTGCAAGATGTCCCAGGTTGGAGCCTTATTCTCCAAGACACACCACATAAATAGTTTGTTTTTCAGTGGGCAATTGATTTTCCAGAGTGTTTTCCACCACCATATCGCTGCTCTGTCCATCCCCATGCCACTCAACACAATATATCCAACCTTTGGTGTATATTTACCCGTAGGAGCTAAATCCCAAATTAATACATCCTCCTGATCACGCAGAATAATTTGATCTCTTGTGAGTGATCTGATATATCTCTCCAAGTCCCTGGTGACATGTGCATCAAACCCCAGATCCCCCACCTGAAGCCAGGATTGAGACCATCTAACCAATCGATCAAGAGCCGCAAGCTGATGCAGATAGATAATACCTGTATCCCACAGGGTCAGTATAGTGTTTTCCATAAGCAAATGCTGTTGTAAACACCCAGCCCAAGGGTCCTCCCCAATGCGAAGTTTCCTTCCATTACTGACACTCCAGGCCAACCCACCGCCAAGAACATCAAAGGATTTTATCACAGCTTTCTAGAATATGGAACCCCCAGCATGAGATTTATCTGGGCTTCTAATCCAGTCCTCCAGCGAGAGTGGTTCAATATATTTTTTGTTCATCACAAAGGTCCATAAGTTGTCCATCTGTAAAATTCTCCAGCTACCCTTTGCCACCAAGGATTTTGCAAAATGGAAAATATTTTTGAGGCCCCATCCCCCCATTCCTTTTGGCACAGCAATCTTTTCCCACCTAACCCACGGTGTCACATGAGCTTCCTGTTTCCCACTCCAAAGAAAACAAAAGAAAATACGACGAGCCTTTTCAAGTATACCTTTTGGGATCCAGGCCAAAGACATCCAATACACTGGAATGGCCTCTAAAACATATTTGACCAGCATGAGTCTGCCATCCGTAGACAGCCAAAGATGGCTCCACAGATTGAGACGCTTCTCCAGTTTCTCTAAAATCCAGACCCAATCTCGCTTTCGATAGTCATTTGGTTTGATAAAGAACCCCAGATAATGCAGGCCCTCCTCAAAAATTGCGGTATGAAACAGGAAAAGATCCGAAAGGACCTGTTCCTCCTCCCTGGATAAAAGATGAGGGATGACCATGGACTTACCAACATTGATGTCCATGCCAGATGCTTTAGAGAAGAGTTTCAGGATGTCATCCAAAGCATATAAATCCCTAATAGAGCCCGGACAGAAGACCAAAATATCATCCACAAACAGCAAATGTGAGATGTGGATATTCTGAGAAAGTTGCAGCCCGGTGAAATTGCCCAACCTAATCGCCTCCTTAATGGCCCGGCTAAGACCTTTAGCCACCAAAAGGAAGAGTAGTGGTGATAAAGAGAAACCCTGCCTCAAGCCACGTTCAGTATGGAAGAAAGGTGAAGCAGCTCCATTGATCAGAACCGAGAAAGAAACAGTTGTGATACATAACCCATCTGATAAAAGCAATATCAAAACCCAGGTGTGTTAACAGCAAACGAATATAAAGCCAACTTACCTTATCGAATGCCTTAGCCAGGTCAATTTTGAATATAACTCCTTTGATATTATTGACCTTCATACTTTGAAAACCCTCCTGGGCCAGCCCAATTGCTTCATGGATCAGTCTACCCTCCATGAAACCAAATTGTTCATTCGAAATATGTTCCGAAAGAACCCGCTTGAATCTGTCGACAATCACTTTCGAGACCACCTTGTAGATGCAGTTACAAAGTGAGATAGGTCTAAAGTCATTTAGCGACAAAGGATTGTCCACCTTTGGAATAAGCACAATGAAAGTAGAGTTGAAGCAAGCAGGGATCCGACTAGTGGTTCTGGTGTCTTCCACGACCTATAAGAGGTCCCGACCCAACATGTCAAAGAACTCCAGAAAAAATTCAACCGTCCATCCATCCAGACCAGAACTTCTATCCTTCTGAAAACTTTGCAGCACACTCTTTAGTTCTTCCTTCGACACCTCCTCCATCAGAGAGTGATTTTCTACAGGCCCCACAAAACCTAGAAACATCTGCGCAGTTCTGATGACTTCGGCAAGAGTAGCATGAGTAGGAGCCTTGAACAGTTTTGTGAAATGTTCAACCCCCAAGGAGGCCATACTATCGAAGGTGTCATGTATATTACCTTATTCATCTCCAAGTCTCCAAACAGTGTTGGCAACTTTCCTGCCTTTTGCATAAGCATGAAAAAAATTTGTGTTGTCATCCCCACTTTCAAGCCAGGTTGCTCTGCTCTTAAGTCGCCAAGTTTCCTCCCTTTCCAGAAGGAGCAAAGTCCTCCAGCCCTCCAACCTTTTCAGAGCATCAAAATCCTCGCGATCAAGAAGTCCACCACCCACTTGTTCATGAATCGCAGCAAGTTCAACTTCAACCTGTAGCATTTCTCTGGTATCCCTCTTCCTTTTTTCAAAAGCCCAAGGCTTAATCAAAGCTTTCAGGTTCCTGAGATTTGCTGCAAAATGGAATGCAGCTGAGAGCCCATTCCCCAGTCTATAGTGAGCCCATCCATCGGTAATAAGGGCGATAAAACTTTCATCTTGGAGCCAAATTTTGTTGAACTTTAGAGGACAAGGTGGTTTGGGCGGCCCGTCTTTGATTTCTAGAAAAATAGGATAATGGTTCGAGAGTCCCCCCAACCCAACCCATTGACGAATGATTTGACTATTGTCCACAATTCTTTTAGAGATAAGGAACCTGTCCAGTCTCTTCACCACCCTCCCGTCCCCACACCTATTGTTTTTCCAGGTGGGCTTTAGCACCATAGGCTCCACATCTAGCCAATTTTTATACACCAAGAGCCTAGTAAAGTAATCGAAAAGTATATCAGGTCTAGCATGAGGCCCCCAAACCTCTGCCTGACCCAGGGAGAAGTTGAGGTCCCCACCAATAATTAGATTTTCCCCCCTAAACAAATAATGCTTGATAATAGAATCCTAGAACGGAATTCTGTTCAGATATGGGCCATAAATGTTGATAACATCAAAAGTGTCTACCAGATCCAGGGCTTTTATAGAGATTCCCAAGACCGATTCCATTCCCCAGACATTAAGAACCTTCACACATCTAGTATTCCAACCAATAGCTAGGCCACCTGAGCGACCTTTAACATCCAAAGTTTCAAAACACCAACCACCAAACCATCTCTCAAGCTTAGTTTTAACCTCCAAACCTTCACCCAACGTTTCCTGAAGTAAAATAATCTCAGGTTGGTCTAATTCAACCACCCACCGCAATGCTGATCTTTTATGGGGACCAGCAAGACCCCAACAGTTAAAAGAAAGGACCTTCATCTCCTACCCTTCTTGCGGGCATTCACTGCTCTAAGTGCCCTATCAATCGAAAGTTGCTTCCCTTCCAGTACATCCTTCTTGGGTCGGGACTGAGCCTTTGCAAAGTGTGAAACTCTGCCCCTCCCCCTAGCAGAGACCGTCAGGTTTCTCCCCAAACCGCCAAGGCCACCTTTGGTGCAAGAACGCAGGAAGTAACCAGTGTCAGAGGATTCGGTAGGAGAGCTAACCGAATCAGGCAGGACAGGTTCTACAATTGACCCAATGGGTGGTTCCTCAACAATAGCAGTAGAGATTGGAGGTCATATCTCAATAGTATTGAGGGATAGTTTCTTTAATCCCTCCACCCAGTCAAGACTAGAAACATTCAAATGTCTAGTGAATAAATGAATTGACGAGGGAAGGGAGAAAGAGGGAGTACCTGTTGTACCGACCAGGAAGGGTTCACCGACCAATCTCTCTCGAGTAGCCACCTATATCTCTCTCGAAGGTGCTCCTTCCGCTATTCCACCATCCACAGAAGCAATATCATGACTCGCTAGTAAAAGTAGCGGTGATGAGGGCGCAGATTGATCCCCCTCTCCACCAGAAATAGAGTCGATATCCTTCTTATGTCGACCTTCCTTGATACGAATCGATAATGGACAGTCAATCATCGGGTGTCCATATTCGTGACATCTGCGGCAGTGAAAGGGGACATTCTCATAGTCCAGCATTTGCATATGCAAATAATCCTTCCATGAAATCCTCATAGCCCCTGGAAATCCATTCCTGATGTTGATACTGACAAGTATGCGGGCCACTCTCTTCAGACTGGTACTATTGAAGGAGAAGTCCGCCTCCAGAAAGGTACCCAATAGATTACCAATGTGCATGAAATGTTCCATGGTCCAAAAAGGTAGCGACAGACTCGGAAGTCTGACCCAAGTCGGAACCACGTCGACTCGTTCACGGCTAGCATCGAACAGAGGGTGCTACTTCTTCAACAGGACCAAAGCCTGCTCAAAGGACCAGTTATGGTTAAGTAACCAGTTCAAATGTTCCACCTTCTCAAAGTTGAATGCAAACCAACTCCTCACCAACCCTTCAACAACTGGCACAACCCCCAACTCCCCCATCCAGCAATCATTCACCCAAATGTTGATGGCCCTGACAGACATCATTTTTCCCAAGAAGCGCCCTACCAGCGTGAGTTTATCCAAGGATTCCATCATATCCCAACTGATATCCTCCCCCACAGTATAGTTTATAATTGGGGACATCTTCGGCCATTTGCGCCGACGCCTACCCTTACCACTTGATCCAGAGCTGACATCATTGCTACTAACGAGTAAGGATTCATGGTTAACCAGGATAGGGCGGCCTCGCTGCTCCCGTGCACCAATAGCTCTACCAAAAAAACCCTTCAGTGTATCCACCCCAGCACTGTCTGCTAGACCCCCACCTGCACAGGAGCCTTCACGCCTTAAACCATCATATGGCCCCGAGTAGCCAAGCCTAGGACAACCCCTTGATTCACCATCTTGCAAATAAGATAAAGTACCCAGCGAGAGATAGAACGGATCATCTGGCAGCACGACATCCGCAGGGGAAGAAAGACTGAATCCAGACGGCGAGAAATTTTCCCCGTGATCGATGAGGGGTTATTTACCCCCAGAAGCTCCTACCAACCACACCCGGATTCCTCCACCACAGCAGCAGGACCACATGATGGGGAAAAACAGAAAATGCCTTCCTCCAACGGGTCAACCGAGTAATCTACCAGGTCCTCTTCCGACATCATCCCGGCTAGCCAGATGGCAAAGTAAAAAGTAAAACCTGGTATCCAGAAAACCCAAAACGTTGCCAAAAAACCAAGTGTTGCCAGCAGAGGGAGCCTCGGGGCCCTCAAAAAACCCCCAGATGTCCATCGTCTCAATCCAAAACCGAAACGTTTGTCAAACATTCACCTACCCCACCCCAGGTTGAAGAGTAAGAGCAGGTGGACATAGACCCAAGCCAAGCCCCCTCAATGGAACCACGCTCCCACGCTCACCATCGAAACCCTCACTTTGTGCCCTAACCAGGTTGCAGAGCTCCGGGCGCTTCCTCACCATGAATATTTTAATTATCGTAAGAGGACACATTACTTTACATTATTGTAACAACTCTTGTCTATTCATCATTTATACATACCTTGATTGTTACTGAGTATGCCACTGTAGAAGACCATTACCATCATTGGTTTAACTTGTAGAAGATCCCAACTATAAGAAAGCCCTGATTCTACCAGCTCTAACCTCAACTTCGGACTTTAAGCAGATCAGACTTCAAACTTAAAACTGTATATTCTCAATCTTGGTTCTGTCACAAAGAGGAAACGCAGACTTATCCCAAAAAAAATATTAACTATGTGGAAGAATTTAAATAGGGTTGTTGATGCCATGAAAACTTAGTCAACAAAAGATAAATGTTCGGATCTGCAATAATGAAGGCCACCAAAAACTCAGAAGCATAAGATAAACTAGACCCCAAAACTTGTGTCTCTATAAAAAAAATGTATGTTGTTGTTAGACCAGTAAGAAAGCCTTAGTCTTCTACCCAAATCTCAGTCAAACAAATGATTTTTGGATGATAATGTTATGGCAACAAGTTGATGTATTTATAAACGTGAGAGAGAGGTTATATTAGGGCCGACCTTATGCAGATTAAAGGTTTTATTTAAAAATTAGAATATTTTAATATTTAAATACTTAAAGCATGTTTTAAATCACTTAAAGGGTCGACCTTATCAAGGGTTGAAGGTTGCTTTATTAACCTTTTAAAGATGTCTTAACACGCAACCATAAGGGTTCAACGTTGGAGCTAGTCAACCTCTTTTGACCTTAAACATTTTTTAATATTTTATTTTTTAAAACTTAATTGATAATTATGTTTTAGTACTTCTTAACCATGTGTGTGTGGGTGCCCATAAAATAACACTTCAACTTAATGTTGGGAGAAGGCTTTAATAGTTAGGGGTCACCCAGTGAGGGCTTCAAGGGTTAGTGTAAAGGTACAATGGGAATCATTATGCAATATTAGGGTGTTATTAGTGTTTTAAGGGCAAGGCATACAACATAGAGTAGAATGTAGGATTAGGGACCAATGGTAGGGTTTAGTGCCCTTTTGTTGGGTCAACAAGGTTACCCCATGCTTCATAATCATGACCATCAAGGTGTGGGTTCATGGACTTCTCCTAGGGTCCCATGACCTCATTACAAACACAAATGACCACAGAATGGATCATTTGGACTCTACACTTCTTCAACCCACCAAGGACACTTTTGTAGGGTACTAGGGCAAAGTTTGTGGTACTGGGGAACTAGAGAAACAACTGGGGAATCGTAAAACAACTTAAGGGTACTTAAACACTCTAAAGGGTGTTCAGGGATTTTGTCATTATCCAAAGGGATCCAAGGGTTTCAGACTTGGGCTTGGACAATTTCAAAAGGTCTCCTTTGACAATGACAACTACTAAACCCTCAGGGATCCTCAAGGGGCACCAAGACACCTGCACACACTTGTTGGCATCAATGACAATTTAGTCAACAATCTCCCCCTTTGTCATTGATGACAACTTCAAAGCTCCCCCTTAGAATGAGCTTCCTTTGTTCACAAATATCCCCCTTAGAGCAGGATTCCTTTACCTTCCTTGTTCATCTTTTTCTCCCCCTTTGGCATCAATGGCAAAGGGTACTCCTTGTAGTATTGCTTCTCCCCCTGTCATGCTGATGTGTTGTTGAAGATTGATCAATTCAATTTGGAGATAGTATGACTCCCAATTTTTCTCTGAGGTACTCAAAAGTCTCTCTTAGGAGAGGCTTAGTAAAGATTTATGCAGTCTGTTCTTTTGTCCCAATATATTCCGACTTGATATTCTTTTCTGTGACTTGTTCCTGAAGAAAGCGAGACTTGATTGGAATGTGCTTGGTCCTGGAGTGCATAACTAGATTCTTGGAGATAATGATGGCACTCATATTGTCCCATAAAATTGGAATCAACTCATCACATGACACGTGTATATCTTGTAGGGTTTGCTTCATCCAAAGAATCTGAGTACAACAAATTGTTGTTGCGATATATTTTGCTTCTGCGATTGATAGGGACACTGAAGACAACTTTTTGCTTGACAAAGATACTAGACAGATGCCTAGAAAGAAATTTGTTCCACTAGTGCTTCTTCTGTCATCAACACATCCTACCCAATCTGTGTCTGACTAAGCTATCAATGTTAGCTCATTTCTTTTTGGATACCAAAGTCCAAAGTCCATGGTTCCTTTGAGATACCTGAAGATCCTTTTAACTACTATAATGTGAGTTTCCTTTAGAGCAGCTTGAAATATTGTAACTTGTCCAATGACTTGCATCATATTTTTTCTTGAGGATGTTACATATAGCAGACTACCAACTATTGATCTATAGAACCTTTTATCAACTTCTTTAGATTCATCTTCCTTGCTCAATTTACAACCGATGATCATAGGAGTACTCACAGGTTTACAAAATTCCATCTGGAATTTCTTTAACATTTCCTTGACGTATTTTGTCTGAGCAATAAAAATGCCTTCTGTTCTTTGAGATATCTAAAGTCCCAAGAAGAATTTCAATTCACCGAGTAATGACATTTCGAACTCTTTATGCGTGTCCTTAGCAAATTGTTGAATCAGTGAATCATCATCACTTCCAAATGATGATATCATCAACATAAACTTCAATGATGAGTATGTTGTCATCATCCTGCTTGATGTACAAATTGCTATCTACACTTCCCCTCTTAAAGTTTTGTTGTAGTAAGTAACTGTCCAATCTGGAGTTCCAAGCTCTAGGAGCTTCCTTTAGCCCATATAAGGCCCTTTTGAGTCTGCATACATAGTCCTCGTTTTCTTAAAGCTGAAATCCTTATGGTTGTTCGATGTATAATTCTTATTCTAATTCCCCATTAAGAAAAGATGATTTTACGTCCATCTAATATACTTTGATGTATTTGGAGCAAGCATAAGCCAATAGCATTATGATAGCTTCCATTCTGGCTACTGGTGCAAATGTTTCTTCAAAGCATATTCCTTCGATCTGAGCATAGCCTTTACAAACCAATCGAGCCTTGTTTCTGATATCCAGTCCATCTTTGTTCATTTTTATTTTGAAACCCACTTTGTGTCGATTACATTCTTGTTACGTGGTATAGGAACAAGCTCCCATGTTTCATTCTTCTCAAATTGATCTAATTATTCTTCCATTGCTTTGACCCACTGTTCATATGTATTGGCCTCTGCAAAAGTTCCTGGTTCAGTTGTAGACAATAAAGAGAAGTGTACCTGCTCATTTCTTCTGGATCGTCTTCTTCTAGTTCCTATTCTGACATCCTTATCACCAATAATATGATCTGATGGATGATTCTTCTGGTACCATTTCTTAGGTATCTGTTGATCCTTCTGTTCTTCTTGTTCCACAGTTAACTAATTATGTTCTTCATCTTCCAAGATTTGTTCTTCATCTAGATGTTCTTCCATTTTAATTTTCTTTATTTCTCTTTGATTGGAAACTTCATCTTCTTCATTGTCTGAGTCTTCTAAGTCTTCTCTAAATGATGTTAGTCTGCCCTCGTCTATTTTCACGTTGATGCTTTCGATAACCTTGTCTAATCTTAAATTGTAGCATTTGTAATCTTTTATCTTCGATGAATATCCGAGGAATATGCCCTTATCTACTCAAGAGTCAAATTTTCAAATCTTCTTATTTTCTCTTTTGATATAGCACTTGCTTCAAAAGATTATGAAGAGTCGTACATTTGTCACTCTTCCTGTCCATAGATCGTAGGGAATTTTATCATTTTTTCTTCTGAGTAATCCTCTGTTCAAAATGTGTCCTGTTGTATGAACTATGTGTCCCCAAAATTTTCCATTCAACTTGGATTCATTCAACATGGTTCGAGCCATCTCCATTACTGATCTATTCTTTATTTCAGCAACTCTATTTTGATGAGGTGTTTTGGCTACTAAAAAATTGTCTCTTTATTCCATGTTCTTCACAATACTTGTTGAATTCAACCGAAGTGGATTCTCCACCATTTTTAGATTTGAGGCACTTGATTCGTGACCTTGTTTCATTCTTGACCAGTTCCTTGAATGTTTTGAAACATCCAAAATCTTCTAACTTCTTGTTGAGAAGGCATACCCATGTCATCCTGGTGTAGTCATCAATGAGTAGCATGAAATTTTTTCACCATTCAGTTTTTTTCTCTTGGTTGGTCCACGTAGTTCAGTGTGAACGAGCTCCAAAGGTTTTGTAGAAAAATTCTCTTTTGTCTTGAAATGTTCTATTTTTTTTTCCATGTTGACATTGTTCACATACAGAGTTAGCGGGCTTTGTAACTTTCAACATATTTTTGAACTGCTTGGTTTTTGTAGATTTTGACCAAATTTTCAAAATGTATATGCCCCATTCTTCTATGTCAAATCTATCTTTCATCTTATTTTCCCAAGTGACACTTCTTGGACTCAATCCTATCCAACATGTATATGTTGTTGAGGGTCCTGGAGGTTGTGGCTACTAACTTTCTTGATCCTTGCTTCCTTATTTTGCATCCTTTTGAGTTGACAGGAGTTCATGTCCTTGATCACACATTTGACCGATACTTAGCAGATTATGCTTCATGTTGTCTACAAGCAAGACATTTTCATCCAGGTAGTTTTTGCTTCCAAGCTTCACTGTACCTTTCCCTAATACTTTTGTTGAATTGTCGTTTCTGAAAGAGACAGATCCTTTATCCTTTTCAATATTGACAAAAGCACTTTTGTTACTTGTCATATGCTTGGAATAACCATCGTCAACATACCATTCACCAAAGTTATTGTTCTGAGCTTGAAGAGAAATTCCACATTTGTAGTTGTCCTTGCTTTTGATCCATACCTTGTTGGACACTTCCTCATTTCTTACTGTTGGTGCCTTCATTTTGCAATCTTTGGATATATGTCCAAGGTTTTTTTTTTTTTGGCAAAGTGGTGGAACCCCTTGACTAGCAGGTTTTTCATTGGATAAGTTACCACGAACTAGGGACATCTAAGCCGTCAAAATCACTCGGGGATTGCACCCGGCCTGGACCGTACCAGCCCTTAACATGGCTGGATTTTTTGGTATCTGCGGGATTAGAACTAGCGACCTTTCAGCTTAGCGGGTGTATTGACCATACCTCGCCACCAACTGTTCTCCATCTCACGGATTAGCTATAAGTCCAAAGTTGTTACACTTGTAACATTTTATTTATGATCTCAAGGGACCAAACATGTTACTTTATTGTGGTCGTCTAAGGCTTGCAGGGTTATTCCTTGTTTCAAAGTTTCTTCTTTGAAAACAGTTTACATGTTTGTGTCCAAATCTTCCACATGTAAAACAATGCCCATAAAAGAAATATCCATAGCTGGGAACTTATGAAGGAGTTGTTCTTCTGAGATTTTGTCTTTCTGTTGGCCTTCCTTTTTGTATGGGTTGTTCTGGTTGGCATTCGATCTCGTCTTCATTGGTGGAATCCTTGACAACCTCTGCATAAATTCTTGGCTTTTCTTCTTTACCTGTCGTCATTGAGCTTGAGGCCTCATTGATATTTTGCTTGTATCATATATTGGTTTTATCAGAGAAAGGATTTTGATTGCTGATAATCTATTCTAGAATCTTGGAGTTGTTTTCATAACTCTTGCTGATATCTTCCATATGTAATTTTGTCTTCGGAGATACTATCTTAGCCTCATGATTTTATTTTTCCTTCACACTTGCTATCAACTATTCAGTAAGAGAGTCTTCTATTCTTTTATCTTCTTCCAGTTTAACCTTTAATTCATCAATGATTTGTTCAAACCATTGTGCCTCTTCCTTCAGTACCCTGTTCTCCTTCTTGACTTTCTTCAGCTCTTTCAAGGCGCTTATAAGTTTAGCTTCAAGATCTACTTCACCTTCAACTTCATATTATTCATCACCATTAGGATCATCATTTGAGTTTATTTCCATAAAGAGTACATTATCTAGTTCGCCATCATCATCAGTGTCACTGCCAATGTCATTGTCGGAGTCAGCACCGGATGAATTGTTGTCCCTTTTTGTATAGAGACTTTTCTTCTTTACAAACTTCCCTCTATTCTTATTCTTGTAATTATTGTACTTATCGTAGGGTTTGAAACTATCATCTTCATCACTATCTGATTTGTTTGCATATAGACATTTAGAAGCAAAATGACCTATCTTTCCACATGAAAAAAATTTAAGAGGTAACTTACCTTTGTATTTCCCAGTGCCTCTCTTCAATTTTCGTACAAAGTTAACTATTTCTTCATCATCAAATTCATCACTTGTTGTCTTGTCCTTTGTTGATTTGTTCTTCCTAGCTTGTTTGGAGGAGACCTTGAATGATGCTTCCTTTCTTGATGTGTCTTCGTATTCAATTCTCATTTCGTAGGCCACAGGAGTCCCATGCAACTGATCTACTGGAATAGTCTTCAAATTTGTTCTTTCGTCTAGGGTAGATATCTTGGGGTTGAACCTTTTCAGAAGATTTCATAGAAATTTTCGAACAACTATGGCCTCCTCAACTTATTCTCCCAAACCTCTGATGGTATTCACAAGTTGATCAACTCAAAGAATATAGGCTGCTATGTCTTCATCTTCATTCATCCTTAGTTGTTCAAATTGTCCTCTGTATGTTTGAAGTTTGGCTTCCTTGACTTTGTTATCTCATTCATATGTGGTTTGGATTTTGTCCCACATTTCCTTTGCAGAGGGCAATTCATCACTTTATTGAAGACAGATTCATCTATAGCACCTAGAGGGTGATTTATGGCCTTTGATTTGTAGTTGTATTTAGCCACCTCGGTTGCATCTATTGGTATGGTATGTGGTACCTTGTACCCATTCTTGATACTTTGTCATACTTCTATTCCTTGAGCTTCTATGAAGGCTCTCATCCTTATGCTCCAAAATGCATAGTTGCTCCCATCAAACAAGGGTGTTCCAGTTTTTCTTTGTTTAGCAAACTTTCCCATGATTGCCTTCCAACGGTTAGACTATTTTGAAGGAACTCGCTCTAATACCAATTGTTGAAATACTGAGAGGGGGGGTAAACCAGTATTTGTACTATTTAAAATTTTAATCAAGAGCAAGTTGTTAATCACCAATCATAGCATATCATCAATGTACACAAAAATAATAAGATGCAAAATACACAATGTTTTTGACGTGGAAAACCAGGTTCTGGGGGTAAAACCATGGAAGCCTTTTTAAAAACAAATTTGACCCAACAACAACTTGGGTAAACAAATTTAATACAACTTTACCAACTACAACTAGAAGGGGCTACAACCCCTAGGCTTCGTCAGCTACAACTGACAAGCTGCTACAACTTAACTCACGATATTGTGAGCCCTAGCACCACCCTACCACCATGAAGAAAAAGATTGTTGAACTTGTGGACTTGTCAAATACCAATCCCTAAACTTCCTGCTTCTGATAACCTCTGCCCTTTGATCATCACTGTGTATATCACTGCCACACACTGCTTAAGTGTATCCTAGTACACCACACTCACTGAAAAAGTAATTCTTCTCTGAACATGTGCATCATCATCGTCATCATCAAGTACATACATACATACATACATACATACATACATACATACATACATACATACATATATATATATATATATATATATATATATATATATATATTTTCAATGTGGTTCACGCGTCGGA
>LPNX010363692.1:0-42253 GCA_001517045.1 Pseudotsuga menziesii | reverse complement strand
ATATATATATATATATATATATATATATATATATATATATATATATATGTATGTATGTATGTATGTATGTATGTATGTATGTATGTATGTATGTATGTACATACATATATATATATATTGTTGTCGGCAGTATATCTGATGTTTTGTGTGGTAGTGGGTCTTCTGGTGGATATGGTCAGAAGTGATCCATTTTTGGTTATTTCCATGAAGCAGTTTTCTGTCTGTAATGTTTGGGACAATTTTTTTTTTTTGGTTATGTTAATATGAGACAGCAAATATGTGACAATGTAGGGATCCTAGTGATCCTCTTACATGTGCAGATGTAATTTTGTTCCACTTTGAAATAAAATTACGAATTTTTCCGAGGAAAAAAAAATGTATATATATATATATATGTGTGTGTGTGTGTGTGTGTGTGTGTGTGTGTGTGTGTGTATATACATATATAGATTTATGTATATATATGTATGTATATATGTATATCATAGGAGCGTCATCATATCATAGCATGTAATGGATCACTACTTCATACTTCAACTTGTACATACTCTTATTGTTTATACACTTGTACATCACTTGTACTCCTTAATCATTGTACATACTAATCACTTACCTCTATACACAACACTATACACTCACTATACACATATACACATTACTTTACATTACTGTAACAACTCTTGTCTATTCATGATTATTACTGAGTATGCCACTGTAGAAGACCATCACCATCACTGTTTTAACTTGTAGAAGATCCCAACTGTAAGAAAGCTCTAATTCTAGCAATTGCAACCTCAACCTCATACTTTAAGCATATCAAACTTCAAACTTAAAACTGTATACTCTCAAACTCGATTCTGTCACAAAAAAGAAACTCAAACTTATCCCAATAAAAATATTAAATCTACGGAAGAAGTCGGATAGGGTTGGCGATGCCATGAAAACTCAGTCAACACAAGAGATAAAAGTTTGGATCTGCAATAAAGAAGGCCACCAAAAACTCGAAAGCATAAGATAAACTACACCCCAAAACTTGTGTCTCTGTAAAAAATCGTATGTTGTTGTTATAACATCAAGAAATCCCCAGTCTTCTACTCGAATCTCAGACAAACAAATGATTTTTGGATGATAATGTTATGACAACAATTTGGTGTATTTATAGGCATGAGAGAGAGGTTATACTAGGGCCAACCTTGTGTAGATTAAAGGTTTTATTTAAAAATTAGAATATTTAAATATTTAAATACTTAAAGCATGTTTTAAGTCACTTAAAGGGTCAACCTTATCAAGGGTTGAAGGTTGTTTTGTTAACCTTTTAAAGATGTCTTAACACATAACCATAAGGGTTCAACATTGGAGCTAGCCAACTTCTTTTGAACTTAAACATTTTTTAATATTTTATTGGTTAAAACTTAATTGATAATTATGTTTTAGTACTTCTTAACCATGTGTGTGTCGGTGCCCATAAAATAACACTTCAACTTAATGCGGGGACAAGGATTTAATGGTTAGGAGTCATTGTGAGGGCTTCAAGGGTTAGTGTAAAGGTACAATGGCCATCGTTATGAAATATTAGAGTGTTATTAGTGTTTTAAGGGCAAGGCATACATCATAGGGTATAATGTAGGATTAGGGACCAAGGGTAAGGGTTTAGGGCCTTTTTGTTGGGTCAACAAGGTTACCACATGCTTCATAATCATGACCATCAAGGTGTGGGTTCAGGGACTTAGCCTAGGGTCCCATGACCTCATTACAAACACAAATGACCACAGAATGGGTCTTTTGGACTCTACACTTCTTCAACCCACCAAGGACACTTTTTTAGGGTACTAGGGCAAAGGTTGTGGTACTGGGGAACCATAGAAACATTTGGGGAACTGTAAAGAAACTTAGGGGTAATTAAACACTATGAAGGGCGTTCATGGATTTTTCCATTGTCCAAAGGGCTCCAAAGGATTAACACTTGGGCTTGGACAAGGTCAAAAGGTCTCATTTGACATTGAAAACTACTAAACCCTCAAGGGCTCCTCAAGGGGCTCCAAGACAACTGCACACACATGTTGGAATCAATGACAATTTGGTCAACAGTTTCAGCTCTGATGCTTTTTCCCCCCTTCTAAGTCACCTCAACCATCTATCTTGGCCCCCTTTTGACATAGCGCCTCCCTTCTATGGGCCTCCTCCAGAGATGATGTCATCATCCTCACCAGGATGTAATGCTTATTTGGGGGGGCTTGAGGGATTAAAATAATTGTTGCAGTTAGATGGGGTATGATGCCCCCCCTACTTACTCTAGCATTCTGTTTAGAGTAATTTGCTCATTTTAGTTATTTTAGTCATTTTTAGGTAAACTCTTGGGAAACTGCCCCAAGTTACCTAGATATTTGATTATCTTATACTATTTATGTTATAATTTTCGGTTGACATTTTATAATTTCAAATCGACAGTTTAATGGCATGTCGTCATGATTATATTTGTAAAGTGAGTTTGAGAAGGCTATAAATAAATATCTCCTCACTTCATTTGAGACATAAGACAATTGGGATAAAACATTATGCTACGTTTTTACCCTTACTAGGGCTTTTGGAGTGATGCGCACCTCTTGAGGAGAGTTTCTTTTCTTTTTTGAAGGCAATTTCTGAAGCCTTCTTTGGTTCATGCTCTTGCTAAGGTGATGCTAGATTTGTTTGCTAAACACATGCACAAGGAGGTATCTATGGTTTTTTTCTTGATTTATTTGTTAGAAGTTGATGAATGATGTTTTATGTGGATTGAATGGTATCCCTAACACTGCATTTTGTTTTAATCAGGTCACTTATTAGCTTTTTTTCACCTTGGTATGTTGAAGAACATCCTCTAGTAGAAGTTGTTTGAATCTTGGGCTCTTGGCTATTTGGCTTCTTCCCTTGCTAGCCTTCCATTAACCAGACCTTTTAAGGTTGTTAGGGAAGGTCCTAGCTTGCCAAAACCTTGAAGACACATCTCAAGAGGGAGGTTGGTCACCTCCCTTGATGCCCTGGGGTTAAAGGTAACACCTTGAAAACCCTTTTGGCTTGCCCTACTTATCTTCTTCTTCAATTGCATGCAATAACATATGTAAATTTGTATCTGCATGGTAGATTAGAGATAATGTAGGTCTGCAATTTATATAATTAGTTAGTTTTATTATATTTGAAACCTTAAAAAGTACAAAAGCCTGAAAACAATCCTAATCAGCCCTAAACCTACCATCCTAACCCTCACACCCCTTCCTATCTTCTCTTTGGTTGCCTCGGCCTACTATTTTTGAGCTTGGCCACCCCTTTTTTCTTCTCTCTGATCCTTGGCCTCCCTTTTCTCCTCCTTGACCTCTCTCATCCACCCTTGCCCTGCTTTTCCCATCCCCCGACCTCTCTTTCTTTACCCTCCACCTGCCTTTTTAAGGATTTCTACAAGCCTTACCCACCCATCTTCCTCCTTGATCTTTCCCTTGGGGTCTGCCCTCCGCTTGGCCAAGCTTTGGACAACCCTCTCCTTATCTGAAGTGGCATGTTGGATACCTTTTTGTGATCTTCTATAAGATCTGCAATATATTGCAAACCTTCTACCACCTGCTGCCTAGTATCCTGCCACAAGAGAAACACAAAAAAAGGGGGTTAGCAACGTGTTTTTTTAGGACAGTGGTAGTACTTACATATTATTGGCATGTGGAGCTAAATTTATGATCATTTGCATGCTACAAGATAGTTCTATTTAAAGTCATTTGTTGTACTTAAATTTTCAATTGTTGATACATGATTGAAGTGGTTTGAATTGCATATGCAATGAGACTAGTTTGATTGCAAAGTTACATTTCTTATACACCTTGTGACTTTATTATTGTTGTAAAGCTGTCATACTATTGTTGCTATATTTATATCAGTCCTCGTAATTGCCACTAGAATGTTATTAGTTGGTTACATATTCACAATGGATGATTTATGCTTATTATTTATGAATGGTCTTTGCCATTACTTCCATTAACTACAATTACAATAGAATCTACAAGCACTAAATATGAGTAGTATACCTCCTTCATTCATAAAATTACATTGGTCAAAGCCACCAATCTCTAATTTGGTCTTCTAGAAGACATAGCTTATGTTGTCCTTAGTGTTTGCAAAAGCATTGAAGGGATCTTCCCTTGGAGGTTCCAACTCTCCAAAGTAGTTTGGAGTGACTAAGGTGATAGTGGTCACTTTCTTGTCCGTCGGATACTAGCCCTGCGAGTTCATTTAGTAACAATAGTCCACCCCAAATTCTAAGATATAAACACCTATCAATGTAACAAATTAAGTTCAACACAAATTTGAATGAAATTTATATATATATTTGTTTACGTCAATTTCTTAAAAAAAATGATTTTCTCAATGTTTGATTTCATATTAATCTTAAAACTTTTATCTTAAATATCTCTAATATCTTTTACGATTTTGAATTTATAAATATGAAAATAGTAATGTCACCAAATTGAATCCAGAAAACCACATACCCAACCATTATCATTTAAATAATCTATATCAAAACACTTTATGTCTAACAAATCATAGTGTTTATTCTTAAAGATCAATCTATATTATGTTAAAATTCAACATTAATAAGTATTCAAAATATTAACTTGTCATTTAAATCTCAATGCTTCATTTTAATTTTAAAAGTATTAAAATAAACTTAATCACCAAATTGAATCCAAAAACCAAATACCCAACCATTATCATTTAAAATTAATTTATATTTATGTTGAAATTCAACATTAATAAATATTAACTTGTAATTTAAATCTCAATTCTCCATTTTATAAATAATATAAAATAAACTGCACCAAATTGAATTCAAAAACCAAATATCCCATCATTATCATTTAAGTAATCTATATCAAAACACTTTATGTCCCATAGATCACAGTGTTTATTCTTAAAAATCAATCTATATCTATGTTGAAATTAAATATAAATAAGTATATCAAATCACTTTATGTCCAATAGATCATAGTGTCTCTTCTTAAAAATCAATCTCTATCTATGTTGAATTTCAACATTAATACGTATTCAAAATGTTTACTTGTCATTTAAATCTCAATTATTCATTGCAATTTTTCTTTAGGTATTTTTTTTCATTTCCACTAAATGAAGTGATTAAAGTTTGATGAAAGATCTAGTAATACCAATTATATTAATGGACGGTTTTGCTTTTTAATTTAAATTATAGGAATTAAAGTAGAGTTGGAACTTTTTCAATGTGAGTTTATTTGATGTTTTTCAATTTTCGAACATAGTTACAAAGATTTTTTTAGGGTGTCTTTAATGAAGAGTTTGACTTTTCTTCTCTCTATCTTATTTTATTATCTTTTATGTTTACAATACAATATTATAACATCCAAAATTCAAATTCACTAACATTAATTAAATTACAATCCTAAAATTTTCATACAAATTAATTTATAATGAGTTAAAAAAGCTACTCATTAAAAACTAAAAACATATAAAAAATGAATTCAAAAATTTATTTCCCTCCTTCACTATGAAAACTTACAAAAAGTACAACTCATATTCATCACTTAACTTTTAAATATATTATATTTCCCTTATTTCTTAAAAAAAGGTTTTCATTTACACAAATATCTTTCTAATATTTCTTTAAACAAACCCTACACTTGAAAATTATATTCTTATAAGGATATATTAGTAAAATCATACACTATAATAATATAATTTAATACACAAACTCTATTTCATTAAATAATATTTTTATTACTATCATAGTCTATGTCAAGTTTGAAACTTGCCAATATATCATCAATACTTAAAATTTCCAAATTTACACGTAAATAAAAGGTGATAGGTCATAAAAAGGCCATTCTTTTTTAAATATAGAAAATAAGTTTTAGCTTGTATATAAAAATTGGAAAAAAGTAGAAATCATAAAAACATTAAAATATTTGTATTGTCATATCATAAAGAAAAATATAGTAATGTCATATCAATAAATATTTGTATATATGAAGTTTGAAATTTTTCCAATATATCTTCAATACTGAATATTTCCAAATTTACACGTAAATAAAAGGTGATAGGTCATAAAACGGTCCTTTTAAAAAAATATAAAACATAAGATTTAAATTAAATATAAAAATTGAAAATAAAATAGAAATCATAAACTAACATTAATATAAAAAATATATATTGTTATATCAATATTTGTTTATATATATTACATCAAAATCAAATCATTACTTACGAAATGATAACGACTTTTTTTTTATAAATAAAAGTCAACGATAAGATGTGAAGGTTGTGGCATTGTAGTTTTAGAAAATTATATGTTAAATGTATTTATTTTCGTTTTAAAAATAAAACTATATATAATAAATTATAAAATAAAATTAATTTAAAAACTGTGAAATTATAAGACATTAATTTTTATATAAAATTTATCACATCAAATTTTCCAAATTGTCTCATTAAAAACATTTAAATAAAAATATATATAGTAAAATTGAAACATAAAAAACAAAACATCAACACTAACCTTTTTTATAAATAAAAGTTAACAATAATTATTTTTTTATAAATAAAAGTTAACATTGATGTGTTTAGGTTGCCACATGGCACTTTTTAAAATTTTCATATTAATTTTTTTCAAACATTTTTTTATATTTCAAAAATAAAGTCACACATCCATTGCAATCACTATGACTAATAAATAAAATAAAATGAGTACAATTTAAAAATTTTGAAATTTATTTTTTATTTTTAAATATTCGATTTAAGAAATTATATAGTAAAAACATTGAAATTTTTTCAACATGAAATGGAATTATTGCAAAATGAAAACATTGAGTAATAAACAAAAAAGGGTATAATGCCCCCACATGTCAAGGTGTCCATTCCTGTCAAGGGGTCAAATCTGCATCTGCGATGCAGAGGCAATTTTTCAGTTGAAAAAAAAAACAAAAAAATACTATCTATTTTAAAAAAGATTAAAAAAATAATATCCTAACTTCATAAATGAGCTCGATATGCAATGAACCATCTACGCAAATGAAGTGATCTGGATAAGCAAAGTGATTTAGGCTATGGTTTTTGTAATAATCAATTGAAGCAAGATGGGCTAGGGTTTTCGGAGATGATCTCAGGTACCTCTCAAACCAACCCATAAGAAAAGGCGATCTCTTAGCATCGCGTGTGACTATCTAATCTATTCCAATATGATCCGGGTAGTGAAGGGTTTCATATGATCTCTAAGCACCAAGCGTTGTATTGAAAGATTCTTTGAACTCAATATGACAATGTTGGAACACATGTAATCTAAGGCAAACCCTAAGAGGTATATGCAATATGAGGCAAATCACACCAGTCAGGAGTTTATCTAAGGCACCATTCAAATCAATATGTGAAAGTTATCATCAGGAGTTTTTTTCGAATCTTTCAAACTTACTGAGGATATTGAAGTGTAGTTGATCTTGATTTGAACCGCAAATGAGATGTGGGCATCATCTAATTTACAATTTGCAGCTAGGGCATATTTTGATCTGCAATAAACAAATATACCAAGTGTGCAAGTTTCCTCTCATCGTCCTTTTATTTCTTTATTATCTGATCTTATATATATATATATAAACAATTCAACACATATTCCAAAAACTGTGAAAGGGACACCTAGCACAACTATCCTGCAAAGCCTCAGTGAGCATATAGACTCATTATAGAAAAGTGGAGAAGAAAGGGATGTTAAACTTTAAACAAAGTTAGAATCCATGCTTGAAAATAAATTTGTTTCCATACTCAACAGTAAATTTGCAGCCATGCTGGAAAATAAACTTGCATCCATGCTCAATAATAAATTTGCATAATTTGAAGACACGATTAAAAAACAAATAAGCAATAAGATAAAAGTAATCGAGGCTAAGAAGGAGTAAATTGAGTCTAAATTACAGATAATGGAAAGACAAATCCAAAAAACCAAATAGTCAACCCATCAAGGAGATGTTGATACATTAGAAAATCTCAAATTTAAAGACATGTTTAAAGAGCTAGAATAAAAAGTGGCTAAAAATATGACCATAAATAGTCTAGAAGGTCAATCAAATATCAAACCCATTAAGGAAGAAGTGAATAAGCTATTAGAATTCGACCATGAGCACAACAAACGAGTCTTGAACGTCATAATTTCTAGTTTAAAAGAACAAGTAGAAGAGGATACGCTATCCATAGTCGAGGGCATAACTACATAATAGTCTACAAATTGAAACAACCTGCCTCAAAAAAGCAAAGAGGATGGGGAAATTAATTGAGAATAAATAAAGGTTGATATGGGTCAAAGTTAGCTCAAATGACCATAAGTATGGCATACTCAACAAAACCTCCAATCTAAAAGCATTAGTAATATTCATAAACGAAGATCACATTCTTGACGGCCAAGCTGAGTTAAGGAGGTTCAAAAGGTAACATAAGCTAGGAAGGAAGGAAAATATGCATTAATTAGAAATAGAAAAGTTGTTATTAGGGACAGAAACCAAAAAGATATTAATAAATAGAAATTTGACACTCTTTGGATCCTCTCTTGGAACTGTTGAGGCTTCCCATGGAACAAAGGCCCCAAGGTAAGTTAGATCCCAAGTAGAATTGATATTTTTATTCTTATTGAAACATGGGAGCATGGGGAATATAAGGTTCCTAACATAACAAGATTCGTCCTATGGTCGACCTAGAACAAGCATTCCTATCATAGAGGAATTGAAGGCATAGCTTGATACATTAGGGAAAACATCTCCCCCAATACTAAGATCTATAAGAAAGACCCTCACAATCAACATATTTTTATGGAGATTTCTGACATTCACAGAAAAAAACCTACATAGCAATATGTTATTTCGTCCATGTTAATTCTAACTTTAATAAGAAAGGCGATATAGATAATAAAAAAATCCCCTTACAATGGCTTAGAAAATGATATTTCCAATTTAAGGAATGAAGGAAATATCCTTTTAATGGGTGAATTTAACGCTTGAACTTAGAGTAAACAAGATATTCTTCTAAGCAACTTTTCTAACCCTAATCCTCTCTGGTTATACGAAGACCCTACTCAATTTTGTCAGTAGAAAAGAAGTTCTACATATATAGGTGAAATTTTGTTTGGGTCCAAGCTAATAAATATCTATAACGCTCAAGATCTTATAATTTGTAATGGTCTAATAAAGTGGCCAAGTTCTAGTTAGATGACTTATATTCATGGGCTTGGCATCAATATGGTAGATTAAGTCATATCTAATATCCCTTTACACAATAGTATGATAAACCAGACATTTTAAATGACCACGAGCCTGACTCAAATAATAGACCCCTAATTGTAAACCTCAATTTTGTGTTAGTTTTTCTAATATAATTATCTTGATTAGGATATTTAACTGAAAGAATAACAAGTACAAAAAGATACACAAGATAGAGCAAATACACGAGACAAATATTTTCACTGGGGAAACCATAAAGGAGAAAAGCCTACAAACTTCCTCGGAATAGTTATGTCACAAAGACTGTATCACAAGATAATCAAACCCAATAAGAAGAAACATCATGCAAGTATCTATCTTTCCCCTGTCTCTCTCTCTCTCTCCTCATGCGAACTTGAGTAAGTGAGTGTGTGTATGAATGAGGGAGGGCATCTCCCTATTTATACCTTTCAAGTGACTGACCTAATACATGACTTGATCCAACCTCTTACCTTACCAGGGCCAAATTTTCCTAGAGAGACTCCAAAAATACATTACATGGTGTTACAATGGGGACTATTGCCCCGACTTACAACAAAGGTTGTACCTTAAGTTCCATACACAATAATGACATCCTGAAAGGAGGCAAACACATCTTCGATGGGGGTACAATAATATACATCATAATATCTTCCGAAGTTACAAATACATCAACACTCCCTCTTAACTAGGAGGGTGTTCTCTCTCTCTCCACAACCATCAACACATCTGGTCCAATCATCATCACAGAGTCATCACCATAGTTGCTGCCATAGTCATCTTCTAGTCGATCATCGAATGGTACTATCTGTCATTGAAAGTTTCTACAGAGCCATCCCTTTTTCATGTTGGGTGTAGGCCTAGTCCTCATCCAGGTCTTCATCATATCTACGATCAAGCCAACGAATAGGTACAAGACCATTCTTTACATTGCCACCGCAATAACCTACGTCTCTTACTGTCATCTCGTCGTATCCAAATCATCTCTTTGTCCTGCACAAAACAAAACAAAACACATAGAGTACATAGAGCACATCCCAGATGTAGACCACCTGTGTTCTACCAACATAGGAACATGTTAGGATCTAACATGCATCTACCACTATGCGAGAATCTCCTAGGAGCACACCAAGTGCATTACGTGCACACCAAGTGCACATAGAGTACATAGAGCACATCCCAGATGTAGACCACCTGTGTTCTACCAACATAGGAACATGTTAGGATCTAACATGCATCTACCACTATGCGAGAATCTCCTAGGAGCACACCAAGTGCATTACGTCTCTCTACGGTCAACCTACGTTCTACCAAGATAATAGAACTACCCAGGTGCCCACCAAGTGCCTTGTGACCTCATCATCTCAGGATCTTAGACATGGTAACACACACATACAAAGACTAATTACGACCAAACAACCTGCGTACCATGCCAGGATCTTTTATGTTTACGTCAACTTGTAATGTCCCCATTTTAAATAATTGCATAGCAAGACAATTCCATCAATCCTACTAGTTTCCTAGGTTGGATTGATACATTTGGAATTTTAATAAGGGAGCTAATAGATGATGTTCAGACATTAGAATGGAATAAATATTTAATAATGGATCTAATTAAATAAATACAAGAGAAAATTGAAGTGGTAATGGATCATGGAGACACATGGAGATTATGGGGCCCACACAAGCTATAATTTTTGTGCCACATGGCGTCCTCCTCTTGCAATTTCAAATCCATGGGAAGCCTAAATGTTCTTGGATGAGTTATAAGGCTAATACACTTGGCCATATGCATCATAGGTCGAATTTGGAAGGAAATGTAACTTACATGAGAGAGGAAGAGTCATCATTAGAGGAAATTTGGGGTCTAAAATGGGCATTATAAGAAAACGCGCCAACAATAAGTTCTTGTGAGTTGGAATTCAAGAACCAATAGAATTCTAATACAACGAGTCAACCATAATGGTTGGATTGACATATTTGTCATTTAAAAAACTACTTTTTTTTGTTCGTATTTTCGACATATCTCCCTGTGTTTTTACTCAAATTTTGATCGGGAGAGCTCGTTGGATGCGGAATTTGATTCTGAATTCAACGAGTATCCACACTGCATAGTTTTGATGGACCCCGCTACCCCAAAAACAAGAAATACCTGAAAAAACGTGGTGGTAACATCATCATCACGCCTTTTCAGGTATTTCTTGTTTTTGGCGTAGCGAGGCCCATAAAAAGTATGTAGTGTGGGTACTCGTTGGATGCAGAATCAAATTCTGCTTCCAACAAGCTCTCCCGATCTAAATTTGAGTAAACAAATACGGAGATATGTCGAAAATACGAACACAAAAAGTAGTTTTTTTCTTTTTTCCTCCAAAATTAATAAATATTATTTTATTATTTTAACTATTATTTTATTATTTTTCTTAGGAGGCCCATTTTAGACTTCAAAATTCCTCTAATATTTAGAGCTAGTGAGACACTTGGACTAGATTCCCTAGCTCTATGACAACAACGATGAAGATGTTATGACAAAAATAAGATATGAAGGCTGACATATGACATATATGACATGTCGGGTCGAATTATAACATCCAAGGGGGCTCTCATGTGAGTTGGGGAAGCTCAATAGGTTCCTACTCGAATTGGTGGAAAATGGAAGGCTAGGAAAGGGAGGATACATGGAAAATCTTGAGCACAGACCCTAATTCGAATTGGATTGAGTTTGTGGATGGATTGGTAACATGAGAAGGCTAAGGATTTTTATAAAATACATGGATCAACCAAGAGAAGAGCTTTTTATCATTTGATAAATTTTCATTTGTGAATTGAGAGAGCTAATGGATGACTAGTTTCTTGCCTTAGCCAATTTCGAGGGTGAAAGATTCCCATCCAAGTTGGTGTTTGGAGAGGCCACTCAGGTATTTCATGGAGATTTAATGGAGTTTGTATTTGTATTTTTAATATATAGGGAAGCTCTTATTTCCTTCTAGTGCAACACAGTTTCTCAACCATTTCTAGTTTTATTTGCATATTCTTGCTCATGGAAAGATTGCGCTTTGGGTGAGATATTCTAATATTTGGAAGAGATTCTCATGGTACATTAATGATTTTAATAAGATTAATATACTATGTTATTCATATTCAGAAATTCTCATGTCAAAATACCAAATGGTTGTGTGTAAAAGTGATTATTAATGAGCAAACAATGACCATTTCCCCACTATATTGATGTATGCCATTGAATGCTGATGATTTCAAACTTCTCATGGTCCATTTTTTATTGTAATAATCTTGTTATTATCTTTTCTTCCTTCTCATAAAGTCTCATGTGAAAATATCAAAGGCTTGTATGTAAAAGTGACTATTAATGAGCACACAATGACCATTTGCCCACTATATTGATGTATGCCATGGTAATGTTGATTATTTCGAATGGAAGACTGTCTCTCTGATATATTTATGATGAATGGAATGTAATTTATGAGTATTACAAGTTTCATGTTCAACACTTAATAATTTGAGGTCATTTTACTCAGTTTAATTGCATTTGGAGAAGATTTGGTGCCATTTCCCCAAGGGTCGAATTAGTGATTTTTTAGCTGTTTAGGAGAGGGTCATAACATCCTGTATAAAATGAATAATGATGCATATGAGACCTTAAAAATTTTCCTTAAACATCCTCTACCTCTTTTCAGAAATTCGAGTGGGTTTTGGAGCATTTGAGAAGATATTTCCAACATTTACATAGGGGGAAATGGAACCCCAATTTGATAGTAAAACTCCCACCTTGGCCAGAATATTAAACCAGCATGCAGAAGTTTGTGGAGGTTCATAAATAATATTTTAAAATCATATTCAAGTATTAATATCATTCATATACCTTCTCATAATATTTTGGAGCATTTGGGCCAATTTGGAAACCTAGACATCAAAACTAGTCAAAGGTCGAAATAGGGAAAAAGTGAAAAATTGGTCATTTCAATAAAATTTCGAAAAAGGGACATTACAAGTGGTATTAGAGCATGTTATTGGACCTTGGAACCTATTCATTAAGACCATACATTGAATAAAAATTTGTAGACATGTCTTGGCTTCACAATAGAACCACAATTCCCACTTTCCTTCCTCCCTGACCAACAATTACAGAAATTACAACCATAGATATTGGAGCATGTGTCCAGGAGTATCAAAATTTGAGAGGGGATAATCATGAGTGGTATTCTTTCCAAGAATATCTTGTCAATTATGGATTTAGGCACAAGAAGGAAAATGTGAATTCATTAAGGGACAATCAACAATCCACAAGGTTGGAGGAGTATGAAATGAGAAAAAATCATCCTATTTGTGAAAAGAGCCTAGATACACCATTAAAGGAAGAAACAAAGAACCATGAAGTGGAGCATAAGTTACCTCAAGGTGATTGCAGAGAAGAACATAAAGAGGAAGGTGAAGAAAATAACACAGTCCTTACTAATGGGGGTTGTTCCAATCAAAGAGAATCTATTGATGGATCCTCGAACTATGAAGGAGAACCTACTAATGGGCTCTCACAAATATATGTTAGTGAAACAGATATCAGATTCAAATTTCTTATAAGCATGAGGATGAATACCTTGTGACAGATAATGAAGAACAAAGATCAACTTCCCTGTCACCACTTGAGCATCAAGAAGTTGATCAAATCAAGAAGAAAGAAGAAGATGAGGTTCACTCCCATGAACCATCTTTCATTGAAGGGACTTTGAAGATGGGTGAAATGGATATCCATGAGTCCCTTAGCATACTCCATGATACTAAATCATTGGTGTCAAATTATTGTTGGAAAATTTCTTCATTGGAGGATCCCTCCTCCCTTGAAGACATGGAGAAGATTCAAAGAGAAATGTGCAACATTGAAGGTAATTTCATGTATTTTCTTTTTGATAGAAATAATTTGGTTGAGATTAATGAATGGCCACATGAAGAATACTTGAAGAATAATGAAGATATTCATAAGCTCAAAACTCAAACTGAGCAACTTCTTGAGAGGTTGCAAGATACTTTTTCTTCCTCCTATGTTTCAAATTGTAATATGGTAGATTGCTTGGAGGATTCTCATGACATGAGGGATCATGAGAGCCATGGAAAATTGCAGGTTCTTGATGTGTTTGAAGGTCATATTGATGACAACCAATCACTTTTTATGGTGGAAGAGGAACTTGTGTTTCCTCTTGAAGATGGTTACACACTTTTTGGAGAAGTGCATGATTCCACTACCTTGGAACCAACCCACGAGGAAAGTTTTGCATTTTTAAGGGAGGTGCATAATCCTACCTCTATGGAACCTTCACATGATGAAAATTTTTCACTTCCTGATCATTTGGGTGAGTTGGTTATTTCTCCCACATCCTACACTTCTAAATTTTGCAGCATTTATCCTAATGAAGTATGGGTGAAAACTTTCTTTTTTATAGTGCCACATGAAGAGTATGGAATTTATATCTCTCCTTATGATGATGACATGATTAGAGAGCCATATTATTTACATTTGCAACAGCATACTTTGTTACAGTATGATGATACACATCTATATGGGTGCACCTATGATGTTCACTTGAGTCACTTAGAGACTCATGATTTTCCTTGCTCCTTGCCTAGTACATTTGATGTTGGAGTAACTTCATCCCGCACTTAGGTGAAGATATAAATGATTGAGGAACATTATTATTGGCAGAAAAATCCTCTGTTATCTCATGATGGTATGCATATTCATGGGTGTATTGATTAGACTTCTTTGAGCCACTTGAAGTCTTGATGTTTTCTTTGCTCCTTAGTTGGTTCAAATTTTGGTGGAGGTTCTTCATTCACTTCTTAGATGAAAGAACACATGGATGATTATTATTTTGATGCATATTAAATTCTTTTGGATCAGCATTATAGGTCATGGGATACTTACCTATGTTTGGAGCATATCTGATATAATACTTGATGCTTGTGTGTATGGGCCACATGGTGATCTACTTACTTGGATGTACAATCATTTTCATGATTCTTTGATGAGGTACCTTCTTGATGCACATCTGTATGATGTTGTTATGTACTTTCATGATCTATATTTTGTACTCATGATGTTTGGAAGGGTGAAATACCAGCAATGGGATCCTAGAATTTCTTGGTTTCATCTCACTTGGAGTAGCACTTTGGTTGTTGGTTTGAGAAAGCAAACCAACCTTCAGTTATTTGAGTTCATCTTTGCATAGCAGTGTTCTAGTTTCCTATGTGGGAGACATTTTGAGAGATGGATTCAATTTTCACATGCTTGGTTTTCATGGCATTTCATCATAGACAGTTCACACCATGCATGTATCAGGATCATATGGGACCTTGGGATCCTTTTTGGTCTCATTGGTTTCAATTTTGGGGGCAACAAGCAGCATTGGAGATTGATTCACCACTTGAGAAGATGATTGTAATTAGAGTAGTGCAGTAACAAGCATGGTGGTTCCTCTCTGAATTTTTCTTGGAATATTAAGAAACTCAAATTTTGGTAACTCAACACCAACTTCAAAGAATTATACATAAGCATAAAGGGGTGAAAGTTCAGAAAAGGTTTCCAAAATATGGAGGTAAATATTATTTGCACAAATTTGGTTTTTATGGATTTGAATAATCCTTTTGGTGTTAGTGGTGATGTTACAGGATTATAAATATGCATAATCCATGTCTCTTTACATTTGGGAACACAAAATTCCAGTACATGAGTGCCACTACTCAAGTTGCAGCTAAAGAAATTCAATGAGCAAAACCATATGAGAGCACTTGGTGCAAGGGAAGGAGTACCAAATGAGGATGCCACATGGGAATATAAATATTTTTCAGAATCCAAATCTGAAATTGCTTGAGGACAAGAAATATTGGGTGGGAAGGACTGTAATGTGCCCATTTTAAATAATTGCATAGCAGGACAATTCCATCAATCCTACTAGTTTCCTAGGTTGGATGGATACATTTGGAATTTTAATAAGGGAGATAATAGATGATGTTAAGACATTAGAATGGAATAAATATTTAATAATGGATCTAATTAAATAAATACAAGATAAAATTGAAATGGAAATGGAGCATGGAGACACATGGAGATTATGGGGCCCACACAAACTAGAATTTATGTGCCACATGGCATCCTCCTCTTGCAATTTCGAATCCATGGGAAGCCTAAATGTTCTTGGATGAGTCAGAAGGATAATACACTTGACCATATGCATCTTAGGTCTAATTTGGAAGGAAATTTCACTTACATGGGAAAGGAAGAGTCATTTTGGAGCTAGTGAGACACTTGGACTAGATTCCCTAGCTCTATGACAACAATGATGAAGATGCTATGATACCTATGACACAAATAAGATCTGAAGGCTGACATATGACATATATGAAATTTCAAGTCAAAATATATCATCCAATAGAGTGCTCATGTGAGTTGGGGAAGCTCAATGGGTTCCTACTCGAATTGGGGGAAGATGGAAGACTAGGAAAGGGACGACACATGGCAAATCTTGAGAACACACCCTAATTCAAATTGGATTGATTTTGTGGATGGATTGGTAACCTCAGAAGTCTAAGTATGTTTATAAAATACATGGATCAACCAAGATAAGATATTTTTATCATTTGAGAAATTTGCATTTGTGAATTGAGAGAGCTAGTGGATGACGAGTTTCTTGCCTTAGCCAATTTCAAGGGTGAAAGATTCCCATCCAATTTGGTGTTCGGAAAGGCCACTCAAGTATTTCATGAATATTTAATGGAGGTTGTATGTCCAGGTGTAAGCTACAGGGAAGCTCATGGTTCCTTCTAGTGCAACACATTCTCTCAACCATTTCCAGTTTTATTTGCATATTCTTGCTCATGGAGGGATTGCGCTTTGGGTGAGCTATTGTACTCTTTGGGAGAGATTATCATGGTACATTAATGATTGTAGTAAGAATAATATACTATTTTATTCATATTCAAAAATTAACAGCTCGAAATACCAAATGGTTGTATGTAAAAGTGATGATTAATTAGCAAATAATGACCATTTCCCCACTATATTGATGTATGCCATTGAATGCTAAGGATTTAGAGCTTCTCATGGTCTATTTATGATTGTAATAATATTAATATTCTCTATTATTCATTCTTAGAAAGTATGAGGTCTAAATATCAAAGGTTTGTATTTAAAAGTGACTATTAATGAGCAAACAATATATGACTATTCCCCCACTATATTGATGTATGTCATGCTAATGTTGATTATTTCAAATGGAAGAATGTCTCTTTGGTATATTTATGATGAATGGACTGTCATTTATGAGTATTAAAAGTTTCATGTTCAGCATTTAATCATTTGAGGTCATTTTACTCAGTTTAATTGCATTTGGAGAAGATTTGATGCCATTTCCCCAAGGGTCGAATTAGTGATTTTGTAGTTGTTTGGGAGAGGGTCATAATAGCCTGTATAAACTAAATAATGATGGATATGATACCTTAAAAATGTCCCTTAAACATCCTCTTCCTCTATTCAGAAATTTGAGTGGGTTTGGGAGCATTTGAGAAGCCATTTCCAACATTTACCCAGGGGGAATTGGAACCCCAATTTGCTAGTAAAAACTCCCACCTTGGCCAGAATATTAAACCAGCTTGCAGAAGTTTTTGAAGGGTCATAAATCATATATGAAAACCATATTAAATTATTAATATCATTCATATACCTTCTCAGAATATGTGGGAGCATTTGGGCCAATTTGGAGACCTAGACATCAAAACTAGTCAAAGGTCGAAATAGGGAAAAAGTGAAAAATTTGTCATTTTAATAAAATTTCGAAAAAGGGACATTACACAACCTCAAGGAATTATTACATCTGAATAACCTACATCAATAATATTTTATGTTAGGATAACCTTCCAGGACTAATTACATCCAAGCAACTTGCGTACCACGCCAAGACACCTTTTACACTCCGGACAACCTACAAGACTAATTACATATGAGAAACCTGTGTACTATGCCAAGACTCTCTATTTACACTTGGATAACCATTACCAGGACTGATTATGTCCAAGGATAACCTGCGAGCTTCACTGGGATTGATTACATCCGAGGACAACCTACGGACTGATTACGTCGAAGCAACCTGCGTACTACGCCATGACTCTCAATTTATGCTTGGATAACATGTCTCATTTCCCATGTGAGATCTCATGCATCTATGTTTTCTGGTCTCTTTCCATCTTCTAGCATAGAAAACACATAAGGACTGATTACGTCGAAGGATAACCTACGAGCTTCGCTAGAACTGATTACATCTGAGGACAACCTACATGAATAATCACATCATCATGACAACCTATATCTTTGACTATGTTATAACTCATCACTCCCTCTTTTGAGTGGTCTTGTCCTGTATCACACCAAGTCTTTCTCTGAGGTACTCGAACTTCACTCTGCTACAGGATTGTTCAATACATCGACTATCTACTCATATGTTGCCACGTACAAGAACTTTACTGCTCCTCTCTGCACCGTATCCATGATATAGTGGAACTTGATCTCGATGTGATTCGAATTTTCATGGAACACTAGGTTCTCCAATAGCTTCACGCAACTCTAATTATCCCAGAATATACAAGTCACTTCTAACTGTAGATCAAGCAAATTAGTCAATAGCTTCCACAACCATACTGCCTCACAACTAGCCAAGAAAGTGGCAACATACTTTTCCTCGGTTGTACTCATCAACACACATGATTGCTTCTTTCTAAACCAGGAGATCATGCCATATCGCAAACTGAAGAAGCAACTCAAGGTGCTCTTCCAATTTGAATCAACATAACCATGCAGGTTAATATTTTGATTCACATCATACTTGAACCCATAATCCATTGTACCCTTTAGGTACCTCTATACATGCTTTGCAAAAATTAGGTGAACATGTCTCAGATCCGTTAGAAACTGGCTAAAGGTGTTCACAACAAAGCATATGTTTGGTCTCTTATTCGTCAGGTACATCAGTGAACCAATCATCTAACAATACATCATGGCATATACCGACTCTGACGAAGCATCACATAGAATATTCAAGTTCAATGCCATAGGTGTGGTTATCGCCTTACAATCCAACATTCTGAATCTCTTCAGAATCTCCATTGTATACTTTCCTTGACCAAGGAAAATCCCATCTACATTCTACCACACCTCCATGCCTGAGAAGTAGTGCATCCTACCTAGGTCTTTCATCTCTAACTAAGTATCACGTATCGTCTTTGCATCTTCAATGAGTTCGTTCTCTCTTGTCAAGAAAAGGTCTTCAACATATAATGGGAGCATCACTAGTATTTCTCCTTCAACCTTGAAGTAAAGATTAGAATCCTCTTTAGTTTTAGTAAATCCTAGGATCATTGTAAAGATATCCACCATGGCATACCATGTCCTCGGTTCCTATTTTAATCCATGCAAGGCTTTCTCAATTTGCACACATGGGTTTGCTTGTCATGTGTCTCGAATCCCAGTGGTTTCTCTACGTACACTTCCTCCTCTATTGCACCATTGAAGAATGTTGTATTGAAATCCATCTAGTGTATCTTTTGTTAGATTTTTAACATTAAGCTAGCATTATATTAGGATCTTTAACTGAGAGAATATCAAGCACAACAATCAAACACAAAAGACAATGAACACAGTGTTTTTCCTCGAGAAAACCATAAATGGAGAAAACCCTGCAACTTCCTCAAAGATAGAATCAACACCAAAAGTAAAACCCAAAACTGTAAGATGATCTCCCGACAACAGTGGCCTTTTTCTTTCTAGCCCCAGCAACTTCTTCTCCCTCATCTATGTGCTACAACTGAGTGTGAGTGAGTGTGTGATAAATAGAGAGACTCACTCTCTATTTATTCTAATTCCTGACTTGACAATGACTCACTAGGTCCAACTTCACTAGGTGAGCCTAACAACCCTAGGACCCCGTAACTGCGGGGACCTAAACCCTTGAACAATAGGAGGGTTACCCACATTGACTTGACATGACTTTTTTACATTACATTACAAACACTTTCCAGAATAAACATCGGGGTACAATACATAAGAAATACAAGTGAATACATTCCAAAGTTACAATTACATCAACACTCCCTCTTAACTAGGAAGGTATTCTCTCGACACAATTTATCAGCACAAGTCTTCTTCTCTATATCATCTGGATCATCATTGAGTCCTCATCATCTTCATTCATATTCATCTTCAAGTAATCTTCATCTGGATCTAGATCATCACTCGATCTAGATCATCTCTGGTTCTGGAACATCTCTGCAGGATCATCATTACGGGTGTTATCTCTTGATTCTTCTCGTCACAGGAAGTTCTACAAATCCAACCCTTTTTCATGCTGGTTGTAGGCCTAGCCTCCATGTAGGTCTTCTTCCGGCACTTATATCTGACCCTAAGTCAGAATGGCTCACCCAACACTTATATCTAATCATGTAGGAAACAATCCTATAATCATATCAGAAAGGAACACCCAGCACTCACATCTGACCATGTGGGAACACATCCCACAACCCTGTCAGAAAGGCCCAGCACTCACATTTGACAACCAATGTCAGAAAGGCTCAACACTTACATTTGACCATGCGAGGAACCAATCCTCCATGCCGAAAGGCTCTGCACTTACATCTGACAACCAATGTCAGAAAGGCTTAGCACTCATATCTGACAACCAATGTTAGAAAGGCTCAACACATATATTCGACCATGCGAGGAACCAATCCTCCATGCTGAAAGGGATTTGCACTTACATCTGAAAACCAATGTTAGAAAGGCTCTGCACTCACATATGATCATGTAGGAACTAGTCCTATAGTCACATCAGAATGTTCCTCAGTCCCAGGCTGAGCTTTCCTGGTAATTGACCAGGTTCCTCCATTCCAAGAATGGCATTCAACACTTATATATGATCATGTAGGAACCAATCCTATAGTCACATCAGAATGGCTCAGCAATCACATCTGACATGGAAGGAACCAATCCTCTCACCATGACAGAATGGCTTAGCCCTTACATCTAACCATGGAAGGAACCAATCCTATCACCATGTCAGAATGGCTCATGGACTCATCACTTCCCTTTGGAGGGAACCTCAATTTGGAGAACACCAAGCTTCTCCCTGAAGTACACAAACTTCACTCTAGCTAATGGCTTTGTCGACACATCAGCTATCTGATCGTCCATCGCAACATACTGAAGCTTCACTACTCCTCTCTGCACCATATCCCTGATATAGTGATACTTGATCTTGATATGCTTCGACTTGTCATGGAACATCGGGTTCTCCGACAACTTCACACAAGTCTGGCTATCGCAATATATACAAGTAGCATCCAACTGGAGATCAAATAAATAAGACAGTAGCTTCCTCAGCCACACTACCTCACAACTAGCTGAACAAGCTGTGACATACTCTGCTTCAGCTGTACTCAGTGCCACACAGGATTGCTTCTTGCTAAAATAAGAGATGACACCTGATCCCATACTGAAGCAACACCCTGAAGTGTTCTTCCTATCGATGGCACTACCTACCCAATATGAATCAACATAACCCTCCAGGTTAATCTTCTGATTTGCATCATACTTGAGCCCATAATAAACTGTACCCCTCAGGTACCTCAGAATATGCTTTGCAGCAATCAAGTGAACATGTCTCGGATCTGTTAGGAACTGCCTCAAGGTGTTCACAACAAAGCAAGTATCTGGTCTCGTATTCGTCAGGTACATCAAGGACCCAATCATCTAACAATACATCGTAGCATCAACCGCTTCTAATGAAGCATCACTCAATAGCTTCAGGTTCGATGCCATAGGTGGGGTCATGGCCTTGCAGTCCATCATCCTGAACCTCTTCAGGATCTCTATAGCATACTTCCCTTGTCTGAAGGAGATTCCATCCGCATTCTACCACACCTCCATACCTAGAAAATAGTGCATCATACCCAAGTCCTTCATTTCGAACTCAGCAGCAAGCTTCCTCTTCGTATCAACAATCAACCCATCCATACCTGTTACAAATAGATCATCTACATATAGTAGTAGCATCACTAGGTTGCCATCTTCAACCTTGTAGTAAAGGTTGGAATCCACTTTACTTTTGATAAAGCCCAAACTGGATAGAAAGCCATTAATTCTTTCATACCATGTCTTGGGTGCCTATTTCAAACCGTACAGGGCTTTCTTCAATCTACACACATGATACTCCCTGTCATGTGTCTCAAAACCGAGTGGTTGCTCCAAATACACTTCCTCTTCCACTACACCATTCAAGAAAGCAGTCTTGACAACCATTTGGTGTATCTACCATTTCATCACTGCAGCCAGAGCAAGTACTAATCTAATGGAAGTGTATCTGGCTACAGGTGCAAAGGTTTCTTCATAATCTATTCCTTCTTTCTATGAGAGGCCACGAGCCACGAATCTTGCTTTATATTGCTCTATGCTACCATCTGCAGCATGCTTGATCTTGTAGACCCATTTGGAAGTTACAACAGACTTCCCTTCTGGTCTTGGGACAACATCCCAAACATCATTCTTCATGATCGATTGATACTCTTCGATCATGGCATCCTTCCATTCTTTCTGTTCTGCCACTTCTTCATAGTTCGAAGGTTCTTTATTGATAAAGTCACACAATAAAGCTACATACCTGGAGCAAGAACTAGTTGTCTTTCTTTCTCTGTGATTCTCTTCTAGAGCCCCATATCTTTCTGCACCTTGGATAGCTTCTCGTACCCAAGCAGGTTTCCTCTTGTGAGGATTTTTCTCCTGAGGTGGATCTACAGGTTCTTCAAATTCTTGATCTTCTTCTTGAGTTTCTTCATTCATGGTCGTGTCATGAATTCTGGGTGCTTTTGATTCTTCAGGATCTTCAGCAGGTCTCTTTTTGGATTTGTTGTAAGCTGAGTCTTCATCAAATGTTACATCCCTGCTGATGTCGATCTTCTTGAATCCTGGGAAGTATATTCTGTAAGCCTTCAAGCTTTCAGAGTATCCCACAAATATACCTTTCTTTCCTGAAGGATCTAACTTTGTCCTCTTTTCTTTCGGAATGTGTATGTACACTAGACAGCCGAATATTCTGAGATGGCTGACTTCTACTTTCTTACTGGAAAAGACTTCTTCAGGTGTCTTGTTCTTGAGTACTCTATGTGGAGTACGGTTCTGTACATACACCACTGTTTTGGTAGCTTCTGCCCATAGATGCATGGGAAGATCTTGATCATGAAGCATTTCTCTTGTAGCTTCCATGATAGTTCTATTCTTCCTTTCTGCAACCCCATTCTGTTGTGGATTACATGGAGTGGATAACTCCCTCTTAATCCCCGAATCTTTGCATAGCTCTTTGAATTAATTTGATGTGAATTCTCTTCCATTATCTGAACGAAAGGTCTTGATCTTCTTTTCTATGTGGTTCTCGATTAAGGCTTTGAATTCCTTGAACTTGCTGAAAACTTCATCTTTGTTCTTCATAAAGTATATCCATGTCTTCCTAGAATAATTATCAATAAAAGAAACATAGTATACATACCCGCTTAAAGAACTGGATGACATTGGACCGCATACATCAGCGTGAATGATTTCCAATATTCCTTTTGCTTTGCTTTCACTACTTGGAAATGTATTCTTTGTGTTCTTTCCTTCTGCACATCCTTTGCAAACTCCTTCATGTTCTGATTGAATTTCTGGAAGACCTTCAACAACTTTGCTTGAAAGTGGTAGTGCTCTATAGTGCACATGTGCAAGCCTTCTATACCAAAGTTCATTTGGCTCTACTGTGTCATGGACCAAAGCTTGTTCTGGATGGCCCTTCAATTTGTATAATCCTCCTTCTTGTTCTCCAATTACTATTTCATCATCAATAGTATTTCCTCTTGGCCACATGAGGACTTGGCCATCTACAAATGCAACCCTCGTGCCTTTTGCATCCAGTGCCGATATCGAGAGAAGATTCTTCTTTAGTGCTGGTACAAACAAGACATCCTTCATTTTCATATACTTTCCAAAGTCTAGCTTGTAGGAGGATTCACCACTACCTTTTATGGGATATTGGTAGTCATACCCAAGTTTCACCTTATGGGGTGAATTATATTCAGATAGCTTCTCAAAATATTCCTTGAATCCTGTCATGTGTTTGGAAGCCCCACTGTCAATAATCCTATCTTTTCTTCCATGAGTGACAGGTCCAGTGAGAGTGGAGATCAGAACATATTCTTCATCACTTGAAGAGTCTTCACTTTCTTATTTTACTTTCTTCCTGGGAGGATCATCATCCTCAGCAGTGTGAGCATGATGTCTTCTTTTGGATTTCTTCTTCTTCTTGGATCCACTCTTATTCATGGGACAACTTCTAGCAAAGTGTCCTCTTTCATCACATGTATAACATCTGAGTTTGGATGGATCCCTTCTTACAATTTTTTTTTTTTTCTGATGAGAATGCTTACCTTGGTGATGATGATTTTCCCTTCTGCCTTTCTTGGAGTGTACTGTGAGAGCTTGATATTAACTTCCCATCTTTTATTCTCATGCTGCTATTCGAACTTCTTCTTGTGAACATTCTTCCCACAGTCTACTGAACTTGATTAGCTTCTTCCTAGCACAGATTCCTTGGATGAAAGAATCCCATGACCTAGGGAGACCATTCAAGGTTGTCATCACAATTTTTGCATTCTACACTTCTTCATCTACTATTTCAAGTTGTTCTTTGATCTGGGAGACCGTTGTGTAGTATGAATGGATGGTCTCCTCATTCTAGATCTTTACATTCTTCAACTAGTTCCTTAGAGTCATCTTTCAGTTTATGTTCTCCCCTTCAAATAGTTTGGTTAGGGCATCAAACATAGCTTTAGGTGTCTTGAGGGAGGACACATGTGGTATGAGGTGATCCTTGATTGAATCAGCAATAATCATCTTTTCCATAACCAACTTATTCTTATGTAAGGCCTTAGCCTCATCTTCCTCTGGAACAGGAACCTCCTCATTAATGTAGGAGTCCAACTCATTTTCTTCCAGGACCAGGGAGATCCTATACTTCTAGGCTCAGAAGTTATCATCTCCCTCAAGCTTTTCATCAAGATTGGTATGATGAGACATCTTAACTGAGAACCTCAAATGGAAATACAAAAGATTTAGATCTTACCAGGTCAAGATGTCGGATCTGGATTTTGAGCTGAATTTTTGCAGTGCTGGTTCAGGAGCAGATTAGGGTTTGACTTTTTCAGAGTTCTGTCCAACCAAATGCTTTCATCTTGATCTCTAAACTTTGATTTTGAGGAGGAGATCAATCCAGGCCTGGGCTAACTCAAAAATTCCACTTCTGTGGAAATCCCTAATTTCTGGTAGTAGTGTTGCGTCCAAAACTGAAAAAGCTCAGAATCAGATTCTGCTTTGACGAAAAGATGCGCCCTAGGGAGGAGAGTCGGCCCAACCTTCTTTTGCTGAAAATCTGTGGAGAGAGATCCAAAAAGTAGGAAGCCCTAGTTCCCACAGTTGCACAGTGTCTTCTTCTCAGGTTAGCTCTAATACCATGTTAGATTTTTAACATTAAGCTAGCATTATATTAGGATCTTTAACTGAGAGAATAACAAGCACAACAATCAAACACAAGAGACAATGAACACAGTGTTTTTCCTCGGGGAAACCATAAATGGAGAAAACCCCGCAACTTCCTCAGAGATAGAATCATTACCAAAAGTAAAACCCAAAACAGTAAGATGGTCTCCCGAAAGTAGTAGCCTCTTTCTTTCTAGCCCCAACAACTTCTTCTTCCTCAGCTATGCGCTACAACTAAGTGTGAGTGAGTGAGTGATAAA
Source organism: Pseudotsuga menziesii (assembly GCA_001517045.1). Lineage (NCBI taxonomy): Eukaryota > Viridiplantae > Streptophyta > Pinopsida > Pinales > Pinaceae > Pseudotsuga > Pseudotsuga menziesii. The sequence continues at coordinate 16,118 of LPNX010363692.1, read as the reverse complement.
TAGAGAGACTCACTCTCTATTTATACTAATTCTCGACTTGACAATGACTCACTAGGGGCTGACTTCACTAGGTGATTCTAACAACCCTAGGGCCCCAAAACTGCAGGGAATTTAACCCTTGAACAATAGGAGGGTTACCCACATTGACTTGACATGACTTGTTTACATTATAGAAACTCCCGATCGGAACATCGGGGCATGACATGACTCAATTACATTACAAACACTTCCCGAAATAAACATCGGGGTATAATACATAAGAAATACAAGTGAATACATTCCGAAGTTATAATTACATCAACATCTTCCATCTCATAACCGCATCCAATGGAAGTGTACCTTGCTACTGGTGCAAATGTCTCCTTGTATTTTATTCCTTCTTTTTGTGAGAATCCTCATGCCACGAATCTTGCCTTGTATTTATCTATGCTTGCATCTACAACATTATTGATATTGTAGATCCACTTCGAAGTCATGCCATACTTCCTTTTTGGTCTCAAAACTATCTCACAGACATCATTCTTCATAATCGACTGATACTCCTGGATCATGGCATCCTTCCATTCTTTCTTTTCTGCAGCCTCTTCATATGTGGAAGGTTCCTTGTCAATGATGTCACATAGAAGGGCAACATAGCTATTGTAATCCTTTGGTCTTTTCTTTCTCTATGCATCCCTTCTAGAGCGCCATACCTTTATGCTCCTTATATGAGCTTCCATTCCCATTTTTGGTTTCCTCTTGTGAGAGTCCTTCTCATTAAGTGTATCTACATGTTCTTGTGGTTCTTCCACGTCATGATATTCATGGTATTCTAGAATTGCTTCTACAATTTATGTATCTCGAACTCTCATTCCTTCAGGTTCATCTACCTCTTCAATAGGTAGCCTCCTGGATCAAGAGTATGTCGAGTCCTAATCAAAGGTTACATCTCTGCTGATGTCGATATTCTTAAATATTGGGAAGTATATTCAGTAGGACTTTGATGTATCACTATATCCTACAAATATATCATTGCTCCTAAAAGGGATGAGCTTGGTCCTCTTCTCCTCTGGGATATGCATGTACACTGGGAAGCCAAATATTTTGAATGGTTGACTTCGAGTTTCTCTCCTGAGAAAGCCTATTCAGGAGTCTTGTTGTCAAGTACTCAATGATGAGTATGGTTCTGTACATACACAATTGTCCTTGTTGCTTACGCCCAAAGATGTATTTGACGATCCTGGTCATGTAGCATTGCTTTCACTCCTTCCATTATGGTTTGATCCTTTTGCTCTACAACTCCATTATGCTGAGGATTGTATGGAGTGCTTAACTCCCTCTTAATATCAGACTCTCTGCAGAGTTCCTTGATTATTATGAGGTTAAATCTCCTCCATTATCTAACTGCAAAGTCTCGATCTTCCTTTCGGTGTGGTTATTGACCAAGGCTTTATATTCCTCAAACTTACTGAATACTTCACTTTTTTATTTCAAGAAATATATCCAAGTCTTACGTGAGAAATCATCTATAAAGGAAACATAGTACACATACCTGCTTAGTGAGATGGAAGATATGGTCCTTCATACATCTGAGTGTACTATCTCCAATATTCCTTTAGATTTACTTTCACTACTAGGAAATTTCTTCTTTATGATTCTTTCCTTGTGCTAATCCTTCATCTTTAAATATTTTATGGAGTCTAGCTTGTATGAATATTTTCTACTTCCTTTTATGGGGTATTGATAATCATCCCCAAGTTTCACCTTGTGAGGTGACTCATGCTCTGACATATTGATGAATGATTCTTTGTATCTCGTCACGTGTTTAGATTCTCCCACTATCCACAAGCTAATCATTGCTTCCATGTGAGATAATGCCCATTAGTGTTGATATTAGCACATATTATTCATCTGAATCATCCTTCTCTCTTTTGAATCTTTTGTTTGTTAGTTCATCATCTTCGGCGGTATGAGCATGATATTTCTTCTTCCTATTGGGACATTCTCTTGCAAAGTGTCCCTTTCCATCACAAGTGTAGCATCGAATGTTAGAAGGATATTTTTTGAACTTATTTTGTTTCTTGTCCTTCTTCTTGTTATGATCGTGGTTCTCCTTATTCTTATAGTTCTTCATGGTGTGAACAATGAGAGCTTGATCTTCAGTTGCTCCCATCTTCTCTTCCCTTGTTACGAGTCGAGCTTCTTCTTGGAGTTGGATGAAAGAGATTAGCTTCCTTCTTGCACAAATTCCTTCAATGAATGAGTCCCATGATCTTGGGAGGCCAGTCAAGGTAGTCGTCATAATCTCTCCTTCTTCTACATTTTCTTCATCTGCTTCAAGTTGTTCCTTGATTTGAGCAACCCTTGTGAAGTAGGGTTGTATAGTCTATGAGTTCTGTATATTCACATTCTTTAGTTGGTTCCTCAATTTCATTTTCTGGTTGATGTTCTTTCCTTTGAACATCTTTTTCAAAGCATCAAATACTTTCTTCAGTGTCTTGAAGGATGACACATGGGGGATGAGGTGATCCTTAATAGAATTTGCAATGATTCTCTTGGATTTAACCAAGTTCTTATTATGAGTATCCTTTGCCTCATCTCCCTCTATCTCTAGAACTTATCCATTGATGTACTGTTCCAAATCATTCTCTTAAAGGATTAGGGAGATTTTGTACTTCCATGCTCAAAAATTATCAACTCCTCAAGGCTTGTCTTAAAGCTAAGTATGGTGAGTCATCTTTTCAAATGAGAACCTCAAATGGAAATATCAAAGATTCAGATCTTACTGACTTGAGGTGTCGGACCTGGTTCCGGAGCTGGCTGACCTAGGGTTTGTCAGAGAAACCCTAATTTTTAAAACTTGGACTTTAGGAATTCTGTTTGGACAGAAAGATGTGCCTCCTTGAGGTGAGTTGATCAACAAGGTCTTTTTCTGAACACTGAGGTGGGAGTCCTCTGAAACTTGATGCCCTAGTTTCTCTCAACATTAGTGTTAGGGTGAAAAATGAAACTTCTTCAAATCTGATTCTGCTTCCACCAAAAGTTGTGCCCGTTTAGGGTGAGTTATCCTATCGTTGTTTTCTTGAAGATATATGGAGAGAAGTCCTTGAATTAGGAATCCCTAGTTTCCGCTACTAGACAGTGCCTTCTTTCAGAGAGGCTCTGATACCATGTTAGTTTTTTCTAATATAATTAGATTTATAAGGATCTTTATATGAAATAATAACAAGTACAACAAGATACACAAGACACAAAGATTTTCACCGAGCAAACCATAAAGGATAAAACCCCACAAACTTCGTCAAAATAATTCCATCACAAAGACTGTATCACAAGGTGATCAAACACAATAAGAAGAAGTATTCTGCAGCTAACTATATGTCCTCCTTGTCTCTCTCCCTCTCCTCATGCAAACTTGAGTGAGTGAGTGTGTCTATAAATGAGGGAGGGTGCCTCCCTATTTATACCTTTCAAGTGACTGACCTAATACATGACTATGGCCGACCTCTTACCCTAACAGGGCTAACTTCTCCTAGAGAGAGTCCAAAAATACATTACATGATGTTACACTAGGGACTATTGCCCCAACTTACAAAGGATGTTGTACTTCAAGATTCATACACAATAATGAAATACTGAAAGGAGGAAAACACATATCTAATGGGGGTACAACATCATACAATGATAATATACATCACAATATCTTTTGAAATTACAAATACATCAACATTTTTCAATGCATATAGATCCCACAGAAGAAAATTATCATAGTAAAAAACTCTTGATCTTTAACAGAAATAAGGATGATATTTTCATAAATGAATTTAAAAATGACTTGTTTCCTCTTTCACGCACATAAAATATAGAAGACATCTATCATAATTTTACTACAACTTTCTTATCTTCCATTAATAGGTTCTCCATTGAAGTTTTAAGTAAAAAGAAAAACCAAAGAACCAACCCCTGGTGTGATGAAGAATGTTATAAAATTGCAAGAAGAGCCATCAAGGAAGCTATTGAAGGGTCTCGGAAAATTAACAAGATAAATAGATACAAAGTCTTAATTTAAAGGGGGAAAAGCACACTATATAAATAAAAAGAAGGAAAATCATTTACACCTCTCTAAGGTAGCTTCTAAAATTTATGGATGGAAATTTTAACTAGTAAAACTAAATGTAATAATAATATTTTTTTGGAACATTGGAATACTTATCTTAAAACGATTTACAAGTCCACGGATGTCATTGGTAGCATTCAAACCCTCCTTATAGAGGAATCCATTTTTTTCTTTAGAAGACATTGATTTGGGGGTTAAACACCTTGCACATGGAAAATCTAAGGACATTAAAGAATACCATGCACGAATCTTAAAAATTGGAGGGTCGATCCTCATTCCTCACATCCAAAAACTCTTCAATCTAGCAATCAATTAAGGTTTCCATAATCCTTGGACTAGTAGCCTCATTATTCCTATATTTAAAATTAGTGATAAAAATAATCCCTCTAATTATCAGACCATTATGGTTATCCCTCTCTTAGCCAAGATTTACAATATATTTTTAGAAAAGAAAATTAATGTATGCCTAGAAAGTGAAGATAAGCAGGCTAAAGGTCAAACGGGCTTTATAAGACACCACTCTACCACGAAACACCTTGTCATGCCGCCAATTAGAGGAATTTCCAACTTAAAATGGGCCTTCCAACCCTAATACAACTTCCATGTCATCATGTATTAGTGAATCAAAATGCTTTAAAATTTAAATAGGAAGCACCTCGTAAACAATTTTTAATTATATAATTTGGGGATAAGTAGAATTCTTTACTAATATAAGTCGGTTGCCCAAGTTGCTCGAAATTATCTTGGATATTGAAATAAAATTAATATGCTAACCTATTTTAGGTAATACATGACCCATATAAAATATATAATAGTAATAATCATTAATATTACAACTAATATGTAATAATATTTTTGGGTCCAATAACTTTTACTAATATCATAATTATTATATAATATATAATAGTAACTATTAGATGATAACTAATATACTCATCCATTTGTTAGGTAATACCTAACAAATATATAATGTATAATAGTAATAGTAATTAATATTATAACTAATATATAATAATATTATATTATAATTAATATTTTATAATTATTGTTAAGTAATATCATAACTAATATTAATGTATAATAGTAGTTAATTTTATAAGTAATATATTATAGTAATTAATATTAAAACTAATATATAATGATGAAAAGTTGGGTCCAATAACTTTTAAGATGGAGCTCTGCATTTAATATTCTTTTCTTATTTTGGGTGAAAACACTACATCAAACTTCGTCCTCATAAATAAATTTTAATATGAAATATATATCTAAGGTAGCGTTGATAAAAGTGAAATAATCCTCGGAAGCTTTGATAAAAGTGAAATAGTATAAAAAATTGTCTGCATGGCTTGTTTGATCATTTTCTTTAGGAGGCTAATTTTTCATCCAAATTTCCTCTAATAATTAGGATCATTGCAAATGAATGTCATAATAGAAAATCCAATCTCTTTTGTTGCTTTGTGGACTTGAGGAAAGTTTTTGATATTGTGCCTAAAATAAATTGTGGAATATATTAGAAGAGATAAATGCTCCTTTCGAGTTGAGAGTTCAAGTGATAAGGTTGTACAAGACAACCATTGCAAAATTTAAGTGCACCGAGGGGTGGTCAAAAGATAATAATTGTACTATTGAATTCAAACAAGGTTTCCCCTCTCCTCTACCATTTTTTTCATATACATCAATAAGCTAGAAGGTTGTTTACAAGAAGCAAGTTGTGCTAGCATGACTTTAGGTGGAATAATCAACATCCTCCTTCTCTATGTTGACAATATCGTTATTGTGGCAAGGTTCCCCTTTAATCTTGATAAGAAATTAAGAATTGTCAAGGATTTATGCTCTTATATGGGTATGATTGTTAACACCAACAAAACAAAAGTTATGATTATCAAGTCCAAAAAGGTCACTTATGCTAATTTTATATATGACAATAGTGACTTTGAGGAAGTGTCTTCCTACAAATAACTCGGAATTGGTATTCATCACAAGCTCAACTAGAACTATAGCATTGAGAAAATGATTAATGGAAGGTGGAAAGCCTATTTTGGGAAGAAAACAATTGTAAATCAACAAAACTTGTGATGTCGGATAAAAAATATTCTTTTTTAAACTCTCGTCACTCCCATTATCTTGTACGGTCGTGAAATTTGGAGCTGAGAGGGTGATTGAGTTGATTGTTGTAGCATTCTTGTGACTGTATGTTCATTTTAAAGAGTTCCTTTTACACATGTGTGAGTGTATTTACTAGTGGAAGCCAAGTGAACTCTTACATAGTCTTTTCCTCTTGTGTACTTGGGATTGTGAGCTTGTTTTTTATTTGTGGAGAGTGGCTTGTTTGTGTAAATTTTCCAGACTGCTTGTGAGTGTGATTGGCATTGTTTGTTTTCAGTTTTAATTATACAAGTGAAAAACACAAAAACATTTTGCTTTCATTCTCGTTCAAAAAGGGAATGCGTGTCATTACTTTTTTGCAGGAGTGGTGTATTCCTCATATTAATATTATACTATATAGAGCTTAATTTCCTCCCCAATGTCCGCCCAAAATTAAGCATTGTAGAGGATTTAGCCCATGCACCTTGGACATGTCCGCACTGGAAGTCCTTCAGAGACGCCCACCATAGCGAAAGGAATTATTGAGCGCTATAAACACAATTTACCCCTTAGATGCTCGTTTGATCACTTTTTACCTTTACCAATTAAACCTAGACTTTCCCACCACGTCGCTTTTAACATCCCAATATCTTCACATGGCATGAAATTGTTTTAGGTGTATGGTGGATTAAGGGGCTTCTACTTGCATCATGTCCCCCACCTCACTCCTAATACTTGTCATGGTATCTAGGGGTCTGAGAAAAACCAAGTGCAGTTGTCTGTCTTTTTGTATTTTCGTCCATGAAATAGTATTTAGGTACTTGGAAAGTATTGAAAGAATTGTGGAAAATGGAATTTTTCTTCAACAATACTTTTTATAAGTTAGAAAATGGGAGGATGGAAAACGGTTGGTGATACTATGTAAATGACCCAAGAGACCCGAAAATTCAATTATTTTTCTCATAGGTCCTCTCTATTTGATTTATTTTTCGTATCATTACATTTAAAATCATTGAATAGAATGACTCGAAAACACTCAGATGGTGACATAACCATAGAGGATCCAGATGAGTAAGTCGATACAGTAGGGTTCACAGTTCAAAAAAGGAATCACAAGGGGGCTCTAGGGGCTTTAAGCTAGGAAGTACGATGTGGGTTCCGAGGCCTGCTTCTGAACCAATAACAACCACTCTTTCTAAGCTAGGATCTACTTCTCGGTCGGAGGCAGGGAGTTGTGTTGTCTCTTTCCAAGCTAGATATTTGGATGAATATTCAAAGTTTGCAAGACCTGAGATGAAATTAACAACTGATTTACTGGAAGAATGAAGTAAGACTAAAGATTCTACAAAAGTGGTGAGCAAATGGTGGATAGTAGATAGACAGTTCCGAACCCTATATTTTGGACTCTACCCTACTCATCTTATTTGACATCACTTCAGATTTGCTATTGCCATGGTTAGTTGAATATATGGAAAACAAAATGCCTCTCACTTCAAGGAGGCTTAGGTTCCATTGGTTTATTAAAGAGCATAGTGAAGGTATTTATTGGTGGATCTTTTATCCTATGATCGACCGATTCATGAATCACTCGTCTGTCTGATTTATCAGTAAGAAATATTTCTTTTTTGTAACCACCCCTACTATTTTCAATTTTAGAGATAAGGGCTTCAGCGAGAATTGCATTATTCCCTAACTTCTCTAGAGAATCATAGACAAAGATTGAACAAATCTAGAAGCATTTCACAATGTAAAGCCTCAAAATTAAGAGCAATACACGCTACTCTATTCTCGTTCTAGAGGTGTGTCTTTTTCCCCATTAAGAGCATTGCTATGAGCAAGTACCTGATGTATAAAATAAATAACATGGGATACAAGAGACTTCCTAAAAATTCTTTATAATCCAGTTAAGACCAACTTCAACTCAAGAGAGGTTGGTATAAAGATATCGTGGTTGAGTTAAACAATTGGGGGATTGACGAAAATGTCACTTTGCTAGATATTTTTTTAACTTTAAAAATATGATCACATCTAAGTTTAAAAAGAAAATGTGGAGTGAGAAATAATTAGAGGGTAAAATAAAATTAAGATACTATAAGGAGGTCATTAACCCTAATTTGGAAGTTCAAAAGTATCTTTCTATGTTAACTAGTTCAAAGAAGAAAATTAATATAGTCAAGTTAAGAACGAACTCTCATGAGATTCACAGTGAAACATGATGTTGGGCAAATCCTAAAACATCGTGCATGGAAAGGACTTGCCATCTCTGTAAGACTACAAGCATTGAGGATGAAAGACACCTTCTCTTAAAATGCCCTGCATACGCTCACGTTAGATTGCATTTTCATAATATTTGCTACAATACAAACCTCCCTAACCTTCTAACATATCAAAACTATGGAGACCTAGTAACACTTATTTCTAAGTTTTTTAAGCATCGAAAAAAACTTTTACAACAATCATGTAATCTTCTTAAATTCTATCTTAGTAAACTTCAACTACCATCATCATCATCAATTAAAATAATATCCAAAAACTAAATTAAACTTTAATATTTATTTTTATTTTATTAAATATTATATAATAATCACTCATTTAAACAAATATATAAATATGTGATTACCTTAAACCTTTAAACGTGAGGCAAACGTGAAGGATAAGAAAAAATCATTATCCACTTTAGACTTGGCGGGGTTCCTTAAATCTAGGAAATGAGTTGGGGAGAGTTTGTGGTCACGTGATGGATATGTATGACCCATGATAAGTGGGAAATAACTTTGTTCACACTTTTCCAAGAAGATTGTCACATTAGGGAAGGAAGTTGGTCAATTGGAAACCACTTGTTACATGTTTGATGGTTTTGGGATGCCCATGGTATTTGTCATTAATATTGGTTAAGTGGACAAACTATTTTTTCTACTGGTTTTGACCAACCCATAGTATTTCTCTCTAGTATTGGAAACCAATCAATTTTTGGCTTAATAAAGGAGGAAAATGGGAACAGGGAAGGAATGGGGAAGGCCTGCATTTGGAGATTATTGTTTTTTATGGAATGCTTAGTGATTCCTAGACTCTCAATAAATAATTGGAATTTCTCCAATTGGTGATTTTGGAGAGTAACACTCAGTTCCTTTCATTGTGCTTCAGTCAGTTTCTACATACTCTCTGCTCCAATCTTAATGTTGCAGATTACTGTGATCATTGATTCCTATATATTTCAATCAACTTCTGTGCAACCAATGATCATTCTAGTTGGAGGTTGCACCTTTATGCATTCATGCTTCTATTTCTAGCATAAGTAGGGGCCTCATTGCTCAAATTCCACATTCCCCATATTTTTCTTATAGCTTATGGTGGAGCTATAGTTAGTTGGATCCTATTGTGTTGCAGGAGGTATGTATTGTTGGAGATCACATCTTTCTCTCTCCTATTGATCTCTATTTCTCATTCTCTTCTGATATTGCTTCCCCATTGAGAACCCATTCTGATGTACACATGGTCCATACTGCAATTTTGATAATAAAAGAGCTCCAGTTTATTCCAATGTTCTTATCTTTAGTATCTTGTTAGCAATTGCTAGTAAAAATTGCTATATATTAAGTTCCATCTTAATTGACTGTCAATAAATCCCCCATTGGTATGTCCGGTGTGTCCAACAATTAATTAGGATGTAATTGGTCCTATCCATGCTCTCATTTCATAAATTCATAAGGTCCTTATGCTAGTTGGAACGAGTTGGAAACTAGTCCTAGTTCCTGATTCTATCTTCCTGTTTGAGTTGGCCATTATTTCATGTGGTTGTTAGTTGCTTCCATGTTGGCACCAAAAGTAGTTGAGGTTCCACATAATTTCTAGGGACATTGCCTTATATTGTTTGGATTTACAAAGGGTTTTCGTAGGTGTGATGCACTCTCGAATGTGCATCTTATTGAAGTAAGGCAACTAGTATTCCTAGTTTTCCACCTGCTTGCTAAATATCTATATAGTCTGACCATTTATGAGTCTTTTTTGGTTATAAAACCTATCAAATTGTTTCAAGATACTTTTTTCCATTTGTTAACCCAAAAAATCCCTCATTCAGCTCTACATGGCCTACACCACCCAAGGACACCCATGCACGACCCTCATTTGACCCCATTTGACCCCCACACCCTCAAGAAGGCTTAAAAACATGAAGAAGGGCTTAAAAACCTCTAAAAAGAGCCTAAATAGCTCTCATAGGGGCTAAAGCCTCCAAAAATGGGCTGAAACCCCTCAAAGGAGCCTAAAACCCTAAAAAGAGCTAAAGATTGAGCGAAAGGGGCTAAAGCCCTGCCTAGGGGCTTAGAACCTTAAAAATATATATAAATAGAGGGGTGGGGTTCACTCTCAAAACATTCCTCCCTTGCATTATGCTACCCGAGTGGATGCCTTGAGACCATTTGCCTCTCAATCCATTCACACTCCCTCTCATCCATCCTCCCATTGAGCCATAGCTCCCCCCATTCTCAAGAGAGAGGTGCTTCTCCAAGCTAGGGCATGGTGGCCCATTTCCACCAAGAGGTATAAGCTTTGTTTAATGTCATTTTTATTCTAGTTTTTCTAACTTAGTTTTCTTGCAGGTTCATTTTATGTTCTAACAAGTTGTATGCAGGGTTCTGGAGTCTAATCTTGTGTGCAGGGTTTCCATTTCTTTCCTTTCGATTCTCTTTGCTTCATTTCTGTTTCGTTTTTCTTCCATTACCATCAGGAAACCTACCCTTCCGTCCTATAGATGGAAGGTAGCCATTCCTACCATGTAGTAAGGGAGAAATCCCTGCTACAGAACTGGCAACCATACTAGGTCGATCCCACAAGATCCCTGGGTCTAATTTTCAAAGTTTCAATTTTTAATTATGTTTTTGCCCTAGTTTAAATTTCTGTTAAAATCTAGTTTAGATATCTGTTTATTTGCATTTCTAGTTACTGCCGAGCCTCCTCAAGGCCAATCCGAGTCCATTTGGCCACAGTACAGGTTACTGTTGGCCGGATCTGACTCAGGACCAATTTTTTTTTAGTTTTCGGAGCAGGTCGCTCTTATCGGGCCCAGAGAGAGGACCAGGTCACTCATTCAAGCCTGACACGTGCGACCAGGTCGCCTATTTAGCCCCGAAAGGTGCGACCCCCTTCCAGAAGTCAGCCCGCTTTTTGTAGATTCTGAGCGACCCCCTCGCCTATTTCTGGGAAAATTTGGTGATCCCCTCACCACAATTGACCCAAAAAGTGCAATTTGTCACTCAGAGTTTGATTTTTTTAAAGTTAAGGACTGTCAGTGTGGCTCAGCCGCCTCTGTCCATCCAAACTATTTTTGTTTATGTTTCTGTTCATTTCATTTGCAGAATGTGTAAATCAATGGTTAATAAATTAATGAACAAAGCTTGATTAAAATTTACTTAAAATCAACATCTTGCCTAGCCCTTCCTCCTCTACCCAGTCATCACCCTTCGGGGTATTCTAGGATAAGATGAAGGGTGAAGAACATATAGTAATAGGCACTTCACCTATTATTTTTTGAAGCCACTAAAAACGGGTGACTTGGAAGGTAGAGGGGTTAGAGAAGGAGGGCTTCTCATGATGCTCATTGTCCTCCCTATTGACCAACCTTGCATCCAGAGGTTGACTTGCAGATCTACGGATGGGCTTAGTCCCATTGTGTTGAGAGCCCAGCACCCTCCCCTGGTTGAAGAGAAATATAGGTGAAAGGTAGTCACCTAGTCAGGCTATCATAGTTCAGGTTCACAAATGGTACATATGTAAAATTTCTAATTACTATTTATTGCTTTCATTCACAATGTTATGAACTCAGTGGAATATTCATAAACCATTTAAGCAGCCAACAGGTATAACAGAAAAACAAAAGACATACACACCATACCATATAAATCAACCCAACTCAGTTCATGACGCTGAGTGAGCCAGTAAAATTTACAATTTACACTAATTTAAACACTTGCAGTCTTTGAGGACATAAGTCCCTAACTACCTTAACCGTGGGAAGTACTTAGGCTCAGCCCAGAAACTCATTGTGAGGAGTACCACGGGAACCCCAAAGTAGCTAGCTGCTGAGAGGAATTTCCAAGCGAAACGGGCAATGACCCCCACCGATTGACTAGCATTCCCGTGAGGAAAAAGCCAAGCGTTGTCTTTTGGCAGTCTTGGTGTCCCTAAGTGACCACCTGAAGCCAATAGGAAGCCATTAAAACCGAGGTCCAAAAATCATTACCACCATTTTGACATACAAATCTATCACGATTGATCACTCATGCTCTTCCTCACGCCTAAGAGGCGAACCACCAGAGTACGGGTCATTAAACCGACATCGTCAAGACCATTCTGTACGACCTTCTACACTATCAGAAGGCCACACAACCTCTGATTCAGATTCAGACCCATATCAGTCTGAACTAGATATGCACACTGCACCATCAAGCCCCATGGCTGGTGCAAACTCGGATCCATTTTTCGGCGTAGTAATTGCTAGTGGACCCATGTCCACACCACAAACCACCACCAACACCCTTGCAGGTGGCCCCAACATGGTCATGCAAACCATCATAAGCCAACTACCACCACCCATATTGACCAGTCAAGTTGTCCCACCTGCAACACATGGGGGTAGTATACCTTCAACCCAGAGTGTCCAACTTGGGATACATGGGGGCAGTGGCCCTCCCACCTACACTACCCCTCTTGTCATACATGGGGGCAGTGGCCCTTCCACCTACACTACCCCTCCTACCACACTTGGGGGCACTGGCCCATCCACAATGGTGCCACAAGTACCCCCAGTTATGCAGGTGCATCATGTACCTGCAAACCACACCACCATGGTTGCCCCATCTCACATCAACCTAGGGTCAAACCTTCCTTTCATGGAATGTCTCAACTTTCCTGACTTGGCTTGGTTAACAAATGACCCTGTCCACCATCAAACTTTTTGGCCTCCCATGCCAACCAAAATTCCCTCAGACATTCCCAAGTTTGAAGGGAAGGCAGGGGAGTGCCCCCAAAACCACATCATGACGTTTCATCTATGGTGCTCATTAAACATCATATAGATGATTCGATCAGTCTAAGACTATTCCAATGCACCCTCACAGGTGCTGCAGCCAAGTGGTACATTGAGCTACCATAAGCCAAGTACCTGGATTTTAACTCCCTGACTTTCATGTTCCTGCAATATTTCCAACTCCCCGTCAAATATGATGAAGGGGTGGAGATATTGTTATCTTGCTGCCAAAATACTGCGACCCACATAACCGACCACATCCATGAGTGGCGGCGACGTCGTAGTTTGTGTAAGATCCAACTTGATGACAGGATCTTCCTAGATTGGTTCCTTAAAACCTTGCTCCCACCTATAGCAAAGGACGTTGCATCCAAATGTCCCCAATCTGAAGAGGAGGCCATCTTGAAAGCCCAACAGTTTGATCTGATCTATGCACAGTCTGGATACATTTACACTGTCATTCCAGACGCTCCCCGTGCAGGCACCGCCTATCGGGATGCACCGGGGGCATCCCATGCTGCAAATGGTATCATAGGTTCTGTCTCTCACCAACCACAACACCGTCCGACACCACCTGCAATACCACCACAATCAAGCAACATAGCTAGTGTTGCCTACCAAAACCAAACTTTGGACTATGCAAGAATTATGTCCTAGTCCGGAGCCACAACTTCTTACGCACAAATTGCTCCACCGCAGCAGGCCCAGGCCTTGGCTTGGCCAACACAACAATACGCAAGACAAATGCCCACATTTGTGGCACCGACACCCACCTAAGTCTATTATGCACCACCGGTACAAGTCATTAAATCCCCCACCCCCGCTCCATCGGCTCCATTGGGACAGGTGTTTGCACAACAAAACTGTCCCAACCAACCAAGCCCCAATAACCAACAAGGGAAAGCCAGGAATAACCGACCCCGAAACCAAGGCAACAATCAACCGCAGGGAGGCGGTCAACAACCAAATCCTCCCAACAATGCCGCGGTGAACCGACCATCCCAAAATCCTCAACGACTAAATGCACTAAGACACAACGCTCCATTGTGGACAAACCAACCATGCACACTATGCGAGGTCTATGGGCACTACACATACGAGTCTCTCTTCATGGGTCGCTCTAAACAGGCCATTAGAAATGAGGTTCAACATGCCACCAATACAATGGACCAAGCCCAACCCAACCCAACACCACAAGGACCTCCTCCTATGGTGCTCCAGAACCCATTACCAGTCCAAGGATTGGTGGCAGATGCACCCCCTCCCAAACCCAATCCCAACACTCTGGGGGTACCTCCCATGGCATAAATAGGTTTCCACCACCTGCTAGCTATGACAACTGAAGAGGTCGATCTACAAACTAGACAACATCAGTACAGAACCAACACCGAACCTGCTGACATATCAGCGACATCTACATCTAAAACGACCAATGCACCTCTTCAGTTACCCCTTTTCTCGCGCCCCCCCATATGTCGGGTTGCCAATAATTCCACGACTAGATTTGTTGTTAGCTACAGCATCGTGGATGATTTGGTCCAAACACCTACCGCCATGTCCGCTCTTGAGGTACTCAAAACTTTCCCAACGCAGCGAAAAGCCTTACTAGCCACCCTTGGGACCGTGGACCCCTCTGACTCCAAGTTGATTTTTTTCGACACGGAGAATGGAGAACCGCGAATGCCATCAACCACTGCCTTTGAAATCCTAGTGTTTATCCAGAATTCGGTCGTGCATTGGTGCATAGTGGATGAGGGGGCATACATGTGCGTTATGTCAACCCTAGTCTGGCAGAAACTTGGCTCCTCAATTCTACAACCATCCTCCACAACTCTGCGGGCTCATGATGGCCATCCTGTTAAATCCCAAGGAATCCTCCCCCACGTCCCCATCACATTAGCCGAGAAGACAGTACTGATTGACATAGAGCTTGTCAATGCTCAATTGGACTATAACCTTCTCCTCGGAAGAAGTTATATGTACCCGATGAGAGCCATAGCATCAACTGTCTTCCGTCTCATGATGTTCCCCCACGAAGGGAAAATCGTGACGGTTGACCAACTAACTTATCATGATCCGCAAGGGCTAATGGCACCTACCAATGCTATCCCTACGATCAACACCATTAATCTACAAGGGCTGACCACACCTGCCAATGTTATCCCTACGGTCAACACCATGGTTGACAACATACCAGCCTCCCCATTGTTGAATCTGGTCCATGGGTTGTTTTCCGATACCACCATGACGACTTATTTCCCCTTAATGTCACCACCACCGACACCAAACGAGACTGCGGACTTGTGCATGCTCTCATCTAGCACCACTGCACCCAAACAACTACTGCAACCACAATATCATCCGCAGCTACAACATCAACAACAACTGCAACATCATCCGCAGCCGCAGCATTACACACAGCCGCAACCACAACCTCATCCCCACATACCACCATCAGGGAGTTATCTGGGCTCCTCCCCAGTCCACACAATTCCCTTCCTCTTTCCCCCGCCTGGTGTCATGAGCAAGCCAGTAATGGCCACCTTAAACTTACCCAACTTTACATTGGGAATTCCCGTGTGGTATCTTGATCCACCGGCTCAACCACCAATGCCCCAGGTAGTATTAACCCCCGTGCAACCCATTGCGGTCGAATCTCATCCTCCACCCAGCCCGCAAAAACCAACCACCGCACTCGCACCGCACCACCCAAAAAGGGCCAGGGGCAAGAACGCGAAAGCTACCGCTGAACCTCGAAAGATCCCGCCTTACGTCGTCTGCGAAGAACAAGGACATCCAACTCAGAACTACCAACACATATTTCATTAAATTTGTAATTATTTAGTGGATCTAGAATTTAGAACTTTCGCTAGATTGAGTTCTTTCAAGATGAGGAAAGTCATAGACTTTGAA
>LPNX010363675.1:837634-851017 GCA_001517045.1 Pseudotsuga menziesii | reverse complement strand
TATGATCATTTTTAGAGAAAAATTCTCTGAAAATTCATTGAAAATGGTTTTAAATGTCTTTATTTTTTGGAATTATTTACAATTTTGTCAATAAAAATGCTCTATTTTGTACATAAAATGTCTTATTTTATAGAAAAAATCGTAAAATGTATATGTTTTTCATTATAAATTGCTTAAAAATGTATGTTATTTTGTTAAATTTCAAAAAACAGACTTGAAAATAGAAATTAAAAATATTTTACAACAAAGATAATTCAAAGGCCCCAAAAAATGTCTGAAAATGATAATGTGTGATACTGGCATCAACCATTTTTGAAACGGGGGTAAAAATAGCTACTAAAATTAGGAGAGAGAAAAACGAGAACTGTGTCGAGTTCTCGTTTCATAGTATAAGTGGTTGATAAAGCATGCTGCGGATGGCAGTATTGAGAAGTTCAAAGCTTGTTTTGTTGCATGTGGTTTCTCATAGGTTGAGGGAGTTGACTATGATGAGACATTTGCACTAGTGGCCAGATTTTCTTCAATCAGGGTAGTAATCTCCATCGTTAAAGAGATGGGTTGGAAGATCTATCAGATGGATGTGAAAATCGCTTTCCTCAACGATTTTATACAGGAGGAGGTATATTTGGAGCAGCTACAGGGCTTTGAGGTATGTGTGAGAGACACTCATGTTTGCAGCCTAAAAAAGGCCTTGTACGGTATGAAGCAAGCCCCTCGAGATTGGTATTCTAGGATCGACACCTACTTGCTTTCGATTGGGTTTCAAAAGAGTGAAGCGGATCCCAACCTGTACTACATTGTGGCTGGTGGTGCTCCACTTATTCTTCTGCTATATGTTGATGAATTGTTCATTACTAGGGGAGAGCACCTGATTGATGCATGCAAGAAGGATCTTGCTTTAGAGTTTGAGATGACAGGCCTTGGACTAATGCATTATTATTTGGGGATGGAGGTTTGGTAGGAGGATGGACATGTTTACTTGGGGCAAGGAAAATATGCCGTAGATGTTTTGAAAAGTTTTCAAATGATAGATTGCAGACCTATGTTGACATCCATGATCACCAATTGGGTGAAGCTTCATGCTTCAGAGGGAGATTTGGTGGACCCTACCTTATATCATCAGTTGATTGGTCCGTTGATGTATTTGGTCAACACCAGACCAGATATGGGTTTTGCAGTGAACACTCTTAGTCAGTTCATGGTGGAGCCCAGGAGAGTGGATCGGACTACTGTAGAACACATATTGAGGTATCTTGCAGGTATAACTGATTATGGATTGGACTATAGGATATCTAGTGGAGTGGGGTTGGTTGGATATACATATTTAGATTGGGAAGGTAGTGTTTCAGACCGAAAGAGCACTTCCAGTTTTTTCTTCAACTTGGGTTCGACATTTGTGTCATGGTTCAACAGGAAGCAAAATTCTGTGGCATTGAGTTTTGTTGAGGCTGAATACATGGCAACCAGTCAGGACAGTTGTAAGGCCTTGTGGCTTCACACGTTGATGGTGGATTTGTTTGATATGGAGCTGAGTCCCACAATTATACAATGTGATAATCAGAGTTGTATCAAGCTCTCTGAGAATTTGATATTTCATGATAGGTTGAAGCACATTGAGATTAGATATCACTTCATCAGGAACTATGTTCGGAGAGGGGCTGTTAGATTGCAGTATGTTCCTATAGATGAGCAGGTGACTGAAATTCTCATGAAGGCTTTGGGTAGAGGGAAGCATGTCTACTTCAAAGACAAGTTGGGAGTGGTGAAAAACACTTTCCTAGGTCAGAGGGAGTGTTGAAAAGTTACCTAGGAAGTGCTTGTACACCTAGAGTTGCCTTGGGGTGGATAAGGACACTTAAATGTGACTCCTAGTCATTTTGTGCATTTAATGAAGTGAGATGTACTTTATATTTTTAAAGTGACTTTATTAAAAAGTTAAGTGGGTATTTTCCTAAGTTCACATCTAAAAGTTAAGTGAGTGATTAAAAAGTAAAAGGGGTTGCTCAACTTTATTAAATGGCATAAGTGCACTAAATGTCATTTAATTATTTTTTAATGGAGAATTTAATTTAAACCCTTGATCTAATCTAATCTTGACTATTAGATTGACAAGGAAGTTATCAAGATAAAAAAGGCTAGGGCAAGGCAAAAGTTCATTCATTGTGTTTCATCTTCAGAAGAGATTTTTGGAGAGAGAGAAGAAAAGAAGAGTGAGAGTTTTGGAGAGATTTCTTAACCAGGAGAGAGAATACATACCCCAACACAGAAATCGAGGAGCATCACAAAATTTATGAGGGTAGCACAAAAATTGAGAATACTACACAAAAATCGAGAAGAGGCACAGAAAGCGAGAAAGGGCACAGATTTCTAGAATACGTACAACAGTACGATTTTGCACAGATTTCGAGGCAGTCTGATATTTCCGTACAACAGTACAAATGCATTAAATTTTTTGCACGTTTTTCAAGGTACGACCTGTCAGAATTTATTGAATCCGTACAGTACGAATTTGGCATGATTCCCAATGTGAAAGTACATAAATTTATTTCTATACCGTACAACAGTCTGGTGGCAATTTTTTTGAGGTGAAATTCAAAATATTAATTGGTGTCCATACAACAGTTATCCAAAACGAATTTTGAGGCTGTGTTTGGCATGTTTTTTCAAGAAAGGAGTTTCAACATTGGTTTAAATTTCGAGACTGAAAATTGATAAGTACTGCTGATTTTTCATTCTTGTAATTTTGCTGAAGAAAAATAAAATATCTCTCACTCAGAAAGTAGGTTTTCCCTTAGGGGTTTTGTCCTAGACCATTGGTAAAAAACAAGTGTGTTAATTTCATGTGTATGAATGTCTGAAATTTTTTCTGAGTATTTAATTTTCCTAGTCAAAAGAAAATTTATGATATTGTTTAAAATTGAGAAAAATTTTTACATGTGTTTTAGTCTGGATAATTTGTGAAAAATTATGCATTGAAAGGGTTGGGCATTAAACTATGCAGAGAAGCCTAAAGGCTTGAAATCAAGTTGGGGAAACTTTCAAAAAATTTCATTATACACAAATTTCTTGAAGTCTACTTCGATGATTGGACAATACTTGGCCTTGTAAAAGACCATATAGAGAGCCTAAGAATGATGTTGGAACACTGTCGCCAAATTTGAAGAAATGGATCTTTTATGCACCTTTTGGAGCTCTGTTGGGCCATGTGGTCCATCGTGACATAATTTTGGTTTTTTCATCGAAATTTGTGATCATCCTCGACCAACCACCACCTACTAGAGTTAAATAGTTAAGAGAAACATTAGGACATACCGGATACTACATGAACTTTATCAAAGGATATACAGAGGTGACTCCTTCGATGGAAAAATTGTTGATAAAGGATTATGAATAATTGTGACAATGAGCATGAGGATGATGGTGGATGATAGATGATTGTTGTGGATGATGATGGAAACAACGCGAGCACGAGGATTATGAAAAACTATGACATTGTAAAGTGGATCACAATGGGAAGTGATGGTGACAATGGTGATGTAAAATTGAAGCATGAATGGTGATGATGACAATGGGATTAATGATGAAGAATGATGGTTATGGTGACAATGAGCATGATGGAGATAATGGTGACGGTGACAAATAATGTGGTGTTGTTGATGGTGAGTGTGGTGGTGATGATAGTGATGGTTAAAATGAGCATGGTGATGGTGAAAATAAACACCCCAACTGCTTCCTGCACTATGAATAGAAATGACTAAATGTTAAAACCTTTCTTAATAAAATAGATACTCACTTAATGAAACTATAATAAATGAATTTTAAAACACTCACATGGTCATTACAACAAATTCCTTCAATATCTCATTCATGAAGGCCATCTGCATGATCTATGCTGCCAGTGGTATCCATCAAATTCTCATGTTCAGAATGAGGTAGGAAGTATCGTACCTGTGACCTATTTTTTTTTGAAAGTGTACATAACTTGATGTTTACATGGACTATTAATTTGATGTAGTGGTATACAAAATTTCTTGGTCTATAATCCTAATACACATATCCATTCTTCTTGTTTTTTTGCAATACTAGAGTCAAGTATTCACCTTTAACAACCATTGATCCAGTCAAAAATTTATTATTTTCATCATTTTTCATAGGTTCGAGAAGGGTTTGCTTTCCCTCTAAGAAAAATGCCAACCAATAGTTGGAACGACATTCATTTTTTTGGGGAGACCATTGCATATATGTGACCAACAAAATGGAACAAAATGTACACATGATCTATGTGCAAAAAACAAGAGTATGCACATAATAAAACTTAAAATTCACAAGCATATAGATTAAAATTATAATGAATACCTCAATGTAACATATTATTATACCTGCTTGTAGAAGATTTGATGTTTGATCATAATATGTAGAAATTACCATTTCATCCTCTTCCAAATGTATTATTTCATTCAAGACATGCATATCGCCATCAAGTGTGAATTGGTCCCAAGTATCAACCAACTCTGCAAACTCACACTCATCCCATTCGCCAATGCTATAAGAACCACAAAACAAATCCTTATTTCTTGTCCATATTTCAAGGGTTGAGTTTTCTGAGATTCTAATAGAATGAAATCTTCAAGTTCCATGCACCGTGTTTACTCAATATGTGTGTGATTGGGGGAATGTATTTCTACATATTCTAAATTGTTCATATTTCCACCGAGCCATATTGACATGCTAAATGTAACGTTGAATCTTTCCACAAAACTCTGGAATAAAATAACATTCTTGCACTTGTTGGGGAAATAAAAATCAAGAAATAGATAACTAGATAGAACAATTAGAAATACAATAAGCTAATTTTAACCAAAATTTCACAAAGACATTGTAGCCCATGAATTCACTAATTTAATGTTTCAACTTTCTTTCCCATCATGTAATCGACATGTCTCATATTGGAAGACTTGTTTCTCAACAATTGTATTCCCATATGGATTATCTTGACTCTCATGGATGCACTCATTCCATAGTGTTATTCCACCACAATTGTTGCGAGTACCATATACACAAGGTTTTTCATAATATGTATGTTTATCTTGCCTTGGACACATAATGGTATTTATGCAATATTTAGCTGAAATTGGCGGTATTATACTTGAGCATTCACTTGCATAATTAGAGTAAAAAAAATGCATATGTACAAAAGTATTATAACAATAATCAAACTCTATACAATATTGACAACAAAATGTGTACTTATGGATGGTGTTGAGCCTAACATACCAAGGTTTGCATTTTTCAAAATATCGTTGACCAAGCCTCAAGTTTGCATGGGTGGTTTTAAACATATCATAAAGTTGAGTTTTTGTCATACCAATATATTGTTTTATGTGGATTTCATGATCCCTATAACCCCTACATTATTTTAACACATCCTTTGTGCTTGAAGAAGGCTTATTGTTATCATGCCAAAATGCATGCACTAGTCCCTTAATTACTTTAACTAATTCCATGTCTTTACATGAAAACCTACCACTTAATGCCCATAATTTATTTTTTTCTTCCTTTGTTTCAAGATTGTCTCTTTTGATGGAATATCTTTTTAGATTTTTTTGATGCATTTTAATAATTTATGATGTGCATTTAAGTAAATGATGTTGTCTTGTGCTTCTAGTTACGATTGATTCAAACAATACACAACAAGCCACATTCTTGTCACATGAATAAGAATTTTTACCAATGGATTTGAATGCATCAACAAGTTATTTTACAATGTGATTACTTGATTCAATATTTTTCAATGCTTTTATTCCTAATTTTCTCCTAACTATTTCCAAACACCTAGATTTTAGCAAAGATAAAAATAATTTCCATTTAATTGTTAGATTTTTATCATTCAAGCTAGCATTATCTTAGGATATTATCTGAGAGAATAACACGCACAACAATAAACATAAGAGACAAGAGACACAAAGAATTTTCCTCGGGGAAACCATATAGTAGAAAACCCCGCCAGTTCCTCAGAGATAGAATGAGCACCAACAGTAGCAGTAAAACCCGAAAACATAAAGATGATCTCCACAACTTCTCTATCTCTCTCTAACCTTAGAGAGATACTTCTCTCTCACTCATGCACCCCAATGAGTGAGTGTGTGTGTGATAAATAGAGAGGCTCACTCTCTATTTATATTCTTTTGTTCACTTAATGTCCACTTTAACATGTCGGCCCCACCTAACAATTACTTACTAGAGCCAACATCTCTAGGAGAGTCTAATAACCCTAGTGCCCCACAACTGTGGGGACTTTTCCCTTCAATAACCAAGGAGGGTTAACCTTGACACAAATGTGGGGACTATTTCCCCGACTTACAATGGAGGGTTAACCTCAATGACTTTACATGACTTGTTTACATTATTGAATCTCCCGATCAGAACATCGGGGCATGACATGAATTAATTACATTATTGATACTTCCTGGAATAAACATCGGGGTACAATACATAAGATATACAAGTGAATACATTCTGAAGTTACAAATACATCAACACTCCCTCTTAACTAGGAAGGTATTCTCACAACACAATTTATCAGCACAAGTCTTCTTCTCTGTATCATCTGAATCATCATCAAGTCATCTTCGTATTCAATTCATCTTCATCTTCAAGTCATCTTCATTGTTAAGTCATCTTCTTTGTCAAGTCATCTTCATCAAGTCTGGATCATCACTAGATCATCATCGAGTCTGGATCGTCACTTGATGTGGATCGTCACTACTGGATCATCATCAAGTTTGGATCATCACTTGACATGGATCGTCATTGCTAGATCATCATCAAGTTTGGATCATCACTGCTGGATCATCACTTGATCTGGATCGTCACTGCTGGATCATCATCAAGTCTAGATCATCACTTGATCTAGATCATCATCAAAGCTAGATCATCACTGAATCATCATCATCATTACTGCTTCTTCTATCTCAATCAAATGGTGCTATCTCTTCATTCTTCTCATCACAGGAAGTTCTATAGAGCCAACCCTTTTTCATGCTGGTTGTAGGCCTAGCCTTCATGTAGGTCTTCTTCACTGCTTATATTTGACCCTAAGTCAGAATGGCCCGCCCAACTCTTACATCTGACCTCATATTATAAAAAAGGCACGCCCAACACTCACATCTGACCTCATCTTGTCAGAAAGGCCTAGCACTCACATCTCACCATGTGTAAACACATCGCACCAAAATGGCTCAGCACTTATATCCGACCATGTGCGAACACACCGCATCGGAAGGGCTCTGCACTTACATCCGACCATGTGTGAGCACACCGCATCGGAAGGGCTCTGCAATTACATCCGACCATGTGTGAACACAACGCATCGGAAGGGCACTACACTTACATTTGACCATGTGTAAACACATCGCGCCAGAATGGCTCTCAGTCGCAGACTGAGGATTCTTGGTAACTGACCAGGTGCCTCCATTCTCCCAGAGAATGGCATCTCAACACCAAGTTGAGTATTCCTGATAACTAACCAGGTGCCTCCATTCCAAGAATGGCATTCAACACTTATATCTGATCATGTAGGAACCAATCCTATAGTCACATCAGAATGGCTTAGCACTCACATCTGACATGGAAGGAACCTAATCCTCTCACCATGACAGAATGGCTCAGCCCTCACATATGACCTTGAAAGGAAACTAATCCTCTCACCATGTCAGAATGGCTCATGGACTCATTATTTCCCTTGGAGGGAACCTCGATCTGGAGAACACCAAGCTTCTCCCTAAAGTACTCGAACTTCACTTTGGCCATTTCTAGCATAGAATCACATCAGCGCTGATTACGTTCAAGGATAACCTGCGAGCTTCGCCAGGACCTATTACATCCGAGGACAACCTACAAGTATGTTTACATATGAGCAACCTACGAGCTTCGCCAGGATTTATGCTCAGACAACCTGTCTCACCGACTATGCTAGAACTCTCTCTTTTGATAGATCTTGATTTGGATCACATACTGGAGCTTCACTGCTCCTCTCTACATCATACAAAAATGCAAGTCAGATCAAGCAAATCAAATAGTAGTTTTCAAAAGAAACATAATATCTCCCAAATAGCAAGTGGCAGCATCTTTTACCTCAGCTGTACTCAGCGCCATGCAGGATTCCATCCTGCAAAACCAAGAGATCACACTTGATCCCATACTAAAGTAGCACCTCGAAGTGCTCTTCCTATCAATGGCACTGCTTGCCCAAATACAAATCCTCATAACCCTCCAGGTTAATATTTTGATTCGCCTCATACTTGAACCCATAATAAACTGTACCCTTCAGGTACCTTACTGCATGCTTTGCAACCATTAGGTGAACATGTCTCAATGTGTTCATAGCAAAGAAAATATTTGGTCTCGTATTTGTCAAGTAAATCATCTAAAGATACATTGTGGTTTGAACCGACTCTGATGAAAAAACACTCAATAGCTTCAGGTTCAATGACATAGGTGTGGTCATGGCCTTGCATTCCATCATTCTGAACCTCTTCAGGATCTCTATTGCATACTTCCCTTGTCCACACCTACATGCCTAGAACATAGTGCATCATCCCCAAGTCCTTTATCTCGAACTCGACAGCAAGTCTTCTTCTTGCAAATTTAATGAGTTCCTCTTTTCTGTCAGGAACAAGTCATCAACATACAACAATAGTATCACTAGTCTTCTGCCTTCAACCTTGAAGCAAAGGTTGGAATCCTCTTTACTCTCAGTAAATCCTAAAGTCATCAGTAATCTGTGCATCCTGTCATACCATGTCGAACCTCAGGATCTTTTGTAGTCACTCCCTCTGAAGCGGAGCATCATTCTTCCTCTGTCTTTCGTACTCTATGCACTGAAACATTCTATACCAGAGTGACAAGTAGCTTCCTCTGCTACTAATATTCTATGTATCCATCTAGGATCATTGGATACCAAGATCCTCTATCTTGAACTTTTTCAAAAGTTCTTCTCACACCCATCTGTGAGCTTGTCATCCTCTATAGACTTTCATATTCAACCTGTAGCGAAGGTTAAGATCTTCATCAAGCTCCTCATGTATGTGTTATCCCATGGGTGTCTTCTGAGCTCGTACAAGGCCTTCTTTCATTTGTACACATGATTCTTCCTATCATGTGTCTCAAATCCCACTGGCTGCAAATGTCTCTTCGTAGTCTATGCCTTCTTTTTCGTGAGAAGCCTCGTGCTACGAATCTTGCCTTGTATCCCACGATGTTTCCATCTACTGCATGATGGAACTACAAACTTCCCTTCATGTATCGATACTGCATCCTAGACATAATTCTTCTTGAACTAGTCTTCCCTTTCTTCTTGGTTACTTCTTCATAGACGGAAGGTTCTGCATCAATGATGTCGCTGCATTCGTCATATTATTCTTTATCTGTTGTCACTTGTTCTTTGGAACAAGTCTCATCCTTCTTTTCTTGTAGGTGATTGTACACGATCTTTCCTACAAGTCAAATGCATTTGTATGGTTAGAAACATTTCATAAGGAATATTCATAATGAAAAATTCTTATGCATAAATATGTGATCATGCAACTATTTTAGCCAATAGAACATTCATCCATATCTCACGGAAACTTTCTAGATGCCTTCCATCTCTACCAGGACAACATTGAGATTGTGCACTAATCCAAAATGTCAGCAAAGAGGTTTCATTCTAGATAAGTAGCAATGGAGAGTTGTATAGCACCATGAGCTACTTACCCATCACATGCATATTAGCAGTATACTGTCATTAATGCAAACATTCTATTATGCATAATACATCAACTGAATATAAACAAATGCATAACAAAACAATATCATGAAATGGCAATTGAGTACTTATCTTTATTTGTTTCATGGGTAGACTCCTTCTTAAGCCTTCTGCTTCATCATCTCTTTAGGTGTCTTTAGGGAATGCACTTGTGGTATAAGGTGATCCTCTATTGAATCAAAAATGATCTTCTTGGCCTTGACCAAGTTCTTCTTGAGTAAGGCTTTAGCCTCATCTCCCTCTAGAACTAGAACCTATTTACTTATGTAGGTGTCCAATTCATTTCCTTCAAGAACTAGTGAGATCCTATACTTCCATGCTTGGGAGTTGTCAACTTCACCAAGCTTATCATCAAGCTGATGTGATAGATCACTTTGAAATGAGAACCTCAAATGAAAATAGCAAAGGATTAGATCTTACCGATTTGAGGTGTCCGTCCTGGTTCTGGAGCTGGCTGATCTAGGGTTTGTCAGAGAAACCCTAATTTTGAAAAATTGGAATATTTAAAATCTGATTGAATAGATAGATAGACCTCTTTAAGGTGAGCTTTCCAATGTACTCCTTTTCTGAAAACAGTGGAGGGAAGCTCCCGGAACAGGAAGCCTTAGTTTTCCAATTTCTTCTGAAGAAATTCCTGATACTGTTTCTGTGGTATCTCTGAAATTACTAGTCCTCTATGTTTGAAAATTTGCAATGAGGTAACCTTTCTAGTCCCTGTTCCAACACCACAGGTTTCATCAAAATCAGTTTCAAAAATTGGGACTTATGATCGTTTTTCCAAGGTGACCCTTTTTCAGGACTGTTCAACATAGAGAAGTTGCACGGAATGCCACGTGTCACTATTTCATCTTCTGGGTCTAAAAATTGGACCACAGAAATTAAAGTCCGGGGCCTTTCTGGAACATCTTCAGAAATTTCATTTGGACCTTCGTAGCCCGAGATATATCAATTCTCCCCAGGTGTCCTGTTTAGGGATGAATCTTGGAAGAGGCTGGAACCCCAACTTGGAGGGATCATATCTCCTAGAATATAGCGAATGTGAGGCTGAATTTTGGATGCAGTGTAATCCATATTGTGTCTGTGGCCTGGGAATCTTTCATCTCTTGATCCTTCTCCAATCCTGAGATATAACGAATTTACCAAAACTTATCAATTTTAGTATTTTAGGGTTTTTCTAGCCCGGGGTCAAACTAGGGTTTAACTTTCCCAGAGTTTCACCCAACCAAAAATCTTGACCCAGGTCTCTAAAATTTGATTTTGATGAGGAGAGAAATCCTATGCTGGGCTCACTCAAAAATTCCTCTTCTGTAAGAAGCCCTAATTTCCCACACCAAAGACTGAAAATGTCTGGAATCAAATTCTGTTTCGACAGAAAGATGCGTCCTTCATTGGAGAGTCATCCGAGAATACTTTTACTGATGGATTGTGGAGAGAGACCCAAAAATTAAGAAGCCCTAGCTTCTGCAGCTGCACACTGTCTTCTTCTCAGGTTAGCTCTGATACCATGTTAGATTTTTATCATTCAAGCTAGCATTATCTTAGGATCTTATCTGAGAGAATAACATGCACATCAATAAATACAAGAGACAAGAGACACAAAGAATTTTCCTTGGGGAAACCATAAAGGAGAAAACCCCGCAACTTCCTCAGAGATAGAATGAGCACCAATAGCAGCAGTAAAACCCAAAAACAGAAAGATGATCTCCACAGCTTCTCTCTCTCTCTCTCTCTCTCTCTCTCACTTGAGAGAGCTACTTCTCTCTCACTCATGCGCCCCAATGAGTGAGTGTGTGTGTGATAAATAGAGAGGCTCACTCTCTATTTATATTCTTTTGTTCACTTAATGTCCACTTTAACATGTCGGCCCCACTTAACAATTACTTACTAGAGCCGACATCTCTAGGAGAGTCTAATAACCCTAGTGCCCCACAACTGTGGGGACTTTGCCCTCCGATCAACAAGGAGGGTTAACCTTGACACAAATGTGGGGACTATTGCCTCAAATTACAATGGAGGGTTAACCTCAATGAATTTACGTGACTTGTTTACATTATTGAATCTCCCGATCAGAACATCGGGGCATGACATGACTCAATTACATTATAGATACTTCCTGGAATAAACATCGGGGTACAATACATATGATATACAAGTGAATACATTTCGAAGTTACAAATACATCAACATTAATAGCATCAGATTTAGGTTCAAAATATTGTTGTAAAATTTGTGAACAATGGATATTGATAGTGCGTGAAGGTAACTTACATTCCATTGAATAAAAGGTGCTCTCATCCACTTGTATGCATTTTGGATTTTTCTTTTGTTGACAGGAAAGGTTCGGTTGTCTTTAAACAAGTGGAGTGACATTGACATCTACTATAGATTGGATAGTTTGATTTGGAGATTGTACCACTTGGGATGGTTGTTGGCAAGTAACATCACAGAAAAAATCATTAATCTCTTCACCAAGATGTTTGAAAAATGATCTACTAGTGCTGGTACCCTCCCCATAACCGACTGTAAATAACAAATTATTGTCTTCCTAAACATCTCTATCATCAAATTGTGATAAACTCGAGAATAAATTGTGGATATGTGGATCAAGGTTGGATGTCATAATCGTTGGAAGAGATGATGAAATCATATTTTCCACTATGAAACTCATCCTATTTGATTTATGTATTGAGCTATAATCCATTATCTCTCCTATTCAATGACATTTACTTCAATTGTGGAGGAGAGGTGGGAATTGCTCTCTCACTGGTTGAATTCAATTGTGGAAGAGAGATATGAATTTCTCTATTACCGATTGAATTCAATTGTGGAGGAGGGGTGGGAATCACTCTCTCACTGGTTGAATTCAATTGTGGAGGATGGGTTAGAATTTATCTCTCACCAATTGAATGTCTATGATTCCTTATTTATTCATGTGCCTTCTCTCTTTGTAATTCCATTTCATGTTGTGTAAGCATCTTCCTTGCTGATTTTCAGCTTATATTGCATAAATTCCCTGTAAAAAACTATGAACAATTATTGATTTCCTGGGAATGTTATAACCGACAAGAGAAGAGAAATGTTGAGCTCAAACAAAGTAAATAGAGTTTGTGTGCGTATATTTCGTTGTTCTGGAATGCAAACAGAGATCTTGGCCTGTGACTTTTTTTATTATAGAAGAACAAAATGCACGTGTTATAACGCATATGCGTTATAATGTAAATGCATTATGAACAACCTAAATTAGTAGTTAATACATTAAATGCATATCTAATTCAATAATGGGCAAGATGCATATAGCCCCATAATGCATATGTGTTATAACATGTATGCATTATAACGTATAAACATTATGATGCATATATGTTATGGAGTTATATGCATTGATGCGCTATGAATGCAATAACACATATGCATTATAATGTATATGTGTTATAACACCTATGCGTTGTAATGCCCATAGCAAAAATCCCTGCACAAGCATTGTATTGTGCTAAGGATGCATACCCATCCATAATGAAAATGCATTATAACGTGTATGTGTTATTGAGAACTATGCATCCATAATTCAAATGGATGCC
>LPNX010363675.1:766345-835990 GCA_001517045.1 Pseudotsuga menziesii | reverse complement strand
GAGGGAGTGTGGGTGTGAGAGAGAGAGAGAGAGAGAGAGAGAGAGAGAGAGAGAGAGAGAGAGAGAGATTGATATAGAGATAGAGGGAAGATATTGATAGAAAGGGAGAGATATAGCGAGAGAGAGAGAGCATGGGGGGAATGCCAGAGAGAGAGAGAGAAGGAGGAGGGAAGGAGACAAATGGATAAGTAGGAAGGGTGGTGGGAAAAAGAGAAACATAGGTATTGAAAGAAGGGTAGGGGGCAACAAGAGAGTGGTTATGGGAGAGAATGAGTTAGTGAATAAGGGGAATGGAGGTAACATATGTCCCATAACCCCATGTAATGTATGCCCCATAACTCCATGTAATACATTGATCCTTCATCTAGGTTGATTGAGAAACAAGAAAATCTTGTAAGTCAATCCTTATTACACTTGTGAGGGAAATCTTGGCAAATGATGTATTGGTTGAGACAAATGTGAATACAGTAACTTGGTAAAAGGCATGAAATATATGTATATAAATGGAAAAAAAGATGTCATTTTAGGAACTCCTCACATTCCAAGGGTCAAAATCCTGGGTATTACATCAACCATATTAAGGCTTTTGAAGCTAAATGTTAATTTTTCTAAGTGCAACATCTTCTTGAGGTAATAAGTATTATTGAACCTTTTGCTCAATTTTTTTCTAGAAAAATTATGTTGCTAACAATATTGTAATGTAAGTCTCAAGGGCTAAGGGTTGAGTTAAGAATCAAAGATTAAAGAATATAGTTGAGGGTTTATGGATTTAAGGTCAAGGAGTAAGGGTTTAAAGAAAGAACTGAAATCGGTTAATGTTTGAGGATTGAGGGACAAGAGTTAAGTGCTTAGCAACAAATTTAATAATTTGGTTTAGGGATTAAGGTTTTCAGATTAAGGTATATGGTGTACAAGTATCTAAAGTTATGATTTTATTTTACAAAAGAATTACTCTCAAGCATGTCATTGAAGATTATAAAAATACACATAAGAGAGGCATTATTGGTGAAGGATTAAAGATTTGTATCACTTACACATGTGCATAGACTTCTATCTTCTTTGATCCATAATTCCCCCTTGAGGTATTTACTAATTATTAAATTTCCAACCATAAAATGTTTGACAATATTTTTGTAAAAATATTCAAACTTCACAATTTTGGTTTATTTGTGGAATTTGGGTGTTAGAAAAAATGAAAATTCATAATTTATTTTTTTTTGAAAAAAACATGGAAAATTAGTCCATGGACTAAATTTCAACCTTAAAATTTCTCAATAAACATCTTTCTTTAAAAACTAATAAAATTATATATTATTGTAAGACAAATATAAAATATAATCACCCACTTATATAACTTTTCTATTCTATTTATTATTAATACTAAAACTTATATCATGATAATAAAGTAACCTTTAAGTGATTTGTAACATGGATTGAAGATATCCTTTCATGATATATGTATATTCTTGAACCTAATCTCAAAGTGTAACCTTGTTTTTTAATTAACTTATTTTACATAGTGTTACCAAAGATGTTGTTTGATTGTTCATTGTCATCTTTACAATATTGCATGAGATTTAAAAGTTTAGTAACCTATTTTGATGGCTCATTTTTCATGTTTACAATTTATAAGATTTAATACTAAACCTTATATCATGATAATAAAGTGACCTTTAAGTGATTTGTAATATGGATTGAAGATATCCTTTCATGATATATGTATATTCTTGAACCTTATTCCAAAGTGTAACCTTGTTTTTTAATTAACTTATTTTACATAGTGTTACCAAAGATGTTGTTTGATTGTTCATTGTCATCTTTACAATATTGCATGAGATTTAAAAGTTTAGTAACCTATTTTGATGACTCATTTTTAGTGTTTACAATTTATAAGATTTAAAAGTTTAGTAACATATTTTGATTGCTCATTTGTCATTATTATGGTATGTTACTTAATGTGTGAGTAATTTCTAATAAAACATATTATATGCACATAATAATTTCTATAAATCAAAATTTCACATTTTATTTAGTATATGGTATGAGTGATTTCTAAGAAAAACATATACAAAATAATTTTTAATAAGAAAAATCAATACCCTTTTCACATTTTAGTCTTATATAGATAATTTAAAGAACAAAAAACTACCATCTTCATTGAAAAAGCTTTAAAATCCATAAAATCAAATTTACATGTTAGAATGAATATGGAATTTTTCAGTGTTCCACCAAGTTTCTGGGAGGCGGGGGCATGGGAGCGGGGAAACACACATTGGGGACGTGTAGAGACACCCAAAAATTTTGGGGTATTTTGGGGGAGGGGGGGCAGGGAGGCGTCAGAGTCCCTAGCATAGGGGGTCGGTCTCTAAATTATAAAAAAAGAAAAAAAGAAAAAAAATAAAAATATGAACCCCAACATATAAACATATCAATTCCTCATCCCATCACCATTTGCATACTAGCATGCTTATGTTCCTGAAGAGTTTAGTGTAATTTAATGCAATCGTTATAGCCAAGCATATCATATGGATGTTTGTTTCGTTTTATTTGTTTCTATTTCGTTTTAAAATGACCATTTAGTGTAAAAGCCTAAAATTTAAGATGAACCATTTCTTTTTTAAGTAAAAAAAATTAAAAAATAGAAGGCAGTGGGGGCCTGGAGCCCCCTAGCCCCTGGGGCGTGGGAAGTGTAGGGGGCGAGCCCCTGGGAGGCGCGTCCCCGTGGAACACTGGAATTTTTCTGGGCATTTATGTATTATAGTTATTTAACCATTTAAAAAAAATCATAAAAAAGCTTCAAAAACCATAAAATCGAATTTACATGTTAGAATGAATATTGAATCTTTTTTAGCACTTATATATTATAGTTATTTAATCATGTATAATGAACATATTTTTATTTTTTACACTTATACATTATAGTTATTTAACCATTTACAAAAAGTTGTTAGTTGAACATGACCCATTAACAGTCCAATTGTGTTTAACAAAACTAAATCATTTCTCTTTTATTATAATTTCTAAAATTATAAAAAGCATTCAAAATAATATATGATCAAAAAAATAAAAAATCATTAAAACATATATTAATATTGAATAATTTAAAAATATATGAAGATCGAAGTAAAAACAAAAATACCAATATTATACA
Organism: Pseudotsuga menziesii; assembly: GCA_001517045.1. Classification (NCBI taxonomy): domain Eukaryota; kingdom Viridiplantae; phylum Streptophyta; class Pinopsida; order Pinales; family Pinaceae; genus Pseudotsuga; species Pseudotsuga menziesii. The sequence goes on along the minus strand of LPNX010363675.1, from coordinate 832,839 downwards.
CCCCATAAAAAAAAGCAATCCCAACATACATTAAAGCTATTAATATTTAATATGCCTATAATATTAGTGAGTTATTGCATGGATTGCATCTTCACGTGTATATGCATAGAAAAATACAAGGAAGAAGCATCGTACAACATCTCAAAACGAAATTTAAATTATGCAGCGCACGAGTTTACATTTTTTAAGTCCCTCGAATCATAAAATTATTCTACTTCTATGGAGAATGGCTGTTTTCGAGGATCATCGAAGCTAAAATCATTCAACTTCTATGGAGAATAGCTGGTTTCGAGGATCATTCTAGGCTGCCCTGTGGGAAGTATAAAATGTTCAGAAAATCTAGGAAAAACTCTGCAGAGAGATAGAGAAGAAGATATCATGTGCAGCAATGAAGCTAAAATCATCGTAGGATGCCCTGTGGAAACTGTAAGAGGTTCAGGAAATCTACAGAAGATATATCATGTGCAGCAAGGACGCTGGCATTCATATTATAATTCAAAATCACGAGAAAATGTCAGATGAATGATGTAAGAACTTGACCTGTAAAGGTGATCATTGGAGTTATCGGCGCTCAGTTGCAAACGCCAACACCTGGCATCTTGTTTTTCCCAACCATTTCCTCTCCACATATATATTATTAGCCAACTTGCATCGTGCCCAGATTGTCCATTCATTATTTATATGGTTGTTTTGTGAAGGTTTTGAGAGCTACAATGGCTGATCTTCATATAATCGCCTGTGATCAGCTCCTTAATTACAGTATTTGAAGTATAAGTTGCTTTTAATGTGAGTGTGTTTCTTCATATAATCGCCTGTGATCAGCTCCTTAATTACAATATTTGAAGTATAAGTTGCTTTGAATGTGAGTGTGTTGAGTGCTTCAACATGAACAGTACAGATTTGAATGCTGAGAAAAGCTGTGAAGAGAAATCAATATGCAGGAATAACAGCGCCAGCTTGTATCCGCCTCCGAGGCCTCCAAGGCACCGTCGCGGGCTTTCTTCTGGAGGTCATGGAGTTGATAAAGAACAGAGGCGCCAAGGGAATCATGCTGCAAGATCGATGACAGGCTCTCTGCAAGAAAGCCTCCTCAGATCGGCCAGTAATTGTCAGGATCAATATTACTTTCTCAGATCAGATATTATGAATGGCAATAATAACAATAATCAGTGCATTGGCAATCAGCTCTGTGAGGCAAGTATAATTAAATTAATCATATCATTACTGCTATGTACAGATGCATCATGCAGATGCAGCTTTCATTTCGTTTCGTTTCTAAAATAAAAACAGAGGAAGTTATGTTTTAAAAAACAATTCTAAAATATAGATTTATTTTAAAAATAGTACGTCTACATAGTTTGTGGTTTAGATTAGGTTTATAGAATGATGCAGCTTTCATTTCGTTTTGTTTCTAAAATAAAAACAGAGGAAGTTATGTTTTAAAAAACAATTCTAAAATATAGATTTATTTTAAAAATAGTACGTCTACATAGTTTGTGGTTTAGATTAGGTTTATAGAAATCAAATGGTTCATAGGTTGTGGCTAGATCATGTTTATAAAGATCAAATTGTTAAAGATCAAATGGTTAAGAGATAATTATGAGATAGTTATAGAATGGAAGACACTTTGAATTCTTTTTTTTATTCCTCATGCCTAACTATATGTTATCATAGACATTTTTCTGTTATCCATTTATAACTATATATATTTTTTATTTTTATCTTACATTCTTCTAGTTATGTGCCATGAACTGTTAGTTATCTATCCATGCATTGCTACCAGTTATCCTTCATCAACTAGCCACCAGTTATTTTTTATATTACTCTTTTTATAATTGTTTACTTCAAATTTTGAACGACTGCCATAAAATCAATGTCAACAGTACACTTGTATCATCCTAGTCTATAGATGAAAAAGCATAGGTTGTAATCCACCCCAATGTCAATAGTACACTTGTCTCATCCTAGTCTATAGATGAAAAAGCATAGGTTGTAATCCACCCCAAATCTCAAATAAAAAAGTAACTAGTGCACCCACATAGTTTGTGGCTGGATCACTTAGATAGGGATCAAATGGTTCAGATAGTTATGAATGAAAGACAATTTGGAATTTTATTTTTATTCCTCATATTTTTCTAGTTAAAGGGGTTCAAGTGTGAATTATAATTCCTGGCTACTCTTCTGGCTATCTACCATGAAGTGTTGGTTATCCATTCATCAGCTATGAGTTATCCATCATATTGCTACCAGTTATCCATTCATCACCTAGATGCTAGTTATTTTTATTCCTTTTTTTATTCTTGTTTATTTCGAATTTTTAGCAACTGCCTTAAAATCAATATAAAGAGTACACTTGTCTCATCCTCCTAAGTAGATGAAAAAGCATCATCCTCCTAAGTAGATGAAAAAGCATAGGCCCTAGTCCACCTCAAAACTCAAATAAAAACATCTATAGACATAAAAATGGTTTGTTAATGTCACTAACAAACTATTGTATATATTACTATTTTGTAATCTAAAAAACAGCAACCAGCCTGGCTATATCAACCCTGAACAACCTACCAACTAAACTTTCATAAACTAGTAACACCGATGAGACTCACATATTTATGCAAATTTCATCAAAATTTAGTCAACATATTTTAAAAACATGTTAGCTTAACAATGAATTTTTTTATTATTATATTCTTTCATAAATGGAGAAGGCAAAGCAGCAAGTATAGTCCTTATCAGGATTGCTGATTCTTTTTATCTTAAGGACAAAGAACAAGTCAACTGTTAACTCTGCTCTTTTGCCCTTTGAAAAGGAATAGCAATAAAGATAAACTCAAGTACAAGTATACCCACAACAAATCCACATCTAGTTTATAATTGATTTATTTTTTCATTCCCAAGACCCCTCAGGCAAAAAGTTTAATTCAGCCAGTCATTTGTTGTCCAGTACACAGTGGGAAATTGGAAAAAAAAATTTCCCTTTTCATTTCGAAAGTATAAATGGTTTATGTTTTTGTTATTTGGTACAGGTGAGAACAGACGAATATGGTTCAGTGAAGGTTCCAAAGAAGAGAATTTCATTTGGATCTTGCAGATACATGTTCGTTGTGGTTTTAGTTAACATTGCAGTGATTGCATGCGTTGTTATTCTTATTCAACTCCTTTGAGACTGGCGAGGAGGTGGCAATGTAGACTTCCAAAAATCCTTGAGGTAAACTAATTAGAAGGATAAATTGGTTGCATCAACGAATTTTTTGTTTCTAATGAAAGAATAAACTTATCTGTTGCTAGCAGATTCGGAGGTGTTGCAGACAGAGTGATGCGGGAGGCCAAGTTCGGATCTGTGGCCGATGTTCTTTATTTGAAAAATACTGAACCCTAGCTGGGATTGTGTTTTTGGAATCCTGCTGGAACCTGGATTTGTAATAAAAAAATGAAATGATGAGAGCAAGAACAAGAATCATAGTAATAAAAATGAAATGATCAAAGCAAAAACAAGAACAAGATCATTGCGATCCAAGTGGATTGGGACATGTAATGTAGGTCGTCTCTTTGACAAACTGCTCGGAAAGTGAGAGCATCTATATATGTTTCTGTGGACTGTTTTCGATAATGAATAAGGTTTTAGATCCTGTTAATGCGGCCGGGGGCTTTGCGATTCACTTTTCAAATCTGTACTTTTTTAAACCAGAAGTTTTATAATTAATCTTAATAAATTTTTATTTTTAATTAAAAATAAGATTTAATAATTTAACTGATATTTGTTCTATTTTCATAACTAAAATCAAAATTAATTTTAAAAACATAATTGATTGTCAAACATTAAAGGATAAAAAAGTCTCTAAGTTGGTCTTCTTTTTTCACAAATGAAAATGAAAATGAAAATGCTGAGCTTTAAACTTACTTTTTGTGTCAAACCCTTGACAAAATCAAACATACAAAGTTGCACGAAACTATATTAGCCTCTCTTTTACATATCCCATAGGACTATACTAGCCTCTCCTTTTATATGTAGGGTAAATATAAAGATTAATAAAATCTTTATGTTTTTATAGTGTTATGTCTCCGATAAGGGATATTATGTGATATCATGTTTTCCTCAATACTCTATTATTTGGGTTTAGTCTCTAAATTTTTTGCTATGGCGAGATGACATCATGTTCTACAAAGTCAAATGAATGGGCGATGAATGAACAAATGGATTGCAGCTCCTTGCTTTCAGTAATAGTAAAATTTGACAATAATAACAATAAATATGAAGTTACAACACACTCATTGTTCGCTATGGCTGTAACGCTTCCACATTACGGTAGAAAGCGGTCTTTCTCCATAGCGACCCACCGTCATGGTGATCCAATGACGGGGATTAGCGCCATAATTTCTTATATAAGTATAGTTTTCCTTTTTTTTCTCAAATTGAAAGTTCTTATGCCAAGTTTTCTACGCTCTCTTACCCACTTTGCATTACCCATCAGTTTTTGCAAGCTTTGCACCAGATTTTTTACCATGGATCTTCCTTCAGGAGCTTCTTCCCCGACTTATTTACCTTCATCGCCGATTCCTGAGCCAATCACAACGTCCATAAACCCTAATGACCATCTTTCTAACACCTTTACGGAGGTCTTCAACACTGTAACCTTAATCCCGAATATGCATCGGGTCCCCCGAAGAGGCGAGGCAAATATTTGAAGCAGGTCATGATTATCTTTGTTTCTGGGAATTAGGGCTTCCACTCATGGTTGTTTCAAGGATGAAAAAATTCCTAGAGTTCGTCGGTTGGTGCATTGATGTGTACTACTAAGATGCCTGTGCAATAACAGCACATGATGATACGATAATTTGCCTGATAAACAAAGAATTTGTCGAAAAAGTATTGGGAATTCCAGAGGACATCTCACGAAAAACTTTTACAGACGCTAAAATGAATATCAAATTCACAGAGCTACCGCCTGAACAAAAGGTCAACTTTCTCCGTACATTGCTTCTTATGGAGGAAGAATTGCCAGAGCATGATCCTCCTTACAGGTTAGAATTTTTGCAGAATTTCCCAGAGTTGCAATGTCCCTCATTTGTCAATTATATGCCTTTGTTAGTCATGAGCTAGTAGCTGAATATGTCCTAGAAGCTTGCTTCATGATATTTGTAATCCCATTGACCCAGATAAGCAGCTTGATTTTGCTCAATTTCTAGTAGATGCTATAATATATCACTTTGCAGCATTTCCTACCCTCAAATTATTTAGGTTCCAATCACACCTATTCTACATGATTATATACCAGTAGTTTCCAGATCATTTTAGTTAGTCTCATCTCAACTTGATGTTACATAACCCAACTAATGAAAAGTATCTGGAGTTTGCGAATCAAGTCATGTCAGAAATCTTTGTTATCTTCAATGGCTCCCCTTTACCTAGGATTCTTCATGATTACAAAAGACTCCTCCAGCTAATCACTGATGCATCCTGGGGGACTGGTTCTTATTTGAAGATCATACTGAAATTTGAGTTTAAGGATGTGAGTTACAGCCTTACCATTTGCCGACTTTCTTAACCCCTAGAACTTTTTCCCTAGAATACATCCGACAAAATTTAATTCAGTTGCTTTCATTTTTGGAAGAATAATAGCCTCATGAATTTTAAGATTCCTTAGCAGGTAGGTCCTTTTGTAGTGAAATCCTGAATAACACTACAGCTTGTTGAGCAACGACTTCAAAGTTTGAGTTTTCCTATGAGTTTCAAATGGAATTATGACCCTAGGGGTGTAATCTCTAACAAAAGGAAAAAGGTTTGACTGGCTTAATATCCGCATCATCCACAAGAAATGTTGGATAAGATCGCCAATCTAGAAAATTGACAGGATGTTAAAGATATACTTTATCCTGAGAAGGATAAGGAATCACAAGAGATGTCAACTCGGACTGAAGAAGGATCAAAGTTAAAAAGGTCTCAAGAGGAAATGGATGTAGATACAGGTGAAAAAGATGAACAACATGTGATACCTCAAGCTAAAAACCCAAGGGTCAATCCTCAGATGAATATGTATGTTTTTCAAGCACCAGGAAGCGCTTTATTTCCCATGACACAGTCGACCATTACGATTGAGAATTTCCAAACATCTAGATGGCCTCAACGACCTGGGACATATGCTCAGTCTCTTTCACAAACATCTGCGGTGATTGAAGCTTTTACAGTTATTTAGACTGATAGTACACAATACAGAAATGAAGCATTTCCCAAGTCTCAATTTAATTCTCCCGGACAGTAAAGACTATTATCGGACATGGACTTTTGACTGTCAAAGAATAGAATGGAGCAATAGAAGCTAAGCACTACAGGCAGTTGATTACCTTATCATTATTAAGAGCATATTAAATAGGAAATAGAAAACAACAATACTATGGGTGAATACCACAGGTGAGTAGATACCGTGGGTTACCTAACTCACTAGCTTAACTACGGGTGAGATTAGTCTCTTCAACACACCCCCTTAATCTCAACTGGTAGTACATCATCAGCACTGTCTATGCCTAAGTGCTCTCTCTGATATACAAATGTAGATGTTCCCAATGGTTTGGTGAACATGTCAGCGAACTGTTCCGTAGAGCCATAAAACAGTAAAGAAACTTGTCCATCATTGACTAACTCACGAATGAAATGATAGCAAGTGTCAATGTGTTTGCTTTTTCTATGAAATACATTATGTTTAGACAATTGTATTGCAGAGTTATTATCACAGAAAATAGAAGTGGGATCTTTTGCAGTGTGTCCCATATCTTTTAACAGTCTTCTTAGCCAAACTGCATGGCAAGCTGTTGTGGTGGCTGCTACATATTCTGCTTCTGCAGAAGACATGCTCACAATGGGCTGTTTTTGAGATGCCCAAGAGATCAGATTTGTACCCAAATGGAAAGCATAACCAGGTGTGCTTTTCCTATCATCAAGACTACTTGCAAAATCACTGTCAGTGTACCCTGTAAGAGTACTGTTTGGTGTATGAGTGTACCAGAGGCCATGTCCAAGTGTGCTTGCAACATATCTCAGTATTCTTTTTCCAACGTTCCAGTGAGAGTCTTTGGGAGACTCCATAAATCTGGAAATAAGACTAACAACATACATCAAATCAGGTCTAGTTGCATTCAAATACATTAAACTGCCTACCATTTGTTTATAGAGTGTATTGTTTACTGCTGCTTCATCACCATTCTTGGTTAACTTGGTGCCAAGAGCTATAGGGGTTTCTGCAGGTTTACATTTATCCATTCTGAATCTCTGCAAAATATCAGTAGCATACTTATGCTGGCAGATAAAAATACCTTTATCAGTTTGAGTAACTTCCAGGCCAAGGAAGTACTTCATCAGTCCTAGATCAGTCATTTCAAATTCTTTTTTCATGACTATCATGAAATCTTCAATCATCAAATTACCAGTGTAAATCATGTCATCAACATAAAGACATACCATCAATATTTTACCTTGCTATGTTTTGACATACAAAGTGGGCTCATTGCTGTTTTTGTTGAAACCATTGTTGATGAGGTAGGAGTCAATCCTACTGTACCAAGCTCGTGGAGCTTGTTTTAGACCATACAAGGCCTTTTTTATCTTATACACTTTGTCTTCATGACCCTTGACAGTATAACCAGGTGGCTGGTCTACATAAACTTCTTCTTCAAGAATGCCATTAAGAAAGGCAGATTTCACATCCATTTGATACACAGGCCATTGATTTTGTGCTGCAATGGAAAGTACAGCTCTAATGGTATCCATCCTTGCTACAGGAGCAAAGGTTTCATCATAATCTACACCATACTTCTGTGCATAACCTTTGACAACCAACCTTTCCTTGTGCTTTTCAAGTTCTCCTTTGTCATTCAATTTGGTCTTATAGACCCATTTGACTCCAATACTGGTTTTGTCTGCAGGGATGTCAACAAGATCCCAAGTCTGATTTTTCTGTATTGCATCAATCTCTTCATTCATGGCTTTTACCCACTGTGCATCCTTCACTGCTTCATTAAAATATGTGGGCTGACAGGAGAAGAGAGCAAACTGAAGTTGCTCGTCTAGAATTGGAGTTTGTTCATATAACTCTCTCAAGATTTTGGTTTTCTGGTTCTGTGGTGGATCATCTGCTGCATCGTCTTGTTGCTGTACTTCCAATCTTGGAAGTCTGATAGGTAGATCTGGCTGATATGAGTGATCTTCATGTTGTATGTCTGAAGGATCACTCCAGCATTTGTCTTCAATGAAATTTACGTCTCTGCTCACCAAAAGCTTCTTGGTGATAGGATTATATATCTTGTATGCCTTGTGCTGTTCACTATAACCAGTGAAAATGCAACGCTCACTTTTCTTGTCTAACTTTCTTCTGAGTTCATCAGGTATATGTGCAAAGGCAACAAAACCAAAAATTTTGAGATGTGAGACACTAGTCTTAGTGCCACTCCATGCTTCTTCAGGAATCTTGTCTTGGACAGTTACTGTGGGTGATCCCTATGATGTTTACCAGTGATACAATCCTCATAGGTGCTGAATTGTTTATGAACATCCAGTAATCCTTTGACCATTGACTATTTGTGCAAGTAATTGAGACTCTTGAAGGGAAGATGACCGAATCTACAGTGCCATAACTAGGATTCATCTTGACTGGAAATTGTATGAGCTACATGATGTAGAAGGTTGGCACTCCTAAGACTAAGAGGAAAGATTCTATTCTTGGTCATTTCAATTTTGGCTATGAGTCTCTTACTAGGAGGTTTATTATAGATAGCATAGTATGTATCATGAAACCTAACATCATACTTATTTTGAAGTAATTGACCTATACTGATCAAATTTATAGTCAAATAAGGTACATAAAACACCTCATGAATGGAAATTTTTTCATTTTGTTTAGTAAGTACAGGAATAATACCTTTTCCTTTTGTTGGAACCAAAGAGTCATCTCCTAGCTTGATATTCATGACAATAGAGGAATCTAGAGTAGAGAATAATGACTTGTTACCTGCCATGTGATTGCTGCAACCGCTATCTAGTATAAATAGATCTGAGCTGCAGTGTTCTTCAGTTGCTTGATAAGACAAAAACATCACCTCTGATGAACCTTCTTCTTCTTTGGAGACATTGGATATGCTATTGTTCCGGTCCGCTTTCCTCTTCCCCTCTAACCTTGAGAGTTGTGAGAGTGTTCTGAATGCTTTGAGTGTTCATGATTGTGGCTGGTTCTGTCTTCTATAGATCAATACCATTGGCCTCTTCTTCCTCTACCTCATCCTCCTCTGCCTCGACCTCTGTTAAGGGAAGCCTGGGTGTTGAATGCATTGGTCAACGATTCTTCTTCTTGAGTGAATTGCACTTAATGAGATAGAAGAGATCCAATCAACTCTTCTAGGGTGAACTTAGACAAATATTTTGCTTCTTCTATGGCAGTCACTGCCATAGAAAATTTCTTGGTGAGACACCGAAGAATCTTTTGAACAACGATTTTTTGTTCTAGAAGTTCACCATATGTTTGGAATTGGGTCACAATACCTGAAACCCTAGTCATGAACTGATCCACAGTTTCTGACTCTTTCATCTTCAAACTTTCAAATTGAAGGCGTAGGGTTTGCAGTCTTACCATTTTAATGTGATCGGTTCCCTTGTAGCCCGATGCAAGCAGATTCCAAGCTTGATGTGTGCAGGTAGCACCTGAGATCCGTGAGAAAATGGACTCCTCAATGCAAATTTGGATCATCCATGTGGTTGTGAGATCTCGGTCTCGGCGAGCTTCGAGAGCATTCTTCTGAGCATTATTCATTGCGGCCAGAGCAGCCGCTTCAGGTTCTTTAAACTCTATTTCCACCATATCCCAACATTTGTTGAGTTTCATAAATGTCTTCATTTTGATAGACCAAAATTCATAGTTAGCTTTGGTTAGAACAGGTCCAGAGATTGGTTTCAAAGAACTTGTATTAGCCATCGGATATGACTAAAAAAAATATTTTCCCTTGCTTTTTTTTTTAAATAAAAAAACTTTGGTTAGCCTTGTTTTTTTTTTGAAAAAAATAAATACCTTGCTTAGCCCTTTTTTTTTAAATATAGAAAAACAAGACCCTTGTTTTTTTTTATATATATATAACAGCACCGCTCCAAGTGATCGGGCAATGAGCGGTGGGGGGGCGCGGTGCACAGAATCGGTGCAAGGCTGGGCAGTTCACCGCTTTTGCTAAACACAGGCAGAGCGGTGGTACCACTTCTTGCCTCTTCAATATGTGCGGTGGCATCGCTTTTTCAGTGTGGGAGAGGAGCGGTGGCCAACCTAGGTAACACTCCGTAAAAATAAGGTTCGGCCTTCGAGGGACTTTCCTGGAATTTTTTTTTGACTATCGACCGACAATTCTAGAGGCTACCCTTCTCCTTTGAATTCTTGGCACGTGGAATTCAGCAGTGGACAAACGTTTCAAATCTCTCAACATACATAATCGAAGATCGAAAAAGGAAGTTCTTGATGTTTCTTCATCTAAAACAGATTTGTGAATGGCGGTTCCTTCGACTGGTCTGGATGTCTATTTGTCTATATTGTGATCATGATTACATAACCCAAAACTCCAATCTCTGAAATAAACCAACAATCTCTCAAATTTAAATTTGGCAGCCTGCATGCACCATTGCTAACCAGATCTGGACAGATCCACAATGATTTACCTCTACACTATAGGGTTACGACATCTAGAAAAAATGCAAAAAAATTACGAGAAAAAATAAAATTCAGATCTGAAAAAAAAATATATATAGTGCCCTAGCTTCGTAGGCAAGCCGCTTCCAAATGGCTTCGCTTCCTGAGAGTGATTTCCACTCGGTGAAAAGGCTTACCCAACTATGGACGGATCAGGTTGTAAGCTCTGATACCATGTCAAAGAATAGAATGGAGCAACAGAAGCACTAAGCACTATGGGCAGTTGATTACCTTCTCATTATCAAGAGCATATTAAATAGGAAATAGAAAACAACAATACTATGGGCGAATACCACAGGTGAGTAAATACCGTGGGTTGCCTAACTCACTAGCTTAACTATGGGTGAGATTACTCTCTTCAACATTGACATGGCATGTTCAAAATGGCAGTGTTAGAGACCATAATTATGGGCAAAAAGTTGACTCAAGATTAGTATAGAGCTACCTAGGTCTCATTTGATGCTGATAAAATCCATCATCTAGACAATATCCAGCTGCACAAACAGACTGGAAACATGTTATCTAGGGGTGTGTTGAATACTAGTATGCATGCTAATAAGCTTCAAAATCTAGGTACTTGATTGGAAAAACAACTTAAAGATGAAAAGGTGGTGAATAGAGACAAACTAATGAGAATAATATAGTTAGAAAACAAGGTCATAGAAAGAGGACCCGATCTTCTAAATCCTGCTCCAGCTCAAAATTTATTAAAAGAGAAAGATAAATAAATCTAGGCTCTCAGACAAAGATTGAAGCTACCAATAGCAGAACACATGTAGATTCCCAATTTGATAAAATCCCAAGGAGGAATTGAGCAAGTAGCTAAGGAAGCCCAAGAGTACAAGAGCAGGATTAGAAGTTTGGAAAAAGAAGTAGTTTCACTCAAAGAAGAAAATAACAAGTTTCTGACGTCACAAGGAACCATATTGTTGGAAACCGCTTGTACAGATCCAACTGATCAATTATCAAAATCCCTATCTGATTTATCATTCCGAGATGTTGAATTCAGGAAATTCAAAGAAGATATCAGGAAGTATAAAGAGAAAACCTAGATTTCCAGACAAACATGGAAAAAGAGAAATGCTTTAGTGCAAGAGTTAAAAGCAACTAAAGACAATTTAAAGAAGGAGCTCGAGCAATTGTGTAAAAAGACATCTTTGAAAGGTCCCCTAGTGGGTGCTAATCATTTATCCTTAGATCAAATTTCGACCATAATGGAGAAGCATTGGAAACAATTCTCAATAAATCGGGAGGAATGGGACTTGGCTGCTTTAGCCAATAGAGAAGCTAAAGATGCCATTTCCTACCTAAGTGACAAACCAGACAAAGCAATTCTATCCATTGAAATATTGAACTCTAGAACTAGACCTGAGCTAGAAGCATTTCAAACTAGAGACATAACCACCATTATCGTGGAAGCGACTAAGGTAGTCACCAAAAAGAAACATGCTCATATTGTGAACTAAAAAGCTTTATAGTTCTGAAAGGATGTAAATTCATTTAAGAAATTATTTGATGATTGTTTGGATTAAGGCCTCCCATCTCCTTGGGATAGAAATGGTGATCTGTATTCATTCCAGAATTACTAGGACTTNTTATTTCATCCATAGAGAGACAAAATTACATTTTGTAGATATGCAATGCATATTTGTAACCATAGTTCAGATCCCGTACAAAACAAAAGTCTATAAACATTGCCCAAACCCAAACAACAGATGATAAATCACCCCATCTATCCATAAAAATAGAAACAGAGAACAAATTCATGGTACCAAGTTTGTTCCATGAGAACGGCAAGCTAGAACAACCCATATAGTTAGCAAAATAGTATCGGACATATCATCCAAGAATTACCAGGACTTGTTGGTTGAAAAGTGAAATAATGATCAAGGTTTTGAAGATATAACCGAGCCAATCAAATGAAAGGTTATTTTGGACAAGTTATCAAGTATATTTGGCTTGCGTGTTAATTTACCGATGGTTTTGAATGGCCTTTCTCCACATTCATATGCACATTACACATATCTTGACATGTGTGTTAGAGGAATCTTGACTTTAACCTATCCAATAGAAAATGAATGGAAATATATTTTAAAATATCTGCGCTTGTGTTCCACCCATTAGAGTGTCGCAACAGTTCTCCAAGGGGATGCTGGAACATATTATTCACATCCAGTGTATTAGTAGCCTTAGGTACCATTGTCACCGCAACAAATTATTCAAGTGTCAGGTCAACAATATTTTCAAGTGCCACCTCAGCAACCAGAACAACGATAAGGACATCGACAGACCCAACATTCTAGAGGCAGGTCCAACACTGATCAGAGTCATCAACAATGCAGATATGGACACTTATTGTTAATTTTTGTAACTGAAAGTATTGTAACTAAATATACAGTTGTCCTAACTGAATTTTGTTAGAAGCGTTTTGTATATCTATGGCTAAAAGGGCCAGAGGCCTAAGTTTTAGGGGTCATTATATTTTTTTAGCGAAGTATAACTTCTCAAGAAATTGTTTTTATCAAGAAATTTTAATATATGATGCATATCTGGTTTTGTGATCCAACAACATGGATTTTGATTTTTAGCTCTTACAGATTGTTACATCTTCCATTTCGTATTCCATCCCTTCCATTCTCTGTGTAATGATGCAAACAATATAATATAAAGCGTTAAGGAAGCCATTCATCTCTGATTTGGTACAAGTCTTGTGATGAATATATTATTTTCTTGACATTCTTATGAAATATTAATGGAATGTTGATTACAATTAAGATTATTGACTTCATATCTTGTTGTTCCTATGTTCATTGCATTATGTTTTTAAGTTGTTTAATTCATTTTCTCAACATGCATTCTTGATTTGTGAGAAAGAAATTTACCTTACCAGTACTTCTTCTCATATGTTCATCCATCCACAATTATTCTATATCATTATTTGTACAATCAAAATGATGCCCATCGATGCCCCTTTCTTGATTACATGTAATAACCAGGTTGGTCATAATCAAAGCAAGTGTTGAGATATTTTCAAGATTATTTATCCTGTTTTTGTAAGCATGCCCAATTTTATCAATTTCAAATTATTGATGCGCTGCCATAGTTTTGAAATCATCCTTAGAACATCTTAGGGACTAACATCTTTTTTGGCGTCATTGTCAGGGATTGAAGGAACAAAGTATATTCCCCTAGGACAATGACAATCATATGCTCTGATTTCTTGAGGTGAACAAGAACCTAATCGTTGGATGAAAAAATTCACCTAGCGGCTCCCCTAAGGAAAATATGGCATATGGATGCAGATACACCCATCAAAATCTGACTCATGATGAATTCTTACCTTGCAAGATCCTCTATCTTAGCGACCCTGACGAGGAAGGTGCCAATCATCATCTCCAGGTAATTCTCATAGAAAGATGGCTTTTTTTAGACTCTGATTCGATCATAAATCAAGTGAGGGAAATATATCAAACCAAACACCCAAGGTTGAGATCTTATAGAAATGTTGTTTGAGAAATCATGGAAAACTTCTTTAATGCCTTTAATATAGCTTACATATATAGAGATCTTAATCAACAAGCCGACTCGTTATCTATGGCATCCTATATATTTCGACCTCCAAATCATCCTCTGTTAAAGTATGAGATTGAGATACTACATCACCCTTATATCCCAGACAATATCAAACATTGGCAAGTTTTCGAGGATGATGCACAGATTAAGTGTTTCCTTGAATTGGTTGAAGAATTTTCACATACAAGCATAGATCCAGGGGATGAAGATGAATATGTTGTCTTGTCTCAAGTTGACCAAATAGGAACTCCAAAAATGACACCAAATATTGTTGGTCACAAGATCCTACCGTTCAAAAACAACTACATCTCAAAAGGTTTGATGCCACTCGAACAATTATTTGACAAGAATGATACAACAATTAAGCTTGATGTTCATCCGACAACTAAAGTTGTAGTGGAGGTAAATATAGGCACTGTTGAATATTATAAGAATATAAATCTTTCAAAATCATTACCAGAGGACCAAAGGCCCAGGTATGCGTCTCTTTTCAAAGAATATCTTGATGTTTTCGAGTGGAAATATGAGGATTTGAAGACTTATGATACCTCAATAATCCATCATAAAATCCCACTTAAATGAGACGTAAAACCAGTAAAGCAAAAGTTAAGACAAGTGAATCCCATATTGCTTCCTATTATTGAAAAAGAGGTTAGAAAGTTGCTTGATGCTAAAATTATAATTCCTCTCAATTATTTTGATTGGGTAGATAACCTTGTACCAGCAAGAAAGAAAAATGGTGAAATCTGGTTGTGCATAAATTTCAGAAATATTAATAAGTGTTCTTTGAAAGATAATTATCCTCTACCCAAGATGGACCATATTCTTCAAAAAGTAGTGGGATCAACCTAAATCTCTATGATGGATGGATTTTTCAGGTTATAATCATATAGCAATGCATCTTGATGATAGGGAGAAAATGGATTTTACCACTATATGGGGAACATTTATGTATGACAAAGTTCCATTTGGTCTCATCAATGTTGGGGCTACTTTTGAAAGACCCATGCCATATTTCTTTTGTTGGAGAAAAATATTGATTCATTGTGATGTACCTAGATGACATGATTGTATTCTAAATAACTGGCAGTAAACATCTAAAACACCTTGAACATACCTTCATAAAATGTCGAAAGTTTGGTTTATCTTTCAATCCTAAGAAATATTTATTTTCTATGCTTGAAGGTGATCTGCTCAGACATATTGTATCCAAAGAGGGAGTTCGGATAGATCCATAAAGGGTAGCTGCTATAAATCAAATTGACTTGCCAAGGAATAAAAAGAAGTACAATCATTCATTGGCAAGATCAATTTTATCAGAAGATTTATTCCAAAATTTGCAAAAAAGATTAAAAAGATAACTGGTATGCTTAAGTAAGATGTTGAGATAAAATGGACTGTTGAGGCCAAGGCCTCATTTAAACAGATTAAGAGTTCTTTGAGAGAAGCACCTGTCTTGATAAGTACGGATTATTCCAAAGATTTTATAATATTTTCTTTTGCTTCTGAAGTAACTATTGAAGTTGTCTTGTTACAAAGAAATGATGTAGGTCAGGAGCATCCTATATATTTTTTCAGTCGAGCTCTACAAGATGCAGAATTAAGATATAGTTCCATGGAGAAGCAAGCCTATTCTTTGGTGAAGGCTCTTAAGTATTTTTCAGGATTATGGCTTGCACTCCAAAATTATGGCCTATGTTCTAGGTAGTACTATAAAGGATATTATCTTCCAACCAGACAATGAAGGAAAAGGGGGAAAATGGATTACAAAGATTCAAGAGTATGATTTGGAGATTAACCAACTAAATTAGTTAAAGGGAAAGGTTTATCCAAGTTGTTAGTTGAATCTAATTGTAAATCATTAGACATTAATCTACTGGATCAAACATCACCTTATGCAGGAGACAGTTCTCTTCAGTATATCCCATTGCAAGTGAGTGACAAGTTTTCTTAGTCCGAGTGGTACAAATATATTGTATTTTATTTAAAAAATTTAGCTTTCCCTCAAAATTTCGATAAATCCAAAATGAGGTCCCTAAATCTTAAAGCGGTCAAATAATGTATTATTGATGGCTACTTGTTCTGGAAGGATCCCCTCTGAGTACTTCTAAATTGTATAGTTGAAGAATAAACAAAAGGCAAGTGTTGGAACTTCATAAGGGTGTACATGGAAAGCCACTGCTTATAAGGTGCTCATAGTTGATTATTATTTTCCTTCCATGTTTTCAGATGCTAACAAAATTGTTAGAGCTTGCCTAGAATTCCAATTATTTGCGGGAAAACATAAGCTCAAGTATTTTCCACTTAAGCTCGTGAAGCTTAAACACCATTCCAACAGTGGGAGTTATACTTCATTAGTGAAATCAATCCAAATTCAAGTGGAAAGCACATGCGCATTCTTACTACCACTAATTACTTCACTAAGTGGGTAGAATCTATACCAACCAGAAATGTAACTGATACAATTATCATCAAATTCTTGGAGGAAAATATTTTAGAGAGTTTAGGTTGTCCCAGAAAGATTATTATTGATAATGCCCAAGCTTTTAAATATTCTAATATGGTAATTTTTTTTCAAGATTGCAATATTGAATTGGCTCACTCGACATCTTATTATCCTCAAGGTAATGGGCCAACAGAGTATTCAAATAAGAGTTTAATTGTGCAGTATGTGACAATAATACCTATGAGATTTCGTGACTTGATGGTGATTTTCTAGGTGACCCTGTTAATGGTAGGTTTCTCAAGTGTTTCTTTCACTATTAAGTACTTTCTATGAAACATGATCTTTTGTACTTGTTGCAGCTGCAACCGTTCTCCCCAAATTTCTTAAATTTTGGGCCCCTCCTCATGATTTTGCTTTGTTTTAATCGTTGGACCCTTTGAGTTGTTGTTCGTGTTGTAATCTTAGATGATTGTAAAAGCTTAACTCTCGCCCGAGGTTCAAATTTTGATTGCGTTTGGAATTTATGGTGAGTCACAGATTCTAAGTTTGTTTTGGCTTGATTGATCGAACCAAGTATCCTTTATTGTGGTCGTCATTGCGGAGGTATAACATGTTTCTGGCCATTGCTGAGTTTAAAGCTGTCTAAACACTTAGTATTTTTCTTTTGATCGGGAGTCTTTCTTGTTTGATCGGAAGCCGAAACCTTTTTGCTCCCGCCGTTGCAGAACCCAAAGCAATTTAGCACCCGAAGTTCAAATCGTACCGACTGCCAATGCGGGTTGACCTGTTTTAGCCGCATACCCGTAGCCATTTTTCTTCCGTCGTTGCGGATGGGAAAGTCATTTGGCTTCCAAAGTGAAAATCCATCTGACTTTTGACTGTGCATCGCGTGGCTCTAGCCTTCTCTTTTCCACCGTTGTGGCCCCCAAACCGATTTGCCATCCGAAGTGTGAAAAGCTCCGACTGCCGATGCGGGTTGACCTTTTTTGTCGCAGACCCGTGGTTTTTTCTCTTCTGCCGTTGTAGCTGGGAAAGTAATTCATCTTCCGATTTAAAATTCTTCCGACTTCCAACTAAAGCCTTTTCCCGCCCGCGTTTCGCTTACCCGCATCTTAGGTTTCTTCCGCTGTTGCGGCTGGGAAAGCTGTTTAGCCCCCGATGGTCGATCTTTCCCGCCTGTGGATGGGTCTACCCCTCTGATGTTGGTATTTTGAGCCGCCGATGAGTTTCCCATTTGCCGCCGATGGTAATGTTGTCAAGCCTGGAGGTGGTCAAGGTAGTGGCGGGCATTGATAAAATTCTAACAATAGGAGATGCACCTGGCCGCTTTCTTGTGGATTAGTTGTTCAATTTTAATACGCCAATCCAATGAATGATGTATTTTGTTTATTCGCAGGTGGACTTGAAGGATTTTTTAAGCAAACACAGCACGAAGGCACATCTAGGCAGTTTTGGAAAAAGTCAAACTGTGGTTCTCAAGACTGAAGAAAGGACAAAATGAATGACGGCCAAGGCACAGACTATAAAGATATATCAGTTACTAATCAAAAGATGAACGTTCACATAAAATAAAAAAATGAGAAGACAAAGCGGCCTGAAGAAGAATTTGAAACGTTCGAGGGACTGGAAAGTCACACGTTTGGGGGGAAGCCCAAATGATCAGCTGCTGTAGTTTAAATACTGGAAAGTTAGAATTTAGAAAGGACTTTTTCCCTGGAAGAATTTGTAAACCATTTTCTTGTAAGAGGAACTATTTTGTTTTACAATCAGAAACCGCAACTTTTTCCTGTTGGAGAAAGCGAAATGTGGGATGTATCAATGTGATTAAATGAACAATGTTGAAGGGGAACTATTTCGTTTTCAGCTGTGTTTCATTAACTGTGAGAGTGTTTAACTTCCTGAACCTATGTTATTGTTGAATGCTTTTCAGTATATTTTTGCGTTGTTTTTCCACTGTGAGTAATGAATGTTGTTCATAAAACAATTGGCTAACTGGTTGTTCAAAAATCTGCAGTTGTTCATGTGTCTTGAAAGAAGTGTCAGCTATCTGTAACTTTTCATTATGCATGTACAAAATATATTACTCACCAATGAATGATAATCTTGCTCCCTAGGGATAGTTTAGATAGTTAGTTTTAATTCCTTGTTGTATGTGATTTAGATGCTAGTGAGTCTAAGATGAGAGGTAAGAACCTGCGCATGACATTGTGACTGCTCCTTGCATATTATCGCCCTGCATGGTTAATTAGGCACTTGCATATCATACATTAAGTCAAAAAATACAAAATACACGGTGGACCGGGCCGCAACCGGTAGAGCCTTTGTTTTTGTTACTTTGACCTACGGTAGCCGGACCGCAAACCAGACGGATTCCCTATACCAAAAAGTCAATGGGCTAGTTGGGAACGTTGAATGGGGAGAATCCCTTACTATTGTTGCCTACGAATTTTGGGGCCTCAACAGTTTTGGCGCTAGAAGGAGGGACGCCAGTGTATGGCTGGTCGAGGAAACCCGTTTTCCCGAGAATATTCCACCGATAACAGTTCTGAAAGCAGTAGGTTTCAAAATCCAATTCCGGAAGAAAGAGAACATCTATATTCTGTTGGTAACGAAATTGTTAATGATCTGAGAAGACACACCAGGGCATACGTGAAGAAGATTGGAGGATTTCCAATCATCCCTGAATTGCCCATAAGAGAGTATAAAAAGAAAGATCGTCCTGTAGCGGAAGACTCAGTGTTGGTTGGAGACTAGGAAGAACTTGTAGAAACAGCCTTACAAGAAGTTGTGCTACCTTTGAATCAAGAAGGCCCAGAGACCCCTCACAGTTCTCCTACTCATACTCCAGTTGGTTCACCTCCTCATTCTCCACCCAGACTCATGGCTGGCGTAAACGCAAACCAACCACCTAACCCACCAAATCCACCACTTGCATGGAGGGCCAAATCACCATTGAACCTTACACCTCCATTACACGACCTACCTCAAGCCTTTGACAAGATGTTGCCCAAGTTTGACCCCAATGAGAAAATACTAGTAGATGATCACCTACAAAGTTTTTACTTGGCAATTGAAGGATTAAGGGCCAGGGAATATGAAGATGTGGTATGCAGACTGTTCCCGCATACCCTTAAAGGAGCTGCAGCGTCATGGTACTTTGGATTGCCTGCTAACTCTATCCCTGATTGGGATACCTTCGAAAGAATTTTCAAAAGTAAGTATGCAACTCAGAAAACTCATGCAGCTCTCATGAAGGGGCTGTGCGCGTTGAAGAAAGAAAGAAAAGAAAAAGTGCACAGTTTCACACAAAGGTTTGCAGCCTATCTCAAGAATTTCTCTGAAACGGATCATAGACCTTCAGACAAAGTTCTGATTGAATATTATACTTCAACGTTAGGCCCTGATCTGGCCATGTTTGCCAAAGGCAGGGCCAAGCCTACTTTGACGGAAACCTATGAAGAGGCTGAAGTAGTGGAAGCTAAAAGAGAGAGTATTGAAGAATATCCAGAGCATTCAGGAGAAAAAGGTGCAGGCAGAAAAGCCTTATTGTTTACTAAACCTAAGGAAGAAAAGTCGCCAGATTTGGAAAATATGGCCAAAATGATGCAGAAGCTTTCCAACAAGATCATTGATATGGAGAAAGAAAAGGAAACACAAAAGTTTTATAAGCCATATTATAAGAAAAGAGAGGATAACCATCAGTCTCAACCTCCTCCTCCCAATACTGCATCTATGAATCTAACAGAGGTCGGCATGGACAATTTATGCACTTTCCACCAACAGCCACACTCTGAAAAGAATTGTCCTCAATGGATAAATTCGATGACGTTGGTCATGAATCAGCTCTTGGATTCTAGATTAATAGAAGAGGGAGCTGAAGAAAGAAAAGAAATTACCACTGCAACGAATGAGCAAGAAGAGGAAACTATGGCTTTGTGGAATTATGTCTCCTTATTTGATGCTGAAGAGGAAATCAACGTAGCAACGAGGAGCCAAGGGCCGATTAAAGACAACAGTCTTATACTGCCAAAGATCAAAAGGATGCAAAGAAATATAAAGAAATTTCAAAACAGACCCTCAGCTGATATAGTTCCAGAATTCACTATTACCAGCCAAGATCCTGGGCAGAATGACGCGCGGGCCAAGCCAAGTGAAGAAAAGATGAATGCTGATAAACCTCACCACATTGAGCAGCCGATGGATTATGACATAGTGGAGGATTTAAAAAAGGTAAAAGCAAATGTGCCACTATTCGAAATGTGTAAAGTACTGCAGCAAAAAGAAAGACTGTTGAAAGCACTTGAAGCATCGGATGAGAAGCTACCCGCCAACAATCAACCTTAGGAAGAAGAAGAAATTGGAGAAACCAACGTTGGAGGTAAGTCTAAAAGCAAACATCCACCTTTCCTCCTCACGTTTGAAATTTTCAATCATAATGTACATAATTGCTTTGTAGACTCAGGGGCATCAGTTAATGTCATGCCGTAACAGTCTGTAAAAGGATAAATGGGCAGCCTAAGCCATCCACATGGAGGGTGGTTCAATTGGATAGAACGAATGTAAAGGTAATTGGTGAGCTGGAAGACGTCCTAGTCCGTCTGGCATCTAATGACAAAGTTTGCCAAGTTATTAACATCGTGGTGGCTGAAATACCAGACACTTACGGTCTTGTCCTGAGTAGAGATTGGTCGACCAAATTAAATGGATATTTCGCCTCAGATTGGTCCCATCTTTGGTTGCCATACAAAGGGAGTCCAAACCAGATTAAGATTCAGAGAGAGCCTCACATGAAGTACAATGTTACTCAGCTGGAGGATAAGAATGTACCAGTGGATTCTGTACTGGGAAACTATTTTATTGAGTTGGAACCAGGGAATTATCAAGCGGAAGAATCCAACAACACATCTGACACCCAGCCTGATCTCCTTCGATTCTCACAGGCTGATGAGATTGACTGTAATATAGTAAGCTTAGCAGTAGGAGTAGATTCACCTTCAATAGTTACTGATTTTTGGATTTTGTTTTTTGATGGCTCTAAGACATTAGAAGGGTCAGGGGCTGGCTATATCCTGATCGACCCACAGAAGAATAAACATTTCCTTTCATGTAGATTAGAGTTTGAGTGTACTAATAATACAGCTGAGTACGAAGCACTGGTGCAGGGACTAAAGAAGGCAATTGAATTAAAGGTAAGTAATCTAAAAGTTCTTGGGGATTCTGAAATTATTGTGAAACAAATCTGGAATCAGATACATTGTGTTTCTCCTCACTTAAAGGCTTACCAGAATGAGGTATGGGATTTGCTTAAATGTTTTAATGCATTCAACATTATTTCAATTCCAAGAATTAAAAACGCAGCTGCTGATCTGTTGGCCACATCAGCCACTAGACTCGTACCCACTAATAATCGGTGTTCTATCGAACTGCTTTTCAGGCCCTCAGTACCGGATATGATCACCAAGTTGCGAGTGTTCGACGATGACCTGCAAATCATAGAATGTTTGACAAATGACGAGGTGTTTAAAGGAGCGATCATAGACAATGAAGAGCATCAGGCCGAGATGAAATATGACAATTTCATTCCTAAAGGTGTCAGAACGTTAGAAAAAATGTTCGATTTAAATGAAAAGTTCAGAAGACCAGCCAACGTGAAGACCCACAACTCATCTCTACAGTTCGAGCTGATAAATTTAGGGACTTAGACGAATCCCAAATTTGTGAATCTCGGCAAGTGTTGTTCACCAGCAGAAAGAGACAAATTCATCAGTCTATTTAAACAATATAAAGATGTTTTCGCATGGACGTACAAATATTTGAAAACATACAACACCAACATC
Organism: Pseudotsuga menziesii; assembly: GCA_001517045.1. Lineage (NCBI taxonomy): Eukaryota > Viridiplantae > Streptophyta > Pinopsida > Pinales > Pinaceae > Pseudotsuga > Pseudotsuga menziesii. Next base: position 810,274 of record LPNX010363675.1, on the reverse strand, counting down.
ATCAAGCATGTCGTCCCCATTAAAGCAGGCATCAAGGCCTATCAGCAACCGTTAAGAAAAATGCATCCAAAATTGGAACCGCTGATTCAGAGTGAAGTGAAGAAATTATTGGATGCTAGAATCATTTTTAAAGTCAGACACTCTGAGTGGGTATCAAATCCGGTACCAGTAAGGAAAAAATCTGGAGAAATCAGACTCTGCGTGGATTTCAGAAATCTAAACCGCACTTTCGATAAAGATAACTACCCTGTGCCACCCATGGAGCAATTGCTGCAAATGGTCTCGAGTTCTGAACTGTTTTCATTATTAGATGGTTTCTCTGGCTACAATCAAGTGTTAGTAGTCGAAGAAGACAGATTAAAGACAACGTTCAGGACCAAATGGGGAACCTTCTCCTACAGGAGAATGCCCTTTGGGATTATAAATGCTGGAGCAACCTTTCAGAGAGCTATGGACATAGCTTTTCGTGGATTGATTGGCCGAAGTGCTGTAGTATACCTTGATGATATTACAATATTCTCAAAGAGAAGAGAAGAGCACTCGTTTCACTTAAGGTAAATTTTCGAACGCTGTCGGAAATACGACATCTCACTCAATCCTAAGAAGTGTGTGTTCACTGTCACGGAGGGAAAGTTGCTGGGTCACATAGTTTCTAAGAAAGGAATCTCTATAGATCCAGAAAGAATCAAGGCTATTGAACAAATCCCCTTGCCCCATAATAAAAAGGGGATGCAATCATTTATGGGAACGATAAATTTCGTGCGAAGGTTTGTGCCTAATTTTGCTCAGATTGTCAAGTCGTTGCAGCAGATGGTAAAGCAAACTGCACTATTCAAATGGACTGAAATTGAGAAGAGCGCATTCAGCAAAATCAAAACTGTTGTTGCACATGCACCCTCCCTGAAAAGCCCAAATTTTGACAAAGATTTTATCTTGTACACCTTCGCATCCGATGATTCACTAGCAGCTGTGCTCACCCAAAAGGAATATGGGGGGGATGAATTCCCAATATTCTTTATGAGTATTGGTCTACAGGGGGCTGAATTGAATTACCCAGCTGTTGATAAACAAGCTTATACTGTATTCAAAGCAGTAAAGCAATTCAGGCCTTATATTTTAAAAAATAGAACCAAGGTGATCGTCCCCTACCCAGCTGTAAGGTATCTTCTTATACAGAAGGAGTTAGGAGAAAGAAGAGGCAACTGGGTAACAACTCTTCAAGAGTACGACCTTGAATTCAAGCTAGCATCGATAGTTAAAGGACAAGGGTTGTGCAAATAAATGACTGAAAATGGAAAAAATGAAGAACACGCCTGGGAAGATGAAGCCGAATTACATATGATGGAGGTATGCCCTTTGTTTACAGCTCCCGAGTCTTGGTATAGAGACCTTGTGCATTACCTGTAGGTAGGACTGTTACCAGAACATTGGAATTCCAAGCAAAGGAGAGCGTTGCGTCTTAAATCAGCCGCACATCAACTTGTTGAAGGGGTATTATTCAGAAAGAATTATGACGGGGTTCTTCTCAGATGCTTAGAAAAGGAAGATGCGAAGAAAGTAATGGCAGAATTGCATGACGGTCCTGCTGGAGGACATTATTCAGGGGATACCACAGCCCACAAGATCCTCAGGGTAGGGTACTACTGGCCTACGCTCTTTAGAGACGCACACACACATGTCAGGAAGTGTGATATTTGCCAAAGGTGTAGTGGGAGATTGCCTAAAGCGGAAGCACCTCTAAAGCTTGTGATGATCACGGAACCATTCGAGCAATGGGGACTAGATATTATTGGAGAAATAAAACCGAACTCCTCTTTGTAGCACCAGTACATTCTGACCGCTACTGATTATTTCACTCGCTGATTCGAAGCCATCCCACTGCGCAAGATAAATGAAGACGAGGTCATCATCTTCCTACAAGACCACATCATGACCAGGTTTGGAGTTCCAGTTTCGTTAGTTTTTGATAATGCTAAGTACTTTTCATCAATTAAATTGACTGCTTTTGCTCATGATAAAGGAATAAAATTGCATTATTTTGCTAATTACTATCCACAAGGAAATGGCCTGGCTGAATCCTCCAACAAAAATCTGATTAGAATTTTAAAGAAGACTGTAGTAGAAAACCAGAGGAGTTGGCACTCAGCATTACCAAATTCCCTTTGGGCCGATAGAGTCACCCCCAAGCTGCGATTGGAGTGTCTCCATATACCCTTGTCTATGGTAACGAAGCCATCCTTCCTCCCAACATCATGCTACCATCTTCCATACTAGCTCAAGAGTCGAGAGGGACGGATGATGAAGTTTTGCAAATAAGAATATATAATCTCCTGAAAGCAGAAGAGGCTAGATCTAAAGCAAGAGAACGCTTTAAGCAACAGCAGGAGTTAGTTAAGAGATGGTTCGACAAGCATAAAGTTGGAACAAAAGACTTTGAAGTAGGAGACTTAGTCCTCAAATGGGATCACCCCCATGATGAGAAAGGAAAGCACACTAAATTCCAGCAATTGTGGGTAGGCCCTTATCAGATAGCGGCAAAGATTGGCCCTTCTACTTACAAGTTGCAGGATCTGCAGGGGTGGGAGGAGAACCTACCAGTAAATGGTTTGGTTCTCAAGCCTTATTTTTCCTGAGTCTGTTTGAATTCTTCTGTCTTGTATATAAATAATTCGTATGGATGTCTTTTGAGTCATGTTTTTCAGTTTGCTTTAGTTTGAGTTTTCTTGTTTTAAATAAAGGGGACGAACCCGCGGTTGCATGGGGAACATCAAAATTTGTGGGAGTGATATACAATTTAGTGATCAGACTATGGGTCACTGTTTGTATAAAATAATTTCTTCCAGTTTAGTCGTTTTCTCGAATAATTCTGTGTGCATTGAAGTCATGCTTAATCCCTGTGAAATAAACCGGATTCAGAAAGTCTGGAATACTATGTTGGGGCTCCATCCATGTCACACTTAAAATGTTCTAAGGAGCGACAACAGAGGACCCATGGAAAGGAGCAGGGTGAACAGTATATAAAATATAAATGATCCCATGCTAAGAAATGAATGCCAAAAGGCAAATAAGAATAAAACTCCTATAAAAGCATCATACATCAAAGCAGATGCTGAATCATCTATCCTAAATTGCCAAAAGATCCTCTCCGTCCGTGAGCTGAAAATTAAATACATCTCTCACACAAAAGGACACTATGGGATAGAGGATCCTGAATTAAAATTCAGCAAGAAAGGCATGTAGGAGGACTCATATGAAAAGGGACAAAAGTCCAAAAGCACAAAAAAGTGCTAAAATGGCATGGGAATGGGGAACAAACGAATATTTCTGTTTACCATGTGCTACAATCCTGTGGTGTCCAAGCTATCAGCTACCTGAAGACAAAGATAATAATGAAACTCATCTTCTGGCCTCAACAGAGTTATCTGGACTTGAAAATCTTGGTTTCCACTCCCCCAAATTGGACTATTATCAATGATTGAAGGTACACACTTCCGACATTCAAGAAATCCAGATAGCTGGAAGAATTCAATAGAATGCATTTGTTGTTAAACAGTGTATCGCTCAAAGATTAATCGCCCAGAGATCTAGGTTCACTGGTAAGCGCCAATTGTTGCAGCTGCAACCGTTCTCCCCAAATTTCTTAAATTTTGGGCTCCTCCTCATGATTTTGCATTGTTTTAATCGTTGGACCCTTTGAGTTGTTGGTCGTGTTGTAATCTTAGATGATTGTAAAATCTTAACTCCCGCCCGAGGTTCGAATTTTGATTGCGTTTGGAATTTATGGTGAGTCACAGATTCTAAGTTTGTTTTGGCTTGATTGATCGAACCAAGTATCCTTTATTGTGGTTGTCATTGCGGAGGTATAACATGTTTCTAGCCATTGCTGAGTTTAAGGCTGTCTAAACACTTAGTATTTTTCTTTTGATCGGGAGTCTTTCTTGTTTGATCGGAAGCCAGAACCTTTTTGCTCCCGCCATTGCGGAACCCAAAGCAATTTAGCACCCGAAGTTCAAATCGTACCGACTGCCGATGCGGGTTGACCTGTTTTAGCCACGTACCCGAAGCCATTTTTCTTCCGCCGTTGCGGATGGGAAAGTCATTTGGCTTCCGAAGTGCAAATCCATCCGACTTTCGACTGTGCATCGCGTGGCTCTAGCCTTCTCTTTTCCGCCATTGCGACCCCAAAACGGATTTGCCATCCGAAGTGTGAAAAGCTCCGACTGCTGATGCGGGTTGACCTTTTTCGTCGCAGACCCATGGTTTTTTCTCTTCCGCTGTTGCGGCTGGGAAAGTAATTCATCTTCCGATTTAAAAGTCTTCCGACTTCCAACTAAAGCCTTTTCCCGCCCGTGTTTCGCTTACCCGCATCTTAGGTTTCTTCCGCCGTTGCGGCTGGGAAAGTTGTTTAGCCCCCGATGTTAGTATTCCCCCGATGGCCGATCTTTCCCGCCTGTGGATGGGTCTACCCCTCTGATGTTGGTATTTTGAGCCGCCGATGAGTTTCCCATTTGCCGCCGGTGGTAATGTTGTCAAGCCTGGAGGTGGTCAAGGTAGTGGCGGGCGTTGATAAAATTCTAATAATAGGAGATGCACCTGGCCGCTTTCTTGTGGATTAGCTGTTCAATTTTAATACGCCAATCCAATGAATGATGTATTTTGTTTATTTGCAGGTGGACTTGAAGGATTTTTTAGGCAAACACAGCACGAAAATACATCTAGGCAGTTTTGGAAAAAGTCAAACTGTGGTTCTCAGGACTGAAGAAAGGACAAAACGAATGACGGCCAAGGCACAAACTAGAAAGATCTATCAGTTACTAATCAAAAGATGAACGTTCACATAAAATAAAAAAATGAGAAGACAAAGCGGCCTGAAGAAGAATCTGAAACGTTCGAGGGACTGAAAAGTCACACGTTTGGGGGGCAGCCCAAACAATCAGCTGCTGTAGTTTAAATACTGGAAAGTTAGAATTTAGAAAGGACTTTTTCCCTGGAAGAATTTGTAAACCATTTGCTTGTAAGAGGAACTATTTCGTTTTACAATAAGAAACCGCAACTTTTGCCTGTTGGAGAAAGCGAAATGTGGGATGTATCAATGTGATTAAATGAACAATGTTGAAGGGGAACTATTTCATTTTCAGCTATGTTTCATTAACTGTGAGAGTGTTTAACTTCCTGAACCTATGTTCTTGTTGAATGCTTTTCAGTATATTTTTGCGATGTTTTTCCACTGTGAGTAATGAATGTTGTTCATAAAACAATTGGCTAACTGGTTGTTCAAAAATATGCAGTTGTTCATGTGTCTTGAAAGAAGTGTCAGCTATCTGTATCTTTTCATTATGCATGTACAAAATATATTACTCACCAATGAATGATAATCTTGCTCCCTAGGGATAGTTTAGATAGTTAGTTTTAATTCCTTGTTGTATGTGATTTAGATTCTAGTGAGTCTAAGACAAGAGGCAAGAACCTGCGCATCACATTGTGACTGCTCCTTGCTTCTTATTTCCCTGCATGGTTAATTAGGCACTTGCATATCACACATTAAGTCAAAAAATACAAAATACACGGTGGACCAGGCCGCAACCGGTAGAGCCTTTGTTTTTGTTACTTTGACCTACGGTAGCCGGACCGCAAACCGGACGGATTCCCTATACCAAACAATCAACGGGCTAGTTGGGAACGTTGACTGGGGATAATCCCTTACTTTTGTTGCCTGCGAATTTCGGGGCCTCAACAGTACTATATGTAACATATCCCTTATTTTTCTTTTTACGCTATGTTGGTGGAGTTGATTTCATGTAATCCCTTTTTTGTTTAATTCTTTGTTTTGAGAAATGTGCTAAGCAAGTTTGTCAAGAAGTGAATTTGTACAAAGTACCATGACTCCATAACCCAATGGATGAAGGCACAAGGTCTATTGTTCTCAACCTCTCCTAAAGGAAGAGTTTTTCCCTGCTGAATCCATTGTTGGTCATTTATTTTGCATTCAGTGTAGGAGGAATGGGTCCACAATCTAAGAACCTAACCGTGATGGAGAAGTTATTTTTAGGATCAAGGGGGGTGTGAATCTCCTTCATATCCAAGAAAATGATACATGAACATGGTTTAAAAGGTGTTGGACATGAGTTCACAATAAAGATGAAAACATCTTAATGATTGAGCTTTGATGCTTTCAAGCTCCTCAAGAAGCTTGCGTTTTAATTTTCATATCATGATCCAGTAAGATTACCCCTGTAAACATATGTCATCACCATAGGAGTTCAGGATCACAAAAGTGATGTGTTATTTTTGCGCCTAATAAGCTCCTAAAAAATGGAAGCATGGAATTCAGTGACGTGACAATCTTATGACGGGAGCCCCAAATATGCAGTTATTGCTCATATATCTAGGATCTTGCGATCCTACATATCTATGGTCATTAGTAACTGAGGATACTGAAGTAGCACACTCATTATCTTGAATTCATGGATCCTAAACAAAATCCACCATTAACACGTGATGCTCTCTAAGAGACTCGGGATTGCAAAAGCAGTCTTAATAATTCCGCCTCTTGTCGACCCTAAAGCGGTATCCAATTTTACCCCTTGCCCTACGAATATTCTAATATCATGTTCTGTGCAGCCACTACTTCTCTTCCATGTGCCCCCTATGCTCCATATAACACTATCATCATTTAAAGTTGTACCTACCTCCAGTTTCAATCCCCTATCAAATTTTGACTCATAGCCTTTTCATTAATTCAACACCATAATTTCTTATACAAGCATGGTTTTTCCCTTTTTGTTTTAAAATTTAAAGTTCTTATGCCAAGTTTTATGTGCTCTCTTACCCACTAAGCATTACCCAATGGGTTTTACTTGTAATAAAAAGCTTTGCACCCTATTGTTTACCATATATCCTCCTTTAGGAGCTTCTTACTCATCTTTTGTACCGTCATCGTTGATTCCTAATCCAATCGCAACATCCATAACCCTTCATAACCATCTTTCTAACACCTTTGTAGATGTATTCAACACTGTAACATCAATCCTGAATATGCATCGGGTCCCCAAAGAGGCGAGACAAAGATTTGAAGAAGTTCATGATTAGCTTTGCTTTTGGGAAATAGGGCATTCACTCATGGTTATTCCAAGAATGTGAAACTTCCCATAGCTCGTTGGTTGGTGCATTGACATGTATGACCAAGAAGATGGTGCAATAACAACACAGAATGATATGATAATATACCTAATAAATAAATATTTTTTTGAGAAAGTATTGGGAATTCTAGAGGGCTTATCGTGAAGAATTTTTATAGAAGCTGAAATGAACATCAAATTCATGGAGCTACCTTTTGAGCAAAAGGTCAACTTCTTCCATACATTGCTTCCTCTGGATGCAGAATTTTTAGAGCATGATCCTCCTTACAGGTTAGATTTTTTTGTAGAATTACCCAGAGTTGCAATGTCCCTCGTCTTCCAATTATATGTTTTTGTCATTGATGAGCTAGTTGGTGAACTTGTCCAAGGTTTGCTTCATGAGATTTGTAATCCCACGGACCCAGATAAGTAGCTTGAATTTTCTATGTTTCTAGTAGATGTTATAAAAGAGCACTTTGAATTATTTTATACCCTTAAATTATTTAGGTTCCAATCATACCTATTCTACATGATTATATACCAGTTTCCATATCATTTTGGTTAGTCTCATCTCAAGTTGATGTTTCATCACCCAACTAATGAAAATTATTTGTATTTTTAATCAAATCATTTTAGAAATATTTATTATCTTCAATGGCTCTCCTTTACTTACAATTATTCCTTATTACAAAAGACTCCTCTAGCTAATCCCTAATGCATCATAGGGGGACTAGTTCTTATTTGAAGATCATACTCAAATCCGAGTTTACATATGTGAGTTACCTCCTTACCATTTGTCGACTTCCTTAACCCATAGACTACATCTGACAGAGATTTAATTCATATCTTGTTCATTTTTTGAAGAATAATAGCCTCATCAATTTTAAGATTCCTCGGGAAGTAGGTCCTTTCATAGTGAAATATTGAATAGCACTATAGCTTGTTGAGCAACGACTTTAAATTTTGAGTTTGCATATGTGTTTCAAATGGAATTATGACCTGTTGGCCAGATTTTCTAACTAGGCCAACTTAAGGAGATTAAGCCCACACAAGTCGCTTAAAGCAACTTTCGGTGTGTTTGAAATGGAAAAACCTCACAGGTTTTGGTCCTGCTACCAACTAAATTTATCCTCCTAAGGAGAATGTAAAAAATTCAGTAAAAATTTATCCTAAATTAAATTATTGCATAAAATAAATCCTAGAGTTAGTTTTCTAAGTTTAAGTTATCCTAAAGTGCTTTCTTAAGGAAAGTCTCATGTTTTAGGGTTTTATTTTAAATGTTTTGATTAATAAACTATTTTAAATTTTAACAAATTAATATAATTCTATTTAACTGCTATTAAAATAAACTAAGCAAAAATGTGAATTGAAATCAACTAGCTATCCTATCTCAGCTGAGAGCAAACTTTTAGACTACTATATCAACTATCAATTAACGGTTATAAATAACAAAGTGAAATAAATCATACAATTCCAGATAAGAAACTATCATAATTGTTATCACTAATAACACTCCGTTTAATAAAATTTACAAAAACACAGAGAATAAAATAAGAAATTATTGTATTCACTCCGTAGATGTATTTGTCAACAAATAATTGAAATTCAACATTAACATCTATATATAAATGGTATAATAACTTAATATTCAAAATAACTATCAAAATATAGATGTAATCAATATAAGCTATGAAAATACAATACTATTCGATCACAATCATTAATAACATTTGAATAACCATGACATTGATAGTATCAACAACAGATATCGATATTGAGTGATAAGAGTAATTAAACCTATATTAATGCAATGAAAACTAAGTTCAATTGCACACAGATTTAAGTCAGAAAATTGCTTTTGAAATATATATATATATATATAACAAAGATATGAAAAAAAAATTGATACCAGTCTTTTATGTTCCGATGGTAATCATCCACGAAGAAAACTTCAGTAGACTAATCAAAACCAGAAATGTGTTATATATTTCACAAGTATTTTCCCTAGTACTCCCATTGACCCTTACTACAACAATTTTCATAGTTTTTATAATAAAACTTTGATAACTACATCCCTAACTCTATGCAACTCATAGCTAAAAATAGATTTGAAAGTTTGTTATCTATGAAACATCTAGAACCTATTTATGATAAAAAAACGTTCTCCAACGATGCACTTGGAAATAGATCATTATCATACCCCTCTCTTAGAATAGTATCTCGTTCATATTGAAAGCGAACAACAACTAATTGTAACATGATCTAGCAAATGTGAACAGATAAAGCGTGACCATCGTAATTGTATGCTAGCTATTAATGCACAGTTCATTTTCCTTCAATGAAGTGGCCTAAAAAATGCATATTGATCAACTAAACATCTTCATTCCATTCGATGCATTTATATCATGAGCACACCTGTAAAAAACAATTAAAATATAAATAAAATTATAATTCAATTATAACAAGATAATTGAATGAGAATGTAGAAAGATCCTACAGAATCTTTGATTCTGTAGGATGTTCATTAATTTGTACATTTACCTGTCAAAATTGAAATCACAATAACTAAAAATAGACTAAGTTGTTGCGATTTGTAACTTGATGGATTTCCTGGCTTCTAATAACTTGGCCTTGAGTTTCAAGACTTTTTCTTCATGGATTTTTTCATCCTTCAACAATTTTTCATTGGTAGTTGCTAATAATTTATTTTCTGCTTTGTATCTGTCCTTCTTGGCTTTCATTTGTTTCCATCGATCTACCCACATAAGTAATTCATTTTTTTGCTATTGTAACTCTGTTTTCAACATATCATGAGCTTCGTCAATGTCTTTAACCGATAAACCTTATGTTGCTTAGAAAGCTTAATTGACTGTTTCGCAGCTCTTAAATTTTCTGCTAGAGAATCCTCATCATTCAATGGTGACTTAAGTCGAGCTTCATGTTCAGATTGTGCTGGTAATGGTGAATCATATTTCAGGTCTCTCTTAGGAGATACCATCAAATTATCGTGATTATTACTCTGTTCTTGTTCAAAATCATTGATTGGGGTTTCATGAGGAGAATATTCATCCTCCTTATCACTGTTATATTCAACAATGATAGGTTCACTACTCTATTCCATGGTTCTTGGAAACAAAAGACTAATCATATAGGTTCACTACTCTATTCCATGGTTCTTGGAAACGAAAGACTAATCATACTCCTAGTAAACCTTCGATTTGTCATTTCAGATTTTCTAGTACTTGGTTCAAGAGGTTTATTGTCACCTTCCATATTTTCTCCTTTTGACTCATGATTCTCTCTCTCTTCCATTATCTTAGGATACAAATCACCTGTTAATTTAGCAGAGTGTGTTTGGAAAACCGTTTTACTTCCCTCTCCCACCTCATTTTCCCTCTTGGGTTTCTCAAGAGGGTTTGAGGTATAAAATTTCTCATTTTCAGCTATCAGGCAAAGCTTATCTAGCCCTTCATAATCAGCTACAGGATCAGTCTCTTCTTTTATTTCTCTTTCATAAGGTCTTCTTCGTTTTGCATGATTCTTAGGTAAGTAGGTAGGCCAAAATTGGGTAAACCCGAACTCATTTCCTTTTAAGAATTCATCCCAGTTTTTTCCTATTGTAGCTAATTGATACTGAACTAACTTTTTTATCAGGGCGTGATGAAAAAGACTAGGGTCTTGATTACCAATAGTACGTTGAACCGTAACAGCCATTTTATGCAAATTATGAAGTAGAAAGTAGGGAAAATTCAATTTCAAACCCTTAAGAGCCATTAAAATTCTCAGATGATATAATTGGATATTTGAGTAATGACCATCACAAGAAATATACCAAGAAATGACTTCAAAAGGAGCACGCCATTGAACCTTCAAATATTTTACAGGAAAGCTGAATTTTAGGTGTGCATCTTCCTTTGATAATGGAAGAAGAAACTGCTTAAACTTGTTCTTGTCTATTCGTGACCCCTTGAACCAACGTTCACCAGTACGAGGCAACTTTGTGGATTTTGAAATAAATTCTTCGTCTATGACTAGCTGTAAATCACCTATCCGAGCAATATTTCCATCAAAAGACAACGCAAATTGTCTGGTAACTTCCTCATTGTGTCCACTGAAACCCCAAAAGGAGAGTTTCCAATCAATTTTCTCAAACAAGGCAAGAACTTCAGGGTCGGCTTCTAACATTTCAGGACCAGAAAACTCAAAACAACTTAAGGGAGCCATCTATTCAACTATCAGTTATTTCTTTGATAGAGGATTAAAAGGCGTTGTAAACACTGAAGGAATAGGGATACGTGAATACACAAACATGATATGAACCCTTACACGATTCTGGAAGAGCTAAAGAGTAACCCTAGACTAGTTTCTACACATGAGAACTTCACCATCAAACCACCGCAAGTATTCATCAAACAAATTGATATGATCTGAAATCATTACGAAATATTCGAAATCAAATGTTTTCATGAATGTAATACGACTGTTAGATAGGATGATGTTATTATGAAAACATCCGACCAAGGTAATTATTTCATATTAAAGTCCTTTAAACAAGTGTTAACAAAATGACCATTCGTATCCTGTAGCAAACACATGACTACCAAACGTTAACAGGAAGGAGTCATACGTGGAAGTTAATCGTGTTATAAAAACCAGATGATGTGAAGTCTTTCATTACAAACAATGATGTCTCCTAGGGTTTCGTAAATCCAACCAAGCACCAAGATCAACCTTGGATGATAAATTAAATGTTCAAAACCATATTTTATGCATGTAATATATTCGAAGAGTAAATTATGTAGTTTTGAATTATACGATGAACTCATTGAATCCAAATCATCATATGACCTATTGCAAAGTTTGATCGGATGGAGAATTTTATCAAAAACTAAATACTAGATTAAAAAAATGATTATTATGAATATAACACAAAGTTCTTTATAACATTTGAAATGATATATAAAGGTAAACTTTGGTTATTTGAGAAACCTATACACAACTTCCCATAATTTGTTTATTTACACATAAAAATGGCATAGTATTTAAAAGATAAAGTTTTAATGTAAAAATATATCATTAGGGTTAAAATAGGATATTTAGATTAATTCATCAACCCTAATCATATAAATTACAAAAACTAATGATGAACACTTTGTCAAAAGGTCTAAAAGAAATCAATAAAACCTAACCATAACAAGTTCAAAATGCATTTCCAATTATCTTTAATTTAATCCAAAAAAAACTATTTAGCAAGCTATAATTATAATATTTCAAATCAATATATAATCAAATATTAAATGATAATGAAAATTGATTATATATAAAATTTTAAAAAATTAACAGCTGCTAAAATATTAAATTTATGAAAATGCTTCTTAAACTTCCAGTATGATCATTAATTCTTCTTTTAATTGAGAGTACCTTCAGAATTGAAGATTTTGAAGGTACTCTTATATAATTTTGTGATAAATCATAGAAGAGAACTAATCATTTTATTCAGCAAAGCAAAAAAATTGAGAGGGTTGTTTCCTGCCAACAAATGGCGATGACCTGGGTGAACCAGTTATCTCTGCTCATACAATTTTCAAATGACGATATAAACAAAATCTTAAAATCTATTCAAAACAATAAAAAATTCTCAGTCTAATAAAAACCAATATCTGATTTATATTCGCAAGTATAATTCAGAATTATCCTATCTCTATAGATAAGGATTTTGTTAAAGATAAGCTTAGAAATATCCTAGTCAAAACAAAGTACTTATAGTAATGATAATATGAACCATCAGTATAAGATATATTAATCTACTTCACTGATAAATTTCTAGAATCTGTTCCATAAATATAATGTTTTTCTTTATTTTTTTATTTTTTATTTTATTTTATTTTAAATCAAAACCAAAAATCAACAATTTCTTTAACTGAAGACTGCTATCTAGGCATGATAACCTGATGAGATAGTATCATTCACGAGAACTGCCTAGAATAAGCAAGTCGGCCCGTGATGAGACCTCTTGTCCCTTGATCATTTGACTAAGAGCCATCACTTTGATGATCAGAAATGAAGTTATACTAGACAGTACTGATGATCATGATTAGGCTGGCTCGTGATGAGACCTCCTATTCTTCAATCAAAGTTATGTTTCACTTTATTGAGTTTGAAAGTTTAAGTTTTATAAAATAAGAGACCACTACCTAGCATGGTAACCAAATGGTAATGTCAGTCACTAATATCACTGGAAAATGAATCAGATGGCTCGTGATGAGACCCCCTATCTCTTGACCTTATGATCAAGAGCCATTATCAGTTTCCTAATAATCTCATGTCGATGATATTTATGATCCTGATCGAATCGGCTTATTACTAAGACCTTCCGTCTCTTATTTTAAACTTTAGAATTTTATTGAATGGAACAGATCTAACAAATTTCTAGATTGTAAATCGCTTTAAAAGAAATAACTGATGATAGAGATCCATAAATATTTTTCAAAGTACAAGTTTTGAAAAAGACATTAATCAGCCATCCTAACTATCAAAAGAAATAGGAGAATAAGGGATAATCTAAACAATATTACAAATATTTACAAATAATGATAGGTTCTTAATAGACTTAAGAAACTCTGATTATTCTAAACCAATTTTTAGAAGACTTAGTCTAATACCATAATTTTAAACTAATGAACAAACTGGGTTTAAACCACAGAACTTATTTATTTACAAATATCCTCTCAACAACATACGTACATTAGCGACTGATTATCTTAAAACATATATACAGAGATTTGACAATCTTAGATACAAATGATTAACAGATCAATACTTGACTGAAAGAATCTATCAATTCTTAATTGAAGAAAATCAAAAATAAGTTTCGAGAGTATTTATACATGGATCAAATGAAATTTGAATGTACATAAGAACTAGCAATTTATCATAATTCTGTTTGATAAAAGATTGTACAGAATATCAACAATTTTATAAAATTTTATGATGATAATATATACAGAAAATTCTTAAAATTTAAAAAAAATTATTTACAAACAGAAACTGATTAAAAATAAAATAATAAAAACTGTGCAATAAACAAACTCATATACAAAATTATCTACAAATTCAGGGCCTGAAAAAGTCAGCAAAAATATATTTTTTAATATCAGTCCATTTACTGGAAATGTTTCGAACTGACCTTCTAAGGTTTGCAAACGAAAAGTGCTTGGACCTATCTTTTTAGCAATGACAAATGGGCCTAAGCAAAGGTTTTGGAACTTGGTATGATCTCCTTTCTCCTCGTGGACTTTGTCCCATTTTAACACCAAGTCCCCCACGTGAAACTCTCGATTAGAACTTGAGGATTGATCAAACCAGGACTTAACAATTTGTTGATGTTTTACGAAGTGTTGTTTGACTTGTCTCTTTCTTCCTCAAGTTTTAATAAAGTGTTAATCTTTTCTCGATTGATGGACAATCTTCATCCTAAACAGACTGGGCTAATTGTAAAGAAGGTAAAAATAAATTTGGCGGTAAAATGGCCTCAGTACCATAAACCAGGAAGAAAGGTGAATTACCTATTGCAGCTTTAGGAGTTACTCTGTCTGCCCAAAGAGAATTAAACAACTCTGTATGCCAATCACGATGGTGAGCTGAAATAGTTCTTTTGAGAATTTTCAAAAAAAAAATTATTTGTTGATTCAACTAAACCATTTCCGTGAGGATGATAGTTAGTTGAATATCTAACCCTTATACCTTTCTCTAAGGAAAATTGAGTTAACTCACCTAATGAAAAATATGAGGCATTATCAAAAACAAGGGAATATGGAACACCAAATCTCATTATGATAAAAGATTCTAAAAATAAGATAACCTGATTGGTGTTTACAACCCTGAAAGGTGCAACCTCTACCCAATAGGTAAAATAATCAGTTGCAGTTATAATGTATTTGTGTTGCATAAAATAGGGAGGGTTTATTGGTCCTACTATATCAATACCCCATTGCTAAAAAGGCCTTTCTACTGAAACAGGTTGTAAAGGAAATGCAGACTTCTTAACTCTACCTGCAACAAGTTGGCATTCTTGACATTTCTTGACAAAAGAATAAGAATCTTGAAATAAAGTAGGCCAATAATAACCAGCCCTAAGAATCTTATGTGTCGTAGTTTCTCCACCAAAATGACCTCCTGCTGGTCCAAAATGTAATTCTTTCAAAATCACTTCTGTTTCATCTTTGTCTAGGCATCGAAGTAAAACACCATCTAAATTTCTCCTCAAAAGAATATTGTCAATTGGTAAATAAGGAGAATATTTCAGTCTAAGTGCTCTCCTTTTCCTTGGTTCAAGGTAATCAGGAGCAGTTCCTATTTCCAGAAGTGTCCTTAAATCTATGTACCGAGAATCTTGTGGTGGAGGATAAAAGTAAATTTCCTGAGTTAGTAAGACTTCATCAATGACAGCTTCGAAACTGTTATTAGGCAGATGAGCTACTTCAGCAGCAATTTTACATAATCCTTGACCCTTGACTACCATTGAAGGTTTAATTTCCACATCATACTCTTGAAGAGCTGTCATCCATGGTGCTCTTTTTTCACCCAAATCTTTCTGTACTAACAAATTTCTGACTGAAGGGTAAGGAACTATCACTTTCGTTCTAGATTTCAATTAATATGCACCAAAGTGTTTAACATCTTTGAAAACAACAAAATCTTGCTTATCAACCTCGTGGTAATTAATTTCAACACCTTTAAAATTTGAACTCATAAAAGAAATTGGCACTTCACTACTTTGTTGATTTAGCTAAGTTAAAACTGCTGCAGATGATATGTCAGAAGCGAAAGTATACAATATGAAATATTTGTTAAAATCTGGGCTCAAAAGACTAGGAGCTTCTGAAATGGCTTCTAAAATTCTCTGAAAATATTCTTTTTTTAGTTTGTCCCTAATTAAAAATAGCATCCTTCTTAATCATTTTTTGTAAAGAACGGATGATTTCAGAAAAACTGGGGATAAATCTACTAACAAAGTTTATTATACCAAGAAACGATTGCATTTGTTTTTAGCTAGAAGGGTAAGTTATTTTCGAGATAGCTTGGGTTCATTCAGGATCAATCATGATCCCGTGTTTTGAAACCACACAGCCTAATAAAATACCTTCTGAAACAACAAATATTGTTTTCTTTGGATTTAAAGAAATTCCAAATTTCCTACAACGTTCAAATACTTTTCCAAGATGATTAATGTGATCATGTCGACATTTAGAAAATACAGTAATGTCATCTAAATAGACAACTATTGAATGATTGATTAACCCTCTAAAAGCAATATCCATTGCCCTTTGAAAAATCGCCCCAGCATTGATTAACCCAAAGGGCATATTTCTGTAAGCGTATGTTCCCCATGGAGTTCTAAAAGCTTTTTTCAGTTGATCATCTGGGGAAACCAATATTTGGTTATATCCTGAGAAACCATAAAGAAGTGACAGTATCTCAGACCGAGAAACTTTCTGAAGGATTTGTTCCATGGGAGGAACTAAGTAATTATCTTTTTCAGAAGACTTATTAAGATTTCTAAAATCAACACATAGTCGAATATCACCGTTTTTCTTCCTAACTAGAACCAAATTAGCTACCCACTGAGTATGTCGAATAGGAAAAATAATCCTAGCAGCTAACAGTTTATTTAATTTCTTTTTAATTGTTGGTTCTAGTGACGGATGATACTTTCTAAGTTTCTGTTGGAAAGGTTTTGATTCTTGTTCTATTGGAATAATGTGTTGCATGACTTGTGGATTGAAAGTTTTCAAATAGTCGTATGTCCATGCAAAGATATCATTAAATTCTTTGAATAATTTTATGAATGCTGATTTTTCTGTAGGAGTGCAATCTATTCCTAAATTCATAGTTTGAGGATTAAGTTCTATTCCTAAATTTATAGTTTCATATTTCATTTGTGAACTATTGGTTTTACAATTAGGAACATAATTAAATTTATCTTGAAGATCAAAAAACTTTTCTAATCTCAAAACTGAGTTAGGAATCGGTTTTACCTTCTCAAAAGATTTTTCAATTGAACAAAAATCATTTATTACCAAAAAATCTCGTAAATTTTTGTCATGTGTAACTTCATTAATGGCCGAATCTTTGAAAGTATCGTCACTTGTTAAGAAATTCAGCACCTGCACATCATTATCAAAAACACGCCAGTTAAAGATATTATCTGGTATAGAGGCCTAAAAATCAATTCAACTAAAAAGAAATCAAGTGTGAAATTCTCAGATGGAATCAATTTTGATGCTACATTTCTAATAAATATGCCTATTGGTTCTAGAATCTTGGAACTGACATTATACTGAATGCATTAAAATGCAAAATGAGATTCCATACCTCTCGTTGATAATTCTACAAATGTTCAGAAATGCAGTGAATAGAATTACGGACTTGCCTGACGATGATTTCAGAATCACCATATGCAACTAGCACTTTAATATCCAAATCAATCGCTTTTTTCAGTCCCTAAATCAGAGCTTCATATTCCACAGTATTGTTTGTACAATTAAATTATGCTATACATGTTTTATTTCCTTTAGGGTCAATTAATAGGCAACCAACTCCTGCTCCTTCTTTAGACTTTGAGCCCTCCAAGTAGAACTATTTGCAACTACTTTACTTTCAATAATATTTACATAATTATGACTATCTACATTATTTACAATTTCCTTGAATGAAGAATCACGGGAAATAGTTGTAACATTAAGAATTTCTGATTGTTGTTTATTGTCAGAGAAAATAGAATTTTCAGATTTAAAATTTCTAAACCCAAGTTCATACATATAATTCCCCATTATAGAATCTGAAAATAAAACCGGTTCATTGGGATCATGTAATTCTGTCATAGTATGTTTCAGATATCTTTCTCTGTTTATCTTAATTTGATTTGATTTTCCATTCTTAGGTAACCATAAAGTTGACTAATGTGTAGCAAAGAATCTATTCAATTGCTGAGACCAATCCTTACTCAAAAACAACCCATATGCATTAGGAATGTCTGCAACCACAATATCTATAATTTGAAAAACTGAAGGATTAAAAGCAATCCTAACTAGAACATCTTTCATCTCTCCCACAACCCTCACATTTGTCCTATCCAATTGAGTAATTTGTGAATTTGATGGAACATACTTTCTATTCAACCTTTTGCATACAGACAAAGGCATTACATGGGAAGATGCTCCAGAATCAACCATACAATTGTGAACGTTCCTATTAAAAATCTCGAAGGTAAGAAGGAATGGAAGAGTTGTTGATTTTGAATGTTTTCCTATTAGCGAAGCTTTATCAGCTGTTGACTTTCCTTTATCAGTTGGTGTTAAATCACTATTAGAATTATTAGCAGCTAGATTTTGCTTAGCATTAGGAATTATGGAACTCATGGCAGGATTTATAATAGGACTATTAGGCATTGGGTAAATTTGAAGAAGATCATACATACTAATATTTGCACGTGTCTTATTTAGATCTTCAATTATGTCATCATTAGAGGAATTTTGGGATCTAAAATGGGCCTCCTAAGGAAAATAATAAAATAATAGTTAAAATAATAAAATAATAGTTAAAATAATAAAATAATATTGATTAATTTTGGAGGAAGAAAGAAACTACTTTTTGTGTTCGTATTTTCGACATATCTCCCTATGTTTTTACTCAAATTTCGATCAGGAGAGCTTGTTGGATGCAGAATTTGATTATACATCCAACGAGTACCCACACTGCATACTTTTGACGGACCCCGCTACCCCAAAAATAAGAAATACCTGAAAAAACATGATGATGATGTCATCATCACGTTTTTTCAAGTATTTATTGTTTTTGGGGTAGCGGGGTCCATCAAAAGTATGCAGTGTGGGTACTCGTTGGATTCGGAATCAAATTCCGCATCCAACGAGCTCTCCCAATCGAAATTTGAGTAAAAACACAATGAGATATGTCAAAAATACGAACAAAAAAAGTAGTTTTTTTTAATGACAAATATGTCAATTCAACCATTATGGTTGACTTATTTTATTTAAATTCTATTGGTTCTTGAATTCCAACTCACAAAAACTTATTTTGGCATGTTTTCTTATAAGGCCCATTTTAGACCTCAAATTTCCTCTAATGATTGTAAATCTAACTTTGGATAATTTTGAATAGGCTGAGAAGTCCTCACAGGTTGAGTTTGTTTGACAGTTTAAGTCTGTTTATTGGGTTGTGAATTATTATTATCGTTAGTCGGGGTAGAAATTGATGATGCTCCAGGAATATTTGCGAATGTTCTACTACGAGTATTATAGGCATGTTGTCCTGAAGGAGGACTTCTACCTTCATAATCTTTTACTAGACTGTCCCATAAATGACCATTTACTTGTTGAGGTTCTTCCAATTCTTCTTCATTTTTAGATTCCTCTTCCTCTTCATTATCTAGAGTTTCTTGATTTGAGGGAGTTTCAAATAAAGATAAGACTGCTCGAATAGTATTAAAAATTTCTTCATTTACTGCTATATCAGGAGGTGAACTGGTTTTATTATTAGTGTTAGAATTATGCCTAAATTGATTTCTGAAATACCTTCTAGAAGAGGAATTTTCATAATTACTTTTCTTTAATCCTATGACTTCATTAGTTAACGCTCGAATAAAATTATGTAATTGTTCTACATCAAAGGCATTATCTTTTTCCGAATTAGGTCTTTCAATTTTCTTATGAGGAAAAGTATCAAATTTTCCACTTCTATCTGGTTCACAAGACATAGAATCCTTCTCTACTTTAATAGCTTCCTCAAAAGTTTCAACAAGGGTTGTTTTACCTGCTCTCTTAACAAACATCCCAGGATACTTTGGCAAAGATGAAGTATAATTTTCAATGACTATATCCTTGGGTGGTTGAGAAGAAACAAGAATTTTATTTTTCAATGTAAGAAATCTCTGATTAAAATCTTTAATTCTTTCTTTAGGTTCCATTTTAATTCGAGATAACTTAAGAGCTAAAAGAGCAGGTGTTTAATCCTCCCCAAATTTATCTAAGAAATCCTTGTTGAATTCACCCAATTTGTAATTGATCCTTGGACTAATGAAAAGTACCAAGTAGATGCTTTCCCTTCAAAAGTTAAAGGGGACAAATGACAAACTATATCTTCATGCTGAACGTTCATGGTTTAAACAACTAACATGAATTTATCTACATGCACCTCTGCAAGTTCCTTATTATCTGGGTTAAACTTCATAAGAAGCTTATTTGAATGTTTAGGTAGAGGATGTTGTACACCAGGCATAGCTATAGCAGTTGTTCTCAACCAAGGAAGTTGTGGATTAGGTGGAGGATTAGGTGGAGGGTTACCTCCTCCTCTTGCAGGTATGTTTCCAGCCATAGGACTTCCTTCAGAATCTGAAGAACTCTCTAAATTAGATGACCTTGGACTATCCGGTGGTGATTCCGGAGGAGAAGGTGGTTGATCAAAACCGCCTACAGAAGTCAATCTTCTAGCAGTATTTGTTCTAGCAGTTTCTCTATAAAGACTTCTGACTTGATAACTTGGAGTTCTATCGGATTCTGCTGAATCTTGATTAATTATATTCAATTGAGGATTACATCTTTGTTGTCTAGGTAGACCATAGTCTATTGGTGTTAAACCAAGTTGATGAGCATATGCTCTCGTAAGAATATGACATGATTCTTCTAAAGTTTGAGTACTCTGTTCAAGAGTGAATGGACATGTATTATGGTCACGCTCAAGAATACTCCTAACAGTTTCTATGAATGGTGATCTACTAACTTCAGATTGTAACGGAGGTTGTTGGTTGGTTGAAGATTTATAATTAGTTCTACCTGCCATTAATCATTAACATGCCCTCCTTCTAGCGCCATTTGTTGGCCGAATTTTCTAACTAGGCCAACTTAAGGAGATTAAGCCCACACAAGTCGCTTAAAGCAGCTTCCAATGTGTTTGAAATGGCAAAACCTCACAGGTTATGGTCCTGCTACCAACTGAATTTATCCTCCTAAGGAGAATGTAAAAAAATCAGTAAAAATTTATCCTAAATTAAATTACTGCTTAAAATAAATCCTAGAGTTAGTTTTCTAAATTTAAGTTATCCTAAAGTGCTTTCTTAAGGAAAGTCTCGTGTTTTAGGGTTTTGTTTTAAATGTTTTGATTAATAAACTATTTTAAATTTTAACAAATTAATCTAATTCTATTTAATATCTATTAAAATAAACTAAGCAAAAATGTGAATTGAAATCAACTAGCTATCCTATCTCAGCTGAGAGAAAACTTTTAGACTACTATATCAACTATCAATTAATGGTTATAAATAACAAAGTGAAATAAATCATACGATTCCAGATAATAAACTATCAGAATTGTTATCACTAAGAACACTCCGTTTAATAAAATTTACAAAAACACAGAGAATAAGATAAGAAATTATTGTATTCCCTCTGTAGATGTATTTGTCAACAGATAATTGAAATTTAACATTAACATCTGTATATAAATGGTATAATAACTTAACATTCAAAACAACTATCAAAATATAGATGTAATCAATATAAGCTATGAAAATATAATACTATTCGATCACAATCATTAATAACATTTGAATAACCATGACATTGATAGTATCAACAACAGATATTGATATTGAGTGATAAGAGTAATTAAAACTATATTAATGCAATGAAAACTAAGTTCAATTGCACACAGATTTAAGTCATAAAATTGCTTTTGAAATATATATATAATAACAAAGATCTGAAAACAAAATTTGATACTAGTCTTTGATGTTCCAGTGGTAATCATCCACGAAGAAAAATTCAGTAGATTAATCAAAACCAGAAATGTGTTATATGTTTCACAAGTATTTTCCCTAGTACTCCCATTGACCCTTACTACAACAATTTTCATAGTTTTTATATTGAAAACTTTGATAACTACATCCCTAACTCTATGCAACTGATAGCTAAAAATAGATTTGAAAGTATGCTATCTATGAAACATCTAGAACCTATTTAAGATATAAAAAACGTTCTCCAACGATGCATCTGGAAATAGATCGTTATCATGCCCCTCTCTTAGAATAGTATCTTGTTCATATTGAAAGCGAACAACAACTAATTGTAACATCTAGCAAATGTGAACAGATAAAGCATGACCATCGTAACTGTATGCCAGCTATTAATGCACAGTTCATTTTCCTTCGATGAAGTGGCCTAAAAAACGCATATCAATCAACTAACGATCTTCACTCCATTCGATGCATTTATATCACGAGCACACCTATAACAAACAATTAAAATATAAATAAATTTATAATTACAATTATAACAAGATAATTGAATAAGAATGTAGAATGATCCTACAGAATCTTTGATTCTGTAGGATGTTCATTAATTTGTACATTTACCTGTCAAAATTGAAATCACAATAACTAAAAAATAGACTAAGTTGTTTCGATTTGTAACTTGATGGCTTTCCTGGCTTCTGATAGCTTGGCCCTGAGTTTCAAGATTTTTTCTTCATGGATTTTTTCATCCTTCAGCAATTTTTCATTGGTAGCTGGTAATAATTTATTTTTTTCTTTGTATCTATCCTTCTTGGCTTTCATTTGTTTCCATCGATCTACCCACATAAGGAATTCATTTTTTTGTTGTTGTAACTCTGTTTTCAACATATCACGAGCTTCTTCAATGTCTTTTAATCGATCAACCTTATATTGCTTAGAAATCTTAATTGACTATTTCGCAGCTCTTAAAGTTTCTGCTAGAGAATCCTCATCATTCAATGGTGACTTAAGTCGAGCTTCATGTTCAGATTGCGTTGGTAATGGTGAATCATATTTCATGACTCTCTTAGGAGATACCATCAAATTATCGTGATTATTACTCTGTTCTTATTCAAAATCATTGTTTGGGATTTCATGAGGAGGAGATTCATCCTCCTTATCACCGTTATCTTCAACAATGATAGTTTCACTACTCTGTTCCATGGTTCTTGGAAACGAAAGACTAATCATACTCCTAGTAAACCTTTGATTTGTTGTTTCAGATTTTCTCGTACTTGGTTCAAGAGGTTTATTGCCACCTTCCAGATTTTCTCCTTTTGACTCATGCTTCTCTCTCTCTTCCATTATCTTAGGATACAAATCACCTGTTAATTTAGCAGAGTGTGTCTAAAAACCGTTTTACTTCCCTCTCCCACTTCATTTTCCCTCTTGGGTTGCTCAGGAGGGTTTGAAGTATAAAATTTCTCATTTTAATCTATCAGACAAAGCTTATCCATCCCTTCATAATAAGCTACAGGACCAGTCTCTTATTTTATTTCTCTTTCACAAGGTCTTCTTCGTTTTGCACGAGTTTTAGGTAAGTAGGTAGGCCGAAATTGGGTAAACCCGAACTCATTTTCTTTTAAGAATTCATCCCAGGTTTTTCCTATTGTAGCTAATTGATACTGAACTAACATTTTGATCATGTTGTGATGAAAAATACTATGGTCTTGATTACCAATAGTAAGGTTAACCGTAACAACCATTTTATGCAAACTATGAAGTAGAAAGTAGGGAAAATTCAATTTCAAACCCTTAAGAGCCATTAAAATTCTCAGGTGATATAATTGGACATTTGAGTAATGACCATCACAAGAAATATACCTGGAAATGACTTCAAAAGGAGCACGCCATTGATTCTTCAAATATTTTACAGGAAAAATGAATTTAAGGTGTGCATTTTCCTTTGATAATGGAAGAAGAAACTGCTTAAACTTTTTCTTGTCTATTCGTGACCCCTTGAACCAGCGTTCACCAGTTCGAGGCAGCTTTGTGGGTTTCGAAATAAATTATTCGTCTATGACTAGATGTAAATCACCTATCTGAGCAATATTTCCATCAAAAGACAACGCAAATTGTCTGGTAACTTCCTCATTGTGTCCACTGAAACCCCAAAGGAAGAGTTTCCAGTCAATTTTCTCAAACAAGTCAAGAACTTTAGGGTCGGCTTCTAACATTTTACAACCAAAAAGCTCAAAATGACTTAAGGGAGCCATTTGTTCAACTATTAGTTCTTTATTTGACAGAGGATTAAAAGGCGTTGTGAAAAATGAAGGAATAGGGATACGTGAATACACAGACATGATATGAACCCTTACGTGATTCTGGAAGAGCTAAAGAGTAACCAGAGACTGGTTTCTACGTGTGAGAACTTCACCATCAAACCACCGCAAGTATTCATCAAACACATTGATATGATCTGAAATCATTACGAAATATTCGAAAACAAATGTTTTCAATTATGTAATACGACTGTCAGATAGGATGATGTTAATATGGAAACATCTGACCAAGGTAATTATTTCATATTAAAGTCCTTTAAACAGGTGTTAACAAAATAACCATTTGTATCTTGTAGCAAACACATGACTACCAAACGTTAAGAGGAAGGGGTCATACGTGGAAGTTAATCGTGCTATGAAAACCAGATGATGTGAAGTCTTTCATTACAAACAATGATGTCTCCTAGGGTTTCATAAATCCAACCAAGCACCAAGATCAACCTTGGATGATAAATTAAATGTTCAAAACCATATTTTATGCATGTAATAGATATAAAGAGTAAATTATATTTTTTTGAATTATACGATGAACTCATTGAATCCAAATCATCATATGACCTATTGCAAAGTTTGATCGGATGGAGAATTTTATCAAAGACTAAATACTAGATTAAAAAAATCGATTATTATGAATATAACACAGAGATCTTTATAACATTTGAAATGATATATAAAGGTAAACTTTGGTTATTTGAGAAACCTATATACAACTTCCAATAATTTGTTTATTTACACATAAAAATGGCATAGTATTTAAAAGATAAAGTTTTAATGTAAAAATATATCATTAGGGTTAAAATAGGATATTTAGATTAATTCATCAACCCTAATCATATAAATTACAAAAACTAATGATGAATACTTTGTCAAAAGGTCTAAAAGAAATCAATAAAACCTAACCGTAACAAGTTCAAAATGCATTTCCAATTATCTTTAATTTAATCCAAAAAAAACTATTTAGCAAGCTATAATTATAATATTTCAAATCAATATATAATCAAATATTAAATGATAATGAAAATTGGTTATAAATAAAATTTAAAAAAATTAACAACTTCTAAAATATTAAATTTATGAAAATGCTTCTTAAACTTCCAGTATGATCATTAATTCTTCTTTTAATTGAGAGTACCTTCATAATCGAAGATTTTGAAGCTACTATTATATAATTTTGTGATAAATCATAGAAGAGAACTGATCATTTTATTCAGCAAAGCAGAAAAATTGAGAGGGTTGTTGCCTGCCAACATGACCCTAAGGGTGTATTTCTCTAAGAAAAGGAAAAATGTTCAATTGGTTGAATATTTGCGTCATCCACAAGAAATGTTGGATAAGATCGCCAATCTAAAAATTGGTAGGATGTTACGTTATCGTAAGAAGGATAAGGAATCACAAGAGATGTCAGCTAAAGTAAAGAAGGCTCAAAGTTAAAAAGGTCTCAAGCGGAAATGGATATAGACACAAGTGAAAAATATGAACAGCGAGTGATACCTCAAGCTAAAAATCCAATGTTCGATCTCTGATGACTATGCAGGTTTTTCAAGCACCAAGAAGCGCTTTATTTCCCTTAAAATAGTTGACCATTACTATTGAGATTTTTCCAACAGCTAGATGGACTCAAGGAACTGGAACATCTTCTCAGTCTCTTTCACAAACATCTGGGATTATTAACACTTTTACTACTATTCATACTGATAGTACACAATTAAGAAAGGAAGCATTTCGTAAGTCTCAATATAATGCTCTTGGACAATCAAGCCTATTACTCTGCATGGAATTTCGACATTGCATGTTCAAAATGACATTGTTAGAGGCCACAATAATGGGTAAAATGTTTACTCCATATCAGTATAGAGCTACCTAGGTCTCATTTTATTCTGATAAAATCCATCATCTAGACAAGATGATGTGTTGGAAAAACAACTTCAAACTAAAAAGCTTCAAACTCTACTTAGTTGATTGGAAAAACAACTTCAAGATTAACATGTGGCGAATATATCCAAACTGATGAGAATAACAAAGCTAGAAAACAAGTTCATAGAAAGAGGGCTTGTTCCTCTAAATCCAACTCTAGCTCAAATATTATTAAAAGAGAAATATAAAGCAATTCAAGCTCGTAGACAAATATTGAAGCTACCAGTAGCAGAACACATGCAGATGCCCGAGTTGATAGCGACCCAAGGAAAAATTTAGTAGGTAGCTAAGGAATCGCAAGAGTACAAGAGCAGGATTAACAGTTTAGGAAAATAATTAGTTTCACCCAAAAAAAATACCAATCTTCTGATGTCACAGGGAACCATATTATGGAAAACTGCTTCTACAGATCCAATTGATCTAATGTCGAAATCCCTAGTATTTTATTTATCATTCTAAGATGTTGAATTAATGCCAGTAAAAAAAGATATTAGGAAGTATAAAGTGTAACACCCCGGTTTTGACCTCATTTGCATTAAATATACATGATACATATATTGTAAATAATCATGGTGTGGAGCTAAAGGCAAAGGCCCCACCATCGATTTGGTTATGTTATGTTTCGGATAGAAATTGTCACCGATGGTATATCGGGACATGAGGCATACATATTAAGTTGTGGAATCATGTAACTATACATCTTTAATTAAATAACCCCAACCAGCTATGTTCACTGCAACCAAATTGAGAAGGGGAATGATTCCTAAGAATAAGGAGGGAGAATGTTGAACCTTGAGCCATGGGGGGAAAATCCATGTGTCACCACTCTTTTGCTCACCTTCCTTTGTCTCATCCAACCACCACCTTAGTTATTCTGTTGTTAGTTAGGGCAGCTATTGGCTGGTAGGAAAACCACTACTACGCCCACGCCTGCACTCTCTCCATGATGTGCCTTTTGGGTTGCGGATGGTCTGTCCACTATGGGGATCATGAGTCTGTTCATTTTCCCTCGTGCTGAGTAGAGTTAAAATGGGGCCACAATTCGTTGATTGGGGTTCATTCGCTCTCCTCTGCCTCACGAATTGTTGGCTTGTGGGTTGGTTCTTCCTTCTCTGACGAAGTTGTTAGTCTGCGGTGGTGTTCATCCTCATGTTCACGCAGAGAGTCTGTGTCTTTTCCACCATTGTCAGGCTATGTAACGTTCTATTTTTCCATCATTGAATCATGGATGTGATTTTCATCTACAGTTCTATGGGTTGCGTCATTTTCCCTCACATTTAGATTGGGAGACTGTTCCTTTCCCATTTCGGTCGGTGTAAGTTCTCCAGTGATTGCAATGGGGATTGTGTGATGTGGGTTCATGGATGTTCGTGGGCTGTTGTTTGCCACGATTGCTGGACTGTGTTTTTCCCATGTGATGCTATAGGTTGTTGTGAGATCGTTTTGGCCACGATAGGGCTAAGAATGATTCAGGGAGTTGTTTTCCCCTATTAAATCTTGAATAGTTGTTTTGTTGCATGCATGCAGTGGCTTTGTCCTCGGACAACAATAGAGTGGTGAAAGAATAGGGCCTAATGTGCTTGATAAACTTGGTGGTTTTGGAACCACACAAATAGAGCTAGTGGGCTGGCTTTCTTCTCCACAACCCTTGAATAGCACTGGAAGGGAGATCAGGGTCTAAGGGACTGCGTTGCAGAGAAATGACGAATTTCCTTGTGTTGGGTGTGTGTGGGTGCCCTAGAAGCCAGGCTGGTTCTGGTGTAGGTGTCCTTAGCTCTTCAATGAGCTCACTAGGTTAGCATTTAGCCTTTCCCAGCTCCTGGATGGCCTGATAAACCCAACTCTTTTGGCTTGGTTGATCTATTGTTTGCCTGATAAACCCAACTTTGTTGGCTTGGATGAACTGTGTACCCTTGTGGTGTTGTTATCGTTTTCTATGTGTAAGCCCATTAGTTCCTTATTCCTTGGGGAATCATGCCCGGCTCGGGGGTGGCAGTGTTGCTGAGATATTAAGGAGCACGCGGGCCTATGGTTGGGTGGGACGTTGCAGCGACGTAGCTGGTTTCGGGACAAGTCCTTGTTAAGATAAGTATTCTTGCTTGACTTGTGTCTGCAATCATATTTACCATTGATGAATGATAATGTACATAATGAATGCTGAATTGTATATGAATGCATGTTGTTTTGCTTCCGCTATGTATATGAATGATTAATGCATCGTAGTATGTTTTATGTTTTAAGTAATCTTGTTACAGCATTATATGTATGTATCTTCATGTTCATGGGGATAGATTCCCGAATGATTGATGTATGGTAGCATCCTCTTCGTCGATCGGAGGGTCAGGGATGTTACAGTGTGGTATCAAAGCTTTGGTTGCAGCATGGGCCTGAATGGGCCATGAAGATGCAGTGAAAAATCATATGTTGCAACATTTGGGCCTCAGAGGACCATGAGAAATAGTCAACAGAGGCAGGTTGCCTATTGCCCAGAAGAAACCAGGATAAATGGGTGATGACAAGAAAATTCCCAAAAATTTTCTAAGTGCCAGAATTGTCGACTCATCAAAAACCTTAGTGCGAAGTTCTTCTGATGCAGCGGAAAAGATAGTCTGAAGGTCACCCAATGTACGAAAATTGGAAGAAGATTGTGGAAGGAATTGCGTTCGTCGCTCGTCGGCCCATCGGAGAACTTATTACGAAGTTCCTCTGACACGACGGAAGTGTTAGTTTAAATCCCACCCGACGGCGGAAGGTTTTGTGAAATTTTGCTTAAGTGTTAAAATCATCGGTGCATCAGAGGACTCAGTGAGAAGTTCTTCCGACGCAGTAGAAGAATTAGTCTTACGACAACCCGATGAAGGACATCCGGCAGAAAAATTTCACAATTTCGCTAAGGTTCGTCGGTCGTCAGCGGAAGAATAGGAGATGGCTAAGTCGATGAAGCGACAGAAGAGAAGAGTCTGACTAAAGAAAAAAAAAATATGGAAATTTGTCTAAGTCATAAAATCATCGGCGATCGGCGATGATTAGTTGATCTCATCGCCGATGACTAGAGAATCAAGTTGCCGACGCGGCGAAAAGATTGGAAACTACATCAAAAAAAGTTAAATGATCTTGCGCCATCATTGCAGATGGCTAGACAACTATGCTTCCAACAGGTAGAGCCTCCGACCACCGACGCCGTAGAGGATAGTTTCTTCGATGGATGATACGGTGAAAGACAAGGCAAGAAGAAAATTCAAAAAAATTCTCTAAGGCACGAGATCATCGGCCATCGGGAGATGTTAGTGGATCAGATCGCCGATCGGAAAAGGTTCAATGAAGATGAACTGCAGTTGCGGCTTCTTAGTCAACTATCTATCCAATGCCGCAATGAACAACTGCTCTGACCACCGACGAGTGCCGCGTGAAGACCATAATGACTCTACTGCCCACCGTTGCGGCCACATAAAGAAATAATCACCCGACGTGAAGTGCATCTGAGTGCCGATGCTGCTAAAGACTAGTCGCTTCGACCACCGACAAAGCCGTGAGTTGCGGAAGACATAGAAAGATCGTGGGCCAACATTGCGGAAGTTGAAAGGACTAACCGTCCGATGCATAGGGCACTCAGCCGCCGACGCAACAGTTAGTCTATGTTATCACCAATGAAGTTTGGAGCAATAGATGATTATGGACCCGATATGGCAGATGAAATTAGACCAACGGATCGTCAATAAAACTCGGAATAGTAGACCACTACAAGCTCGATATAGCGGAGAGAATTATATGTTTTGGCTGTCGAAACACCAAAAGGTTAGTAAGGAGAAGCCCTGATGAGCAGTCGTTGACACCACCGATGCAGATCGGAATTTTAGTCGATTTTCCCGCCGAAACATCGGAGAGTTAGAAGGGAAGAGACCTGATTAGAGGAAAATTTTGAAGATTTGGTTTGAGTATAAAGTCATCGGAAAATTATTAAGGATCAGGCTGTCGATAGGAAGGAATCAAAGGATTGTAAATTTGCCATTGCGGCAGTCCAAAGAACTATCCACTTGATGGATAGTAGGTCCGATAGCAGATAGATTTCCACAGAGACCGCAGTGAGCTCAGTTACCGTCGTTGCGGTTGCCCAAGGGACTGTGCACTCGACGAATAATGCGTTTGACTGCCGACACTACGAAAAACCTTAGCTGATGAAACCGCTAATGGATAGACCTTGGCATCACCGTTACAGTTCGTAGGATTAGATCACTAAGGGCTGACACGCCGGAAAGAAATAAAAAAATAGACTGCTAATGAGCTAGATGTTTTGACCACCGAAGTGTCGGAAAGATAGCTGGGAGGAGGTCCGATTGGGCCAAAGGAGATTTGGGTTCTTAAGAGAACTTCTCAGCGATTTTTCAAGCAGTTTTCAATTGTCTTTCAGTAAGCTTTCAGTAGATTATCA
The DNA here is from genome assembly GCA_001517045.1 of Pseudotsuga menziesii. Taxonomy (NCBI): domain Eukaryota; kingdom Viridiplantae; phylum Streptophyta; class Pinopsida; order Pinales; family Pinaceae; genus Pseudotsuga; species Pseudotsuga menziesii. The sequence continues at coordinate 779,686 of LPNX010363675.1, read as the reverse complement.
GTCATCACAGGGCTGAAAAGGGAGAGAGGAAATTTTGTGTTTTGAGCAACAACAACAAAAAAAAATTGTTGTTTTATGAATTTCCAAAAGAGGAAGTTAAGTAGTTTTGAATTATATTAATGGTATGTATCTAACAGTTTGCTACTAACACATTTGCAGAATTATAGAAACCTCCAAGAGCAGTGCTCCAGAAAGAATAGTGTGGTAAAGCAAGAGGTAATTCAGTCATGAGATCCCATGATGGACATGATGCTCGGGATTCTTACGAGCAAGCAGGAGATGCCATGGGAGAAAATGTTCGTAATGGAAATGATGACACAGAGTCTAATGGAAGGAGATTCCAGGAGACATCGTCTGAGGTGCAGCCACCATGAGAGGCTTGATTAAATCCTAGGAAGAGCAGCATCAGTTGAATGCTGCCATGTTGCAGAGTTTGAAAGACTTGTAGAGAAAGATAGATTCTAGATGAGGTACATCAAGACCAGAAGGCAGTAAGAGCAGCACTAGGAGGAGGAGAGGGATTTCCAATGGATCATCTAACTCTGAAGAATCCAGTGGAGATACAAGTTCATCTTCTTGTAGAAGGAAAAGAAGAAGACATCATAGGGATCGCTCTCGGGATGAATTTAAGAAAGCTAAGCCTCCTACATTTGATGGTGAGATAAAGACTGGACAAGAGGCTGAAGCTTGGCTCCTTGGGATAAAGATGTACTTTCAAGTGCAGGATTATTCAGGAAACATGAAGGCAAGAGTTGCCATATTCAATCTGAATGGAAGAGCATCCATTTGGTGGGAACACTTCAAGCAAGTAAAGAAGATCAATGAAAGGAGACTGAAGTGGAAACAGTTCAAGAAGTATTTCAGGCAGAAATACCTCTCTGATAGGTATTATAATGATAAGGTTAAAGAGTTCCATGAGCTGAGATTGGGACAACAGACCATGGATGAATATGCAAATAAATTCTTGGAATTGTTGAGGTATGTCCAGTACATCAGAGATGAAAAAGTGAAGATCCAACGGTTTCTGAATGGGTTGCCTCAGTCTTACAAAGATAGAATTGAGTTTTATGAACTTAGGACTCTTGAAGAAGCAACAAGGAAGGCTAAGTATTGCTATTCCAAAGCAAAGGGAAACCTGATTACCATAAGGCATGTAAGGACAAGAAGAACGAGAAATTTGACCAAAGAAGGAAAGGTTTCAAACCTTCTAGATTCAAGAATCAGTAGAAGCAACCATCCCAAGCTGCAAGTAATCTAGTTGGAGTGACAGGTGGAAAGCCTAAAGAACCACCACAAAATAAAGGTCCACTCAAATGTTGGAAATGTGAAGGACCCCACTTGTGCAGATATTGTCCACTCGAGAATGGAAGTGTAAGGCTAGCTTATAAAATTCATTAAGCAGAAACAGTGGGTCAGGTAGCAAGAGAAGTCCCTAGAATTTATGTAGCACTAGAGGACTGCCAGGAAGATCACCAGTCAACTTTGGTTGAAGTTGCAGGTAAGATTGTTGAACAATCTATTTTTATTTTGATTGACCATGGCTCTACTCACAGTTACATTACTCCTAGAGTAGTGGAGATTTGTTATTTTAAGAAAGTAAAGCATAGGAAATATTGGTTAGTTCAACTAGCCACTGGAACTAAGAGAAAATTCAGTGAAGTAGTGGAGAAATTTCCATTGGCTATGAATGGATTGATCACTTTTGTAGATATGAATGTTCTATTGCTTGGTTCCTATGATGTTCTCATTGGAATGGATTGGTTAGAAGCTCACAACGTAAAGCTTGACTGTTACAACAAGACTTTTGAATGCACAGATGAAGAAGGAAACCTAGTAGTTGTGAAGGGTATTCCAAAGGTAATTTCAGTAAGACAGGTTTCAGCAATGCAGATGAAGAAGTTCTATAGGAAAGGTTTCCATTTGTATGCAGCTCATATTCTGGAACCAACAGGAGATGAAACTCCTAGGTTGGAGGACTATTAGGTGTTACAAGAATTCAAGGATGTGTTTCCTGATGAGATTCCAGGGCTTCCTCCAAAGAGGGACATTGATTTCACCATTGAACTTGTGCCAGGAGCAGTACCAGTGTCTAAGACACCCTACAGGATGAGTACACCGGAGATGCAACTGCAAGAGTTGTTGGGAAAGAAGTATATCCGACCGAGTGTGTCTCCTTGGGAGCACCTGTTCTGTTTGTAAAGAAGAAATATGGTACACTCAGGTTATGTATTGATTACAGACAGTTGAACAAAGTTACTATGAAGAATAAATATCCTTTGCATAGGATTGATGACCTCTTTGATCAAATGAGAGGAGCAAAGGTATTTTCCAAGATTGACTTGAGATCTGGTTACCATCAGGTGAGAATCAAGGATGAAGACATTCATAAGACAGCCTTCAGGACAAGGTATGGACATTATGAGTTTGTAGTGGTACCATTTGGTTTCACAAATGCACCAGCTACATTTATGTGCCTTATGAACAGTATCTTCAGCCAGTATTTGGACAAGTTTGTTCTTGTTTTCCTTGACGACATTCTTGTTTATTCCAAGAATGAGGAGGAACATGAAGAGCATTTGAGATTGACATTGCAATTGCTCAGTGAACATCAGTTGTATGCAAAACTGAGCAAGTGTGAATTCTACAGAGATAGAATTCAATATTTGGGTCACATTATCTCATAAGAGGGTATATCAGTGGACCCTGAGAAGATTGAATCCATTATGAACTGGCCTACTCCAAGAAATGTTATGGATGTAAGATATTTTATGGCACTTGCAGGATACTATAGGATATTCATTGAGCGATTCTCCAAGGTTGCACATGCCATCACTTCTTTGCAAAAGAAGGGGATAAAGTTTGAATGGACTTTGAAGTGTGAAGAAAGCTTCCAGCGGTTGAAGAATATCCTCACCAGTGCACCAGTATTGAAGGTTGCAGATCCAAAGAAATATTTTGTGGTGTGTACCGATGCATGTGGACACGGGCTTGGAGGAGTCCTTATGCAGGACAACCACGTGATATGTTATGAGTCAAGGAAGCTGAAAGAACATGAGAGGAACTATGCCACTCATGATCTAGAGCTTGCAGCCATAGTGCATGCTCTCAAGATGTGGAGACATTACTTGATGGGTAGAAGATTTGAGCTCAAGACAGACCATTGTGGTCTGAAGTATTTGTTTGATCAGCCTACTCTAAATGCTAGGCAAGCGAGATGGCTGGAATTTTTATGTGAGTTTGATTTCGAAATCAAGCACATAAAAGGAAAGGAGAATAAGGTAGCTGATGCATTCAGTAGGAAGGTACAGGAAATGCATGTGGCATCTCTTAGTATTTTCCAATCAGATTTGAGGCAGCAGATTGTTAATCATGTTGATGGAGATGAATTGCATGAGCAGGTAAAAGAAAAATTGCAGTAGCAAGGTCTTGAGAAGAGATATGAGTGATATAAATTGGAAGAAGATGGACTTCTTATTTATAAAGGAATAATTTATATTCCAGATGTAGCAGATTTGAGGAGAGTTGTTATGGATGAAATCCATCAAACTCCATATTCTAGTCACCCAGGGTACCAGAAGACAATTGCTACAGCTAGAAAGCAGTGCTTTTGGCCAGGAATGAAAAAGGACATGGCTGAATACATTTCAAGGTGCATGAAATGTCAATAGGTAAAGGGTTGAGCATCAACATACAACAGGCTTGTTGCAGCCTTTGCCAGTTCCGGAATGGAAATGGGAAGTTATTTCCATGGATTTTATTAAGGGATTGCCAATGACTTGGAGACAACATGATTCCATCATGGTTGTGGTAGACAAGTTGACAAAAGTAATATATTTTATACCGATAAAATCTATGCACAAGATTGATGACATTACAAAGATATTCATGAAGGAGATTTTCAAATTGCATGGATTGCCGAAGGAAATAGTCTCTGACAGGGATGTCAAGTTCACTTCCAATTTTTGGAAGGGATTGTTTGTGGACTTGGGTACAAAGCTAAACTTCAGCATTGCATACCATCCTCAGACAGATGGGCAGACAAAGAGAGTTAATCAGGTGCTTGAAGATATGCTTCGCATGTACGTGATGGACAAAACCAAGTGGGAAGATTACTTACACTTGGTAGAGTTTTCTTATAACAATGGACAACAGGAATCCTTGGGGATGAGTTCGTATGAAGCTTTATATGGAAGAAGGTGTAGGACACCAGTGACTTGGGATAACCCAGTGAACAGGGTTGTACTTGGACCAGAATTGCTTAAGGAAATGGAGTAAGAGGTTGTAAAGATCAGACAAAATCTGAAAGTAGCACAGGACAGGTAGAAAAGCTATGTGGATAAGCATAGGATGAATAGAGATTTCAGTGTTGGGGATAATGTTTACCTCAGAGTAAAACCAAAGAAGGGTTCCTTGAATCTTGGAAGTTGTGCCAAGTTGTCACCTAGATATTATGGGCCATTTGAAGTACTTGAAATAATAGGGCTTGTTGCATATAGACTTGCATTGCCTGCTAGTACTAGAGCTCATAATGTTTTTCATGTTTCTTTGCTTAAGAAATATGTACATGATCCTAACCATGTGATAAATTGGGATGTGGTTCATGTAGAACCCGAGGGAGAGTTCCAAATCGAGCCAATGCGCATCCTCGACAGGAAGGTCACAATGCTCCAGAACCGAGCCATAGGGCAGGTAAACGTGCAATGGGAGCACTACAGACCTGAAGAGGCTACGTGGGAGCTGGAGGATGCCATGTGATTGGCACATCCATTTTTCTTCAATTCTGTGGAACACTGAGGCAGTACCAGTGTAGCATTTTGTTCAAATTTTGTAAAGCATTGAGGATAGTGCTATTGAAGGGGGAGGTAAATGTAACACCCCGGTTTTGACCCCGTTTGCATTAAATATACATGATACATATATTGAAAATAATCATGGTGTGGAGCTAAAGGAAAAGACCACACCATCGATTTGGTTATGTTATGTTTCGGATAGAAATTGTCACCGATGGTATATCGTGACATGCGGCATACATATTAAGTTGTGGCATCATGTAACTATACATCTTTAATTAAATAACCCCAACCAGTTATGTTCACTGCAACCAAATTGAGAAGGGGCATGATTTCTAAGGATAAGGAGGGGGAATGCTGAACCTTGAGCCATGGGGGGAAAAGCCATGTGTCACCACTCTTTTGCACACCTTCCTTTGTCCCATCCAACCACCACCTTAGTTATTCTATTGTTTGGGGAAGCTATTGGCTGGCAGGAAAACCACTACTACGCCCACGCCTGCACTCTCTCCATGACACGCTTTTTGGGTTGCGGATGGTCTGTCCACTATGGGGATCGTGAGTCTGTTCATTTTTCCTCGCGCTGAGCAGATTTAAAAGGGGGCCACAATTCATTAATTGGGGTTCGTTCATTCTCCTCTGCCTCACGGATTGCTGGCTTGCGGGTTGGTTCTTCCTTCTCTCACAAAGTTGTTAGTCTACGGTGGTGTTCATCCTCATGTTCACGCAGAGAGTCTGTGTCTTTTCCACCATTGTCAGACTATGTAACGTTCTGTTTTTCCATTGTTGAATCGTGGGTATGATTTTCATCTACAGTTTTGTGGGTTGCGTCGTTTTCCCTCACGTTTAGATTGGGAGCCCATTCCTTTCCCATTTTGGTCGGTGTAAGTTCTCTAGCGATTGCATTGGGGATTGTGTACTGTGGGTTCATGGATGTTCATGGGCTGTTGTTTGGCGTGATTGCTGGACTTTTTTTTTCCCGTGTGATGTTGTAGGTTGTCGTGGAATCGTTTTGGCCAAGAACGATTCAGGGAGTTGTTTTCCCCTGTTAAAGCTTGAATAGTTGTTTTGTTGCATGCACACAGTGGCTTTGTCCTCGGACTGCATTGGAGTGGTGAAAGAATAGGGCCTAATGTGCTTGATAAACCTGGTGGTTTGGGAACCACACAAATAGAGCTAGTGGGTTGGCTTTCTTCTCCACAACCCCTGAATAGCACTGGAAGGGAGATCAGGGTCTCAGGGACTGTGTTGCAGAGAAAGTACTGATTTCCTTGTGTTGGGTGTGTGTGGGTGTCCTAGAAGCCAGGCTAGTTCTGGTGTAGGTGTCCTTAGCTCTTCAATGAGCTCACCGGCTTAGCATTTAGCCTTTCCCAGCTCTTGGATGGCCTGAAAAACCCAACTTTGTTGGCTTGGTTGATTTGTTGTTCGCCTAATAAACCCAACTGTGTTGGCTTGGCTGAACTGTGTACCCTTGTGGTGTTGTTATCCTTGGCTATGTGTAAGCCTGTTAGTTCCTTATTCCTTGGGGAATCATGCCCAACTCGGGGGTGGCAGCGTTTCTGAGAGATTAAGGAGCATGCGGGCCTATGGTTGGGGGGAACGTTGTAGCGACATAGCTGGTTGCAGGACAAGTCCTTATTAAGATAAGTATTCTTTCCTGACTTGTGTTTGCAATCATATTTACCATTGATGAATGATAATGTACATAATTAATGTTGAATTGTATATGAATGCATGTTGTTTTGCTTCTGCTATGTATATGTTTTATGTTTTAAGTAATTTGTTACAGCATTATATGTATGAATCTTCATTTTCATGGAGCTAGATGCCTGGATGATTGATGTATGGTAGCGTCCTCTTCGCAGGTTGGAGGGTCGGGGACGTTACATAAAGAGCCAGATGAGATTTTCAAACAAGAAGGGAAAAAGAGCGATTCTTTAGTGCAAGAGTTAAAAGTTTCTAAAGACCATTTATAGAACAAGCTCAAGAAATTTCACAAAGGTCCCCTAGAGGGTGCCATGCATTTATCCTAAGATCAAATTTCAGCCATAATGGAGAAGCATTGGAAACAATTCTCAATAACTTGGGAGGAATGGGACTTGGATGCTTTAGCCATCAAAGAAGCGAAAGATACCATTTCCTACCTAAGTGACATACTAGACAAAGCAATGAAAGTCATTGACATATTGAATTCTAGAGTTGGACCTAAGTTGGAAGCATTGCAAATTAGAGACATAACCATCATTATCATGGAAGTGACTAAGGCAGTCACCAAAAATAAACATCGTCATATTTTGCACAAAAAAGTTTTACGGTTGGGAAAGGATGTAAATTCATTTAAGAAATTACTTGATGATTGTTTGGAACAAGGCCTCCCATCTCCTCAGGATGGAAATGGTGATTTGTATCCGTTCTAGAATTACCAGGCCTTATTGGTTGAAAAGCGAAATAATGATCAATATTTTGAAGATATAACAAATCCAATCAAAGGAAAGGTTATTTTGGGCAAGTTACCAAGTATATTTGGATGTCATGTTAATTTACTGATAGTTTTAATGGCCATCATCCAATTTCATATGCACACAACACATAGATTGACATATGTGTCAGAGAAATCAATACTTTAACCTATCCAATGGGAAATGAACATAAATATATTTCTATATATATGTGCTTGAGTTCCACTCATAACAGTGTTGCAGCAATTCCCCAAAGGGATGTTGTAACATCTTCTTCACAGCTAGTGTATCATCAACCTCAGGTACCGTTTTCACCACAACAATTTATTCAAGTGACAGGTCGTCAATACTTTCAAGTGCCACCTCAACATCTAGAACAATGATTAGGACATTGATAGACCTAGCATTCCAGAGGTAGGTCCAACACTCGTCATAATCGTCAACAACGTTGATGTGGACACTTATTGTTAATTCTTGTAACCAGAAGTATTGTAACTAAATAGACAGTTGTCCTAACTAAATTTTGTTAGAAACGTTTTGTAAAGCTATGGCTATAAGTAAGGCTAGAGGCCTAAGAGTTAGGGGTCGACATATTTGGTTTTGTGATCCAACACCGCGGATTTTAATTTTTGGTTCTTACAGATTGTTACAACTTCTAATTTGTATTCCATCCCTTCTATTATCCATGTAATGATGCATACGATATAATATAAAGCTTTGAGGCAGCCATTCATCTCTGATTTGGTACAATTCTTGTGATGAATATCTTATTTTCTTGGCATGTTTATGAAATTTTCATGGAATGTTGATTACAATTAAGATTAGTGTCTTTAGATCTTGTTGTTCCTATGTTCATTGCATTATGTGTTTAAGCTACTGAATTCATTTTTTGAGCACACATTCTTGATTTGTGAGAAATAAATTTACCTTACTAGTACTTCTTCTCATATGTTCATCCATCCATAATTATTCTATATCATTATCTGTACAGTCAAAATTATTCCCATCAGTGCCCCTTTCCTAATTACATGTAATAACGAAGTTGTTCATAATCAAAGAAAGTGTTGAGAGATTTTCAAGATTATTTCTCATGTTGTTGTAAGAAGACCCAATTTTATCAATTTCAAATTAGTGATGCCATGGCCCAGTTCTAAAATCAACCTCAAAACATCTAAGGGACTAACACCAACCAACAATAGGATATGATATACACCATTGAGACTATTGCTAGTTGGAGTAAATGACCAACACTATTGGTGCCACTATGAATTTATGTGCCATACGATACTATTGCTCATGTCTAATACACATCTTATATTTTGACACTGGGGCAAGTTTTATAAGAAAGAAAAACAAGTCCGCTAACTTGGATCGGTATCTAATACTGGGGGGTTTTCATGATGTTGGGTTCAACATTGGCCATTGGGGCTTATATACTTCCACATAAGTGCCTATAGATGTGCGCAGTTCCCTTGAGTCAATAACTTGTTGGATGTACTTGGAGATGGGTCCTGGGGTTAGGAGTTAAAATCCCTTGCATCGTATTATGATCATTAATATTTGCATGTTGAGATAAAACTCTGCTTCAAATCTTACTACAACATTGGAGGAAATTTCTGAGATACATAGGATCTCACACATATAATTGATGCTTAATGAGAAGTATTAGTTTGCAGTCAATTGTCACTATTGTTATATGCACATGAGACTCCTCGAAGGCATGGTGGTCAATCGGGAAGTGGGAATATTTATAGACACAACATGGAGGAATGAGCAATCTAAAGGGAGGAAGGATCTATCTAAAACTCTATCTATAGGTGCATTCATTCAACTTCCTTTGCATTGCCAACAACTTAAATGTTGCAAAGATTTAATTATAGTGCTTTATTTGAAAGGGATGGTACGCACTCAAAGCATAACAACAAGTGTTTGAAGGGTTTCCTTGGGGTGGATTTGAATCCAAATCTCACTGCACTTCTGTTATGGAAGTTGCAAACCCTCTAAAAATAGCAAATGATAAATTAGTCATGATTCATATATAAGATTGTCTATGAGCATGGTAAGCTTACCCAAGGGTTTGCGATGTCTATTCTGCATTGATTTTTGGTAGCTAGAGGAAGAACAACTTGGCTTGAATGCAAATGTATCAGTTAGTTAAGAAATGGGATTGAGATCAAATGTTCGCTACACTAGTCTAGATTTATCTTGCCATGTTTTAACCACTAAATAAATATGTATGTCAACCACCAACGCAAAATGAAATTGCACGTAGAACATAGCACTAAAATTGCACGTAATATAGATTAATGCAAACTATAACTGAAATTGCACGTAATACAGATTAATGCAAACTAAAATTGTATGTAGCACACCCAACATATACACTCGGCATACAATTAAATCAAATTGAAATTGCACCATTCAATGAAGAGGACACTAACATTGATATGACTCATATCTATTGCATCGTTCAATTGAATTTTCAAAAGAAGATTAATACTCCAAATTTGGTCAATACAAATAAAAATAATACCTGATTTTTTATCTACACTGAACTTCATAGTTTGAGTATTTGTTAGTTGGATGTGATCACTTATTTATCTAAGGTGAAACTATGAATCGATGTGATCAATTCATAGTTTGTGTTTTCCAACTACTATTGTAGAACATTTTTCAGCTCCAACAAATCCAGATCCCATCAAATTAGTGAATGTTGCTCAATCAAAGACTAGAGGGTTTTTCAGCTCTTGTCGCTTACTGAGCTTATCCAACATGTATGTTCATGCTGGATAAGCTAGTTGGTGTGGGTCCCTTTAGTTCTAAGCATTCGTCCATTGACAATTTTTTTTTTAACTTTCCGGCTTCTGGCTACACTGTCCGTTCCGTTTAACCTCTGTCACCCATCATCTGTCGTCCTGCTGCCACCATCGCCCACGATGTAAAGTACTGCATTAATGTTTTTCTACCAACCTGAGCATTTTCAAACCATGACATATCCCACTTCCTCGTTCCTGGATCAATTTTCAAACCACCATCAATCTTTCTCCCCTGTTCTGATCCCTGGTGTGGAAAGCTTCAAATCGCATAAGCTGGTGTTGGTTGCACCTGTTCTTGGATCCCTGTTGTGGAAAGCGATTGATGCCCATAAGCTGGTATGGGTTGCATATGCTGGTGATGGAACTCAGACATTGATGACCAGATGCCATAATCTATAAGGTACCATTTCAAAAATAGCAGGCTAACCTTATAAGTCAGCTATGTTTTTCATGAATACTAAGTGAATTACCAGAATTGCCTCCAGGAGGTAGGCCAGCGACCAAAATAAAAATATGGAACTACCTATTGATCCAAATTTGCTACAGATCTATGGCGAAAGAGTGTATAAACTTGTGCAAAATTAATGAAAAATATCAGTAGAACAAGTATTTGACAAGGGATTGAGGGTAAACGAAAAATTTACCTACTGGATACGGGGAAACTTTTCCCTCTTGCATAAAGGATTTTGTCGATGTATGCAAATTCCTTTTCAGTAAATAATCATAAATGTAAACATTGAGCCTGTATTAAAAAGGGAAAACAAAATCATGGGTAAAATTCCAGATCAAAAGCAGAACGACGTAAGACTTCACTTTTTAATGGCAGAGTGATCTCTGATGTATAGGATAAGCTCTGTTTCAGGTAACCACTTTTTGAAACCAGTGGATACTACTGAGAAAGGCAATAACCAACAGTAAAATATGATTAAATTATAGAAAAACTTTTGAAACTGGTGGACTAAGAGCTCCACTTTGAAGAATAACTTAGTATACCATATAGATTATCATCAACTCAATAATCAATAATAATTTCTCCACCTTATGGAGCTTGAATCTGCGATTCTCCACATGAAAAGTTATGCTTGTAGGGAGACCTATCACTTCACACTGAATTAAATTAAGATAACAAGGTTATCAATTACCAAAACATAATTCTAGTCACCAGAGCATAGTCAAACTGCTGAAATCTTTCTACTAAGCCAGATGCTACTTCTAGTGTGATGAGATGCGATATCTCTATAAAAATTCATTGGGATATTAATTTTTGGTGTCATATATGATATGCCAACTATAAAAGAAGAAGTTGAAAAATAAAGTGTATGAATTAATTAGAAATAGTAAACTGTGCAAATCCAATACATAATGTAATTAATACGATAGGATATGTGAAGAGACTGTAGAGACAGTAACAACTAAACAAATCCATGGAAACTGTTCATAATATTTCCTGTGATAATGCTCAAGGCCACAGAGGTAATATTCCAGGTGCATTTCACTTTGTATGTTGTATATACCATTTTAGTGATAGAAAATGATTGTATACATTTGGTTATTCAACCAGATAGTCTTATTTATTTTGTTGTCTACTTAGCACATTTTGTACTAAAACATTACTATGGGTAAAACAAGATTTTGTTCAATAGCTGTAAGGTACCATTTCAAATTTGCACCATTTCCCCTAAGAGGGCCAGAAATGCTCTGTATGAGACTACAAGAAACACCCCATTTGGGAAGAATATTTTAGATGTTGCAAAGCTGAATAAAATGAAATGAGGTATGCCATTTTGACCCATTTTGGATTAGATGAATTAAAGCTGCCTCATTTTCTTACTCGTGTTTAAATCAATTTTCTGGTAATTTTCAAGCTGCTACCTAAGAATTATAATTATCATATTCATATTGTTCAAGGTTAAGAAAGTATTTGACTTTGAACAAAGATAGAATGTTTCGATCTTCTTGCATAATCTATATTTGCACATTCTCATCTAGAGCTATATGGATTCCAATTTTGATATTTTATTTATTTATTTTATGTACACCATATGGGGTTGAAGCATCAACAAACCAAACCAACTGGTTAGGTAATTCAACTGTTTCTCACTAGGGAGTTTTGTTTTCCTTGGCAATATTCCACTATACTTTCATATGTACTTATCTATTGAATCTATGTGATAAATCTAAAAAAATTATAGACATCTCATGAGAAATTGTTTTCTTTTTGCAGCTCATCTGATACAAACAAGATGGTGCAAGAATGGACACTGTGCATTCAAGTGTCATGTTATCCCAACCCGGGACAAGCCATCATTGAATATGTCATGCACAACAATTTTTTGAATGATGCTTTCCAAAGGAAAGAGAGATTCGTGGGAGGACAACGAATTACGAATATTATTACATTGCGCTTATAGAAGGGCTAAAAACAACCGAAATGTACAGTGCCAATGACATATGTGTATACACCAACTCTGAACTTCTATGTAACCAAATGAAGGGAATATACCAAGTAAGAAAAAGGAATTTAATACCACTTCATGTAGAAGCAAGAACCATTGTTGCTGAATTTCATTCCTTTATGATCAACCACCATTCAAATATAAATAGGATTTTTTTGATCTACTGTTCACTGAAATGTCCACTCCTAGGGGGGTTGTGAAAAATGAAATGTTATCAACATCTATTTCATCAAAATTTAGGATTGTACATTGTTACACATCTTTGATATGTGTATGCTTGTTTGTTGTAACTGTTTTGGTGTCACTCTTGGTGTGGCTCTTTTAATAAAGAAGAATGTTTGCCCCATGATGTAATGGTTGGTGTAAAATTGTAAGTTTATGCCATGTATAATTTTAAGCATGTAATCATTGTTCAATAAAAAGATATTGCTAATGTATTGAAAGGTTGTTGCTATGTTTTATTGTTTATGGTTTCACATTAGTTAATGGTTCGTTTGTAATGGATATTTTTTATGGATATATATTTGGAGAGGCTAGTTTCAAAATATATCACCTTCCCCTTGTTCATTTGAAATATTAACAGTGCAAGCTTAATAGTGCTTTATAAATTTGGCCTGGAGGCCTTCCTCATTAGATGATATGTTTGAAACTTAGAATACATTGGCCTCCCATTAGAATCATTCCCTCCCATCCATTCGTATGTGGACCCTTGGAGAAATGAATTGGCTTATTAATTTTGACGATAACAATCATAAATAAACCAATTATTACTAATTCAATGTAACAACTATAAGCATGCCAATACTAAGAATTCAGATAT
>LPNX010363675.1:682201-764775 GCA_001517045.1 Pseudotsuga menziesii | reverse complement strand
ATATATTTATTATTGTTTAATATAATAAAACAAACATAATATATTGTAAATATAATATATTATAATATATATGATATTATAATATTTATGGTTGTTTTGTGTTGCAGGAATTAGACGACCGCGTGGTGGAGGATGGTGGCGTTGACGAGACTGAATGCGCAGTGGCTGACGTCGGATGGAGGATATGGAGAGGGGTGTTGGATGGAGGAGTGAACGTGGAGGCACGCGTGGTGGAGGGAGCAGGTGGGAGTGGGGATGGAAAGGCGATGAGGGGTGGAGGCGCGCATGGTGGAGGGAGCAGGTGGGAGTGAGGATGGAAAGGCGATGAGGGGTGGCGGATGGAGGAGTGAACGTGGAGGTGCGCATGGTGGAGGGAGCAGGTGGGAGTGGGGATGGAAAGGCAATGAGGGGTGGAGGGAGAAGGAGTGAGTGGAATATGTGAGGGAGATGGGGAGGGAATGCAACAGCAGCGGAGCGTGGAGGTGGCCGAATGACGAGGAGTTGCGTAGAGGTTGGAGCAACAACTATTTTTTTGTTTTTGTTTTTTTGTTTTTTTAAAGGAAAATATTCAAAGACTTGCAGCTCAGGGAGACCCTGATTTTCTCAGACAATGTCTGAATTGTTGGCCACCAACTACATCAAGCAAGAGCTCTGATACCAAATGAGCCGAATATTTATTAGCTCATACAAATAATATCACCAGAAAACTTGGTAAATGAGATAAGCCATAAGACAAATATATATATTAATGATAAGATAAGAGATGATATGTTACAATGGTGGCCCTGCCTTAAATATGGCTTGGGTATTTGAAATGAGGAGACACCTCATTTCATAACCTAACTTAGTTAGCTTGATTATTTAATTATTATCTTATTTTATGTTTGTTACACTCAATCATAAACAAATCAATATATGGATAATAAGCATGATATATGAATCACAATCAAAGAAAGAGGACAATGATAAACCTATCAATACTAAGAATCTGGAAAGGGGCATATCAATATAGAAAATGGCCATATCAAAATTAACAAGCCAGTTTGTAAGTGGACGGAGCGGATATTCTAAGCCACGGGGGGGAACGTGTGCGATTAAAAAATCAAATCTATTTTGCCAAAAGTTGTATATCAGTGGATGGGAAACATTTCTTATGCAAAACCAAATCAGTACAAACTACAAACACACACATAAGCGTTGTTCATGAATCCTCATCCACTGATATTTGAGGTTTTGGCAAAATGCAAGAACTAATTAAATCTATTTTTCCACAAGTTGTTATATCAGTGGATGGGAAAGAATTCTTATGCAAAATCAAATCAGTTCAAACACACACATAAGCATTGTTCACGAATCCTCATCCACACTGATGTGTGAAGTTTAGGAAAAATGATTGAACCAACCAATTCTATTTTTCCAAAACTTGTTATAGCAGTGGATGGGAAGCAATTCTTATGCTAAACCAAATCAATTCAAACACACACATAAGAATTGTTCACTACATTTATTCTTAAATGGGGTGTTTCAATTGCCAAAGTCACAGCTATAGAATGTCAATTCATTTGCATTGTCTTCTTACTCCAATTTTTTTTCAGGCTACAAGTATCCAAAACCCACAACGAGAAGTTTTGATAAAATCCCCGCATCCATATTGTGAACATAAACCCATCTGTAAATGAAAAACATAAAAAAAACAAATTGCAATGATTACCAATGCAGACAAAAGCAAGATCACAGAGATTGACATATGTCCATCGTGGGTGAAAAGCCAACAGGATATGAAGCCATTGTGTGTACAGTGTTGTTGAAGCCTCAGATGGGTAAGTTGCTAGAATGGGTTCCAAGGCTCACAACAGAGGGGGAAAACCCAGACTGAAAGGATTCAAAAGGTCCTACGCAAGGATACTTATATCCCCATCCTGTTTGGAATAGTAATCTCCCACGAATATTAAGGCCTCCGCTGGCACTTATGGTTCTGATTCTCAAAGGATTTGTTTCCCAATGAAGGAAAACTGACTGTCTTAGATAATGAAAGAAAGTGAATCTACCTAAGAGGGAAATCTAATCTAATTTAATCCTACTCTAATAAAATGTTTGTTTGTTTGCAGATTAACCTGAGATGAAAATAGATAGGCATGTTCATCAATTTAACAGAAATGTAAAAGAGATTTAATTACTTATCAACTCAAATTACTACCAATCAATTAAAATTGGTTGATGGTAAGTTAAGGATTTAGAAACATTCAAGATTAACCTGTCACTGATATGTCAATTAAAAAATGAACATAAATTATAATTGTATGTAAACCATTTGCAAAAATAGATAAAAGATCTAATTGAATAAACTCTTTTAAAACCTTAATCGTACATAGATCACAAGCAAAGAGAAATCGAAGCTATAAATAAATGTACTTACGAATTGCAAAAGATGAACAGTAATAGTGAACAACCTGAAATGGAAAAATCAATATTTATCAAGGAAACTTGAATAAATAGACATAAAGAGATTTAAAAGAAAAACATAATTGTATTAAATAAAGTATGCAAGAAATTACAAACCCTGAATTAAATAGAGTGTCTCCAATCTCTCTAGATGATTTTTCCCCTTCGAAAAATCCCCATCAATACATGAGAAATATACCCTTTAAATAATGATTACAAAATAATGAATCCCCATGAAACTGGAATTATAAAATCCACTAGAAACTAATAGCCAAGAAAATATCGCCACCCAGTCCAAATCCCTAACAATTCATCTATGTTGGGATAGTTCGCTGATTCAAACCCAAGCTGATCATCACACTTAAAATTTTCCATTTCATTTTTATCCAGCTTGTGCCAAATGCAGACGAAAATGTGGATCTTTCCCTCGATAGAAAGAGGTTTTCTGATTAATCGATCCACGTCTTCAATACTGATATGATCAAGGCATTGGATTTTTTCTTTGGCCTCGTCGCGCCAACATTCAACCTGTTCAACCATAAAATTTGGTGGACAAGATTTCTCTATTATATCCACAGTAGGGAAGTGCAATGTCTCCATAATATTGTCCGCAACACACCATCTGCTTCCACACATAGCTTGTGTTTTCTGAATCGCATCTCCAATCATGTCGTTTAAGTCAAGCCAAGCACGCAACACAGCCCTGACTTTCTTCAATTGAAAACTGCTGAGGATAGTGATGTCTTCTAGTATATCCTTCATATACCTCTACCAATCCAGAATATCATCAGAAACCTTAGAATATTGTCCTCTCTTGGCTACCTGGTTCTCAAGGGAAGTTGACATTTTACAAAAAGCAACATGAGTTTCCAAAATGTCATCCAGATTTTTAAACAATTCAATCACTAATTCATGGTGTTCTTGATTAATCTGGATGGCCAATTCCTTAAACTCTTGTTGGGAGAACTTAGTGAATGCAAAGGAAGCTGTACTTACAGTTGCATCTTCACATTGTTTCTCAAGTATAACTACCATTTGCGCAATAGTGGCATTTATAGCTCGTTCATTATGCACTTCATCATGGAGAGAAGTATTCTTTAAATGCAACTCTTTAACCTTGTCATCAGCTTCCTTTTCAAGATTAACAACATAAACCTTGTGCTCCTCTTGAGTTTTAGCTAGCTCTTCTTCTAGTTTCTTTACTTCTTCCTTCTTTCTATCAAGCTCCTTGTTTAGTGTAATGACTGCATCAAAGTTTGCCCTTGTAAATGCACCTAAATCTGTAGTTGTATCAACGACATCTACCTGGGGATCACCAAATTGTTGTGTCCAGATTATCTGATTAGCTTCAAAACCACCTTGATCTCTGCTCCTTTTATTTCCATTCCTAACCACTACCTTGGATGACCTACTGTAGAAGTAATCCCCAAGAGGGACCACATTATCTTCTTCGAACTCAACCACTGATTCAATAAATGATGAAGTCGGATTTATTGTTGAAACTAAGGAAGATGTCTGATTGATGGTGGGAGTGGGTATGGGCATAGTGACATGGGAGGTAAATAAGGAAGAAGAGATGTACTGAGCAAAGGTTGAGGAGAAGGTTGGGATGGAATTTTTAGAGAATGGAATGCTAATGTTTGCGGATGGAAGTGATGATGAAGGTACTAGAATTCTCTCAGGAATGGGAGATGATGAAAATATGAATGAGGGTAATTGCAGAGGAGTCTTTGAGGACTAGATCTCTTCAACAAAATATGGGAGCATGGGATGTTGAAATGATCTGGATGAAATAAAAGCAGAAGTGGATGCCAAAGAGTGATAAAGTTGAGATAACGAGGATGATGGAATAACCCCAGTAGGAATATTTGAAAGAGTCTGAATAGAGGAGAGGAGGAAGGCTGAGGATGAAGAATCAGAAGCAGAAGAAGGTTCTAGGATATTCTGATTAGGGATGGAATCTTCTATTTCATAGTTATTAAACAAACTGATAATTGCTTGCACATGCTCAGTTAATTCGTTAATCACAGGGATAGGAGAAATTACTTCTTCTTCTTCATCATCACAATCAATAAGTTCTATGGTAAGGACTTGAGAAGCAAGAACCTGAATTTTTTGTCTTTTAAATGGCTTGACCTCAGTTGTCACTTGTTCATCACACACCTAGGTAACTGCAGTAGTTACTTGAGTTTCCATAATAGGCTTAGCAGCTGCAGCTACTTGATTTTCCAAAACTGAAGTTATCTGTGGTAATTTCTACTTAGATTGCTGGGAAGTATGCATCATAAATTTCAACTGTTGAGAAAAAGTTACCCGTGACAGGTCTTCCATAGGAATTTTTCCCTTATCACCATCTGGATAAGTTACCACTGATGGAACTTTTGTTACTTAGGCTTCCTTCTCTTCCCTGTCCTTTCTTACCTTTTCAAGAAGGTCAAGTTCCATTAATCTATAGCCCAGAACCCTAGTTCTAAGCTCTTGTTGATGTTGTAAAATGTGTCTTTGTTCATCATTGTTCTTAGCCTTGGCCAAGACCTCAGAAAATGTATCCACCCTATCACGTCCCCACCCCTCTTTGGGCAGGGAGGACACGACTAGGATGCTACCAACCCAGGCAGGCTAAGCCCCATGAACATATATAAAATGCAATTAAACAAAATACATATGCAGACATCTAATTCATTAAACAACAGAAGCAAATACATGTCATTCACATCATTTGACATGTTCATATTGAGTTATAAAACAAACACAGCTGCAAGGATTTAAACACAAGAGATACTTATCTTAGTAGAAGCTTGTTCCGAAACCAGCTACGTCGCTGCAACGTTCCACCCAACCATAGGCCAGTGTGCTCATCAATCTCTCAGCAGCACTGACACGCCCGAGCTGTGCATGATTTCCACAAGGAATAAGGGGAACACTAGCAGGCTCACATGTATCCAAGGATACACAAAACTCAGCCAAGCCAACACAGTTGGGTTTATTAGGCTATATAGGAGCTCGAAAGGCTAACTACTAAGTTAGTGAGCTCAACCAAAGAGCTATGGACACGTGCACAAGAACTAGCATGACTTCTAAAAAATCTACACGCCCAACACAAGGAAGCATCCCCTTCTCTGCTATATAGTGGGCTATGCCTTCCCTTCCATTGTTATTTAGGGGGTGTAAAGAAGAAAGATAGCCCCCTAGCTCTATCTGTGAAGCTCCTGCACACACTAGGTTTGTCAAGCAATCTCAGACCCCAATTCCACTCCAAAGATAGTCCAAAGACCAACAACCATATACACACAACAATAACAACTCTGGAACTGAAGAGAGAACACCACAGAGACCAAAATTGGATATGGAAAATGGGTAAAAACAACTCAGACTGTGCCAGTCGATTTCCAGATTTGTTGATGGAGCTAACATGGCCAAAACGACTCACAACATCCCAAAATTAGTGGAGAGGATAAAACGATCTCCCAACCTGCGTAAGATGAATATCATGGCCCCTTCCAACATTAAGGAATTCAGACACACAGACAAAAATCAGGAAAGGAGAATGCAGAATGCGAGTGTCTGCCCGAGGCCAAGCTTCCTCTTGCATGAGTGTGGAATGTCATTCTCTACCCATGTGAGTAGTTGAATGCGACTTGCCTCTTTGGGGCATGCGTGCGGTCAAAGGACTAACAACCTTGCCAGAGATGACGACTGCCCACCATTCGTCCCCCAAGGGCAATAACTACCCAACCAAATCATGGGGGATTAATTTGGGTTGGTGAATAAGACAAGGGAAGGTAGTTGGTTTATATGGGTTCTCCTCTTGACACATGGATTTTCCCCAGTGGCCCCAAAGGTTAAGTATCCCCCCCCCCTTATCCTTAGGAATCATGCCCCCATCTCTTTTAGTGTTGCATTGATAGAACTGGTTATGGGTATTTTAATTAAAATACATATGTACATGGTGTCCATAATTATAATGTGCCTGGCTAGCACAAAATACCATCGACATCGATTTTAATCGCCAAAATGTAAAACAATAAATCAATGTTGGGGATTTTGCCCTTAGCTCCACACCATGATTAATTACAGTATATATATCATATACATTTAATGAAAATGGGATCAAAACCGGGGTGTTACACACCCCCTGGTATATAAAGTTATTAGGAACTTCCTCATGGACATAACCACTCTTGACATGGTTTTGCTTGAAATGGGAATCAAGAAACCATTTAGGGTCATGTTTTATTTTGATAGAAAAACCAAGTTTCAAAGAATTTATTTGATCACCTAACACCGCAGCCCAAGTTAAAGTTGGGATGATCAATGAACCAAGATTCAAAGGAAATTTAGGCCAACCTTTCCTTTTAGGACCGACAAGTTTCTTGTAGACATCGGCAATAACAGTATGGAAATAAACCTCTTCAATAACCAAGTTGTCAGGAACTATCTTGGGCAGCATATGGACAATATTTCTACCCCAAATTCTAACATATGAAAAAGACTCACCAACATACCAATCGCCCATTGTAGCAATGAAAGTCCTGGCTTTGGCTGAAAAGGCGGGACCTTCCTGTTTGAATATTGAAAAATAAATACTGCCAAAAAAATGTTCACAGATGTCGTAGAACATAGCTGCATAATTAGTATCCCATAGTGCTAGATATTAGATAGGTACTAGAGGGGCTGATAAAGTCTAGTTCCATCCCAAATTGCAATATTGGAACTCGGTGCAGTACATCAATGATAAAGGCTGAAAAGAAGAAATTTGGCTTCTTCCGAGCAGTAGCTTTCTGATAATCCTGAATAGCCATTTTAAGCTCCAATGAAAGATAGACACCCATAGGAAGGACTTACCACTTGTTAGGAAATGATGGGATACCAGAGCCCATTCAAATTTAAATACAGAACAACTGGGAAGACCATACAACCTGCAAAGCATGGCTACCAATAAGGAATAGGGTTCTCTAAACCAGGCGATATGGTATAGGTCATCGAACCTCTGTGAGAACTTACTAGGTTCATTTATCCAGGATTTTATCATTTCATTAATATTGTACCTGGTCTTGGAAGATTGGGTGAACTCAACATTAAGGGGTTGCATTGTCGGTTTAAGAGCATAGGCTCTGGTAAAAACCTCAAGTCAGAAGGTGACTAACTATGACCCTGCGCTATCATTAAAGGACTGGTCTTTAGGGTTTGTGTGATCCATAATCCATTTGAGTGGATCAGTGTAAGGAAGGATAGAGGGCCTGGAAGCAATGGCGTGTAGCCCAGAATCCCTAATTTTATGGTAGGTCGACTGGTGATTTTGAATATTAGAGAGGTCATCATTGTAAAAAATTGAGTATATCTTGGGCCAATCAATTTGGTAAGTTTCAGTGATTCTACCACTAGTGTCTAAGAAGATGTTGAAGTTTGGGTCTTTGGTCAACATGCCTTTTTTAATGTTCTTGCAGCGGGTAGTTTGAGCCATTTTGGAAAATTGAAAACTCTGTTTAAACGTATAAACACGAAATCAAGACCAATTAAGAAACAAAGCAATAGTAAAAATTCCAGATAGAAATGATAGAAGAAACCATCCTGGAATTGACCGGAACTGTGAAAAAATCCCTGGTAAAAATCGCAGTAAAAACTCATAGAAAGGTAGTTCTCGACAGTGAAAATGGTAAAGAAAATACAAAGGACCCATCTATTTATAGATTTTCCGTGGGTCAAATTCACGTCGTAGGATCAAAATAAATGGACAGTCGCGATCAAATATTGTAGGATACAGAATCAAGTTGGAAGATATGAAGTTTATTCACTTTCTCGCAATCTACAAATTATGGGTTGCGGGATGCGGGTTCACAAACAAACTAGCATGCATAAGAGTTCCCTCAATCCGCAATTGCGGGTTGTGGGATGCAAGAACACAAAAACTTAAAATTTTAACTAACCTTTTCTGCAATCCGCAATCCACAAATTGCAAGTTGCGGGTTGCGGAAACACACAACACAAATCATCAATCAAACTGCTTCCCACAATCCACAATTGCGGGATGCAGGATGACAAACTGCAATTATTGAAAATATTTCTGCACCCGCAATCCACAGTGCGAGTTGTGGGACCGAAAAGTTGCAAATACGAAAAAACAAGCTCCCGCAATCCACATTGCGGGTTGCGGGTTGCAGGAAAGACACATTTTTGGGAAAAACTAGTCTTTTCCGCAACTCACCAAAAACACAAGAGAAATGCATAAATTTTAAAAATGTTAACTAAGTCAAATATTGGCAAAGACGAACCCATGATAAACTTCATGAGAACCCCTACAATGACTAAGGAATTTAAATATTAAGTTTGCATATAAAATCGGGGCTCCCATGTTCTGGATGAGACATGGGATCTGTTGTATCTACAACAAGTATAAAACGGGATTGACCCTCCTTTAATTTGAGTTCTCTGTATGTACAGAGACACAAAAACAAAGAACAATCACATCCACTCTGCTCTGTTCCATGCAAATCCTAAACGCACTATGTATTGTTTCTCCTTCACACACTTTTCCAATAGTTTGCATGCATCAACCAGATTTTGGCGCTTGGTGAACATCTTAAGGAGATATCCTAATATGCCCCCAAGTGAAGTCAATCAAAACTTCTCTGTTGTTATCCTTCTTTCATGAACAAAAAAAATCATGAATTTGGTATGATTTAATAATCTTATTGCAAAAATACCAACCTTTGATCCATGATTGCAAATAGTAACATAATATATCAGCCCTTTCTGTTCTTTGGCCATAGTTTTGAGTTCATAACACGGATGGGCACATTTGTTTGGTCTATTTACAATTCCAATAATCAACAACATATCCTTGTAACTTATTAAAGAGACAGTTTTATAGTTATGAAGGAAGGAACCAATGTAGCAGAAAAGGATTTTAATCCAACGCCATTGCTTCTAATTCTCCACAATTGGTTGGTTCAGAGACAAATTCAGTTCACGTGTTTTGACAACTAACTGGTAAGTAGTTTGTGCTATATGCTTATTCCATAGTTGTTTTCAAACTATCCACCAGTATCCCAAAGGTCCAACGAATTAAACCCAAAGACTCTTATATGACTTTGGATCATCTCGTAATGATAATATAATAACATTTGGATCATCTCATAGAAAATGATAATGTAACATTTGATCCTCCATATTTATATGCAAAATAGTGAACTGAAACAACTCATTAACACGACAATGTTAGGTTGTTCATAATTGTTGTTGCTAATGAGGATAAGTATTTCATCATGACACAATATGGTTTAGAAATAAAAAATAATTTAAACAAATCATCTAAATATTTTTCATTATCATTGCAAATGCCATTAAGTAGTGTTTCATGAATACACTGCAGCTCTGCAAGTACATACCAACAAATTATCAAAATTTTACAAAATTATAGCAAGTGCTAAGCAATCAATGCTCTATAATATTAAGATTAAGAACAACGTGCTTTTAGCTTAGAACAATACAGTTTCATACTCTATACAAGAAAGTCGATAAAAAATCCCTTTAAAGATTGTACAACCTCCTATTGTCCTACTTTTAACGACCTCACTCTTTCATCTTTCCACATTATTCGACTTTTATAAATTTGTGACTTTTTTGCTTTTAACTTTTTTCTCAGTACAAGAAACAATAACAATTTAGACTCTATAGAATAAAATGAAAAAAGTTGAGAGTTGTGGTCTAGTGCTATCTCCCGAAAGATGATGTTCAATCTATACATGAAAGTTGAACTACCGAGCCACACTTAAAATCAAATACAAAGGGTTGAGTAAAGAAGATAGTAGGTGCCTTTTACAAAATCTACTATAAAATCAACTTAATAAAAGTAAAGCATACTAAGCGAAATTTGAAATGATGAACTACTTCTATAAATTATTTCAAATATTTATGCATTGATAGCCATTTAGGATCCAAATAAATACCCCTCGAAAGATAACTATAAATTAAGTGGGACTTCATTTTTAAAAATAAAATGAAAAACAATAAACTAGCTTTTTCAAATAATTGGGAGATAATATTGGGAATGTATTTAAGGGAAATAACATACACGATCTTACACAACAATATTAGGTGCCTTCGCAAATTTTTGAGATATATGAACTTTGAAGCATAGAAGACATTTAATTTTTGAAAAAAGAAGAAAACAATTTCCCATATCCATAGTCAGAATAAGGATAGAAAAAAGAGAAAGCATACTAAGGATACCATTTACAAAATTGTCCTTGGAGATGTTTATTGGATATATGAATAGAGATTGTTGAAACTCTTCCAATGGAGATGATTTCTCCATTGGACCGACAAGGTTCAAGGGATTTGCAAAAATATCAGAAAAAAAAATTAAACAACTTGATGACTATTGAATTGTAAACTGGAAGTTACTTTTGAGGACTGCCATAACCTCTTTTTGACTGGCTGGAAGTTGATACATAAATGGTGGTTATGCATTGACAGTGAGTTATTGAAAACATTGTCTTTTGCAATCAAGGCATAAATTCCATTTGACCTGCTTGAGGCATACACGCTATACACATTTGGAATTTAGATCTGATTTAGCACTCGATTGCATTGAGCTCAAGAAAGTGTTTTTGTCCTATTGACAATGTTATCAATTTATACATATTTTCTAAAATTGTCTTGTCCAAAACAACTTGTGTAAGAAGTGACGTTCTCTTATCTTTGGCAAACTACAACTCATTTTCAATGCTACAACTTATTCCTTTAGTCATGCCAATGCTCTTCATGCTTTGATATCCAAGCTTTAAAGCCACCTAAAAAAGATGCAAGGAAAAATGGAAATGAGCATAAACTTTATTCATTTGATCTAGAATTACAAACCATAAAATCATTAAAGTCTTTCCATAGTGATGGAATTCTAAATCATGCATGTTTCAAGCTCTAATTCTCACCTTCATATTTGTAATTCTCACCTTCACTTATTTGGATTTCTTTCATTGTCTCGTATGGTAGCTCTATCGAGGATATCATCAAATGTTTGTCTCCTTTTAGTCCCATGTGTTGGGGGAGGAAAGTATGTAGAACTAGATGATGTGTAAAATCACTTACGAGTGACCATCATTTCCAAGAAATATTTTTGACGTTATAGGGTATGCCCAAATCCATCTTCCACTTGTAGGAAATATGGAGCAGTAGGATGGTCCAACCCTAAACTACTTGATACCAATGTTGCTTTGAACTCATTGGCAACATATTCCATGTGTTTCTCTAGGAAGCGTAGATGTGATTCTTCACTAGGAAGCTGAATAATCGACTCAAAAATGTATCGAATACGTTGTGATATGCTTCCTTGATCATGACTTCGATTTACATTGTTAGAAGTAGCCATTGAACCATTAACATTATCATATACCTGAAAACAAATAAAGAAAAATTCATGTCAATAGTAAAAAAGTAATAGAAAACTATAAAATGAACCAAGTTATGAAATGACTACCATGACAGGAATATCCAAGTCATTTGCAATTCCAAAACCATCGTTTTCAGCGATCTGGTAAAAAACATTGCAAAATATTAGGCCACAACAACCACTATTTAATATCTAAAACATTGATAATGATCTAAATATGCATTATGAAATACTCAAATACCCTAATATGAAGTTGTCTTATCGATTCTTATTTCTAGATCTTCTTGTTCCAACATGTTTTTGTCCCTCATCATGGTAATCTTAATGACATGTTTGCACAAGTATCCATTTTTTTCCCAGTTGCAATCGCACATAGCAAAGTTTGGACCTGATTTCCATACCATATATCTTTTCATCTCATCATGTTGGCTTTGCACCCATGCCATCGAAGGATCTGAGTGTTGCAGTGTAACGTTATCATCTAGAATAGAATGTGCTCTTAGCCAGGACTGATCTTCTATTTTATCCACTCTATAATTTTTGTAGAAACCATGTTCCTTTCCGCATTCACACCACCAATAAAAAATGTGGACCACTGTTATCAATTGATGCACCAACCAATCTACTTGACGATGGGAAGCTGATCATATTGACCTTAAAAATACCCTTTTTCAAGTGTGAATGGTATGACTCGATGGCCC
Source organism: Pseudotsuga menziesii (assembly GCA_001517045.1). Taxonomy (NCBI): domain Eukaryota; kingdom Viridiplantae; phylum Streptophyta; class Pinopsida; order Pinales; family Pinaceae; genus Pseudotsuga; species Pseudotsuga menziesii. Next base: position 752,241 of record LPNX010363675.1, on the reverse strand, counting down.
CATTTGTTTCTTGTCCATCATGCTTTAAAGTACGACAACATTTNATATAGAACATGCTAGTAGGCTAAACACATAGGATAAGAGTGAAAGAAATAGCTAGGAAAATTTGAATTTATTGTGAAAACATGAAATTTGAAATCTAAAAGGATGTGAAATATAAAACTATAGAAAATATTGCGTAGCAGTTGAGGATTATCCACCGGCTATTCATTAAAGAAAAATCTCTAGATATTATAGTATGAACCCAAACCTATTATGTCCAACCATCGTGGTCGAAAGTACTCAACAAAGGCATTTTCTTCTTTAAATTAATTCAAAAACCTATTGGCCTCCTCAAGAGCAGAATCTGTGTTTTTATGGTTGTGCATAATGTTGCCTAAATGCTTAAACATCGAACGCCTTGCAATGTCATCCTTAACTTTCATGACAATATTTTTTAGCCATGCCCTTCTGACATGCAAATTGCATAAGTAGACTTCACATTGAAATGTTGCCCTATTGGATAAATATGTTATACAATGTTAAAAATATATTTCTATTTGTATAATGTGTCTTTAATATTGTATGAAACATTTTATTTTGAGAAAAGAAAAAGAAAACACCCTACTAGCTATATGTACCTAATTGCACCAATCTCCGTCATTGCATCGTCTACCATGAATGCATTCAATTTCCATTCCAACATACCCATGCATACTTTAAGAAGTAGTGTTTCCATCCATTTGGCAATATCTGAGGTCATAGATCTTGCCATGATGACCCATGCCACACGAACACCATTATGTTGAGAATCAAATGCCAATAATGTATAAAGTTGGAACTACACACAAATAAATATGACATCACCACATGATTGAATCATATTATAAATAAAAAATAACAGAAGAAAAAGTACATACATGATATATAAACATACCTTAAAACGATTTGTTCCAAATGTAGAGTCCATTGCTAATATATTATCATGACCATATTTCCTCATCCATTCCAGTTGTAATGGTAGTTGGATGCCTACAATGAATAGTGTGTGACTCTCATCATCTACGATTTTGTCAAAATCAGAGTAGTAGAACACTTTATCAGGGTTTGCAGCTTGCCATATACACACGCTTTGGACATCATTCTTGTCAAACATATATTGGCTCTCTATATTGCCACTGTCATCACGTGAAAGAAAATCATTTCGATCAAACTCTATTTCAAAAGAGGATACTTTATCATGCACTAATTCACGTTGTTTTTTATGTAGACATTCAGTAGACATCCCCAAAAGAAAACATCTTTCTACCCATTTACATAGTTCTTTTCTAATATGAGGTGCATGGTATGCCCTTGTGCCTACAAAATCATTAACCTCTTGTCCATGGCAAGGTTTACCCTGATTATCTATATGATTCATATCACTATATTAGGCAGTGTTTCAGGGCCTTCTTGAGTATGCGGATGCTAAAATGACAAATACAACCACATCTTATATGCTTACGACCTGGACGAATCCCCTTACCATGTGTAGGAACTTTGGATATATTAACAGATTATTTGTCAATCTCTCGGTGGTCATCTGGCCCATACGTACACCAAAAGCTACAAGCAACAACAAGATATACACATTGTAACTAATGCTTTTATCTCAACCAGTTTCCAAGAACCGAGAACAACAAAGAAAAACTCACATTGTATATTCTAAGGTGATGTCAATTCTACACATTTGATTTCCATCATTTTCTTTTTCATTTTCTGTTTTACTACTGTAACTTTTTCGAAAGCTTGTTGATACAATGTTTTTTTGCACTCCCCGATAACTAGCTCTTTAACTTTGTCTGATTTGAGCCATGCAACATAATTACCTCCAACCATATTCCATTTCAAATCAGAAGAAGATTTTTTTTTTCTTCAAGATCCTGCACCTCAAGAGCTAGAATTTGGTGCCATTTCGAACCCATCTGAAAGGTGAAAACAAGGATCTGCAATCAGTGAAAGAGAAAATTCAAATCAATGCAGTAAAAAGTTGTTACAAGATTTTAGATAATATAAATATTAATTCACTTATAAATATAAAATGGGTCAGGATTGAAGGCTTCACTTTCAAGAAATGCAATTGACAGGTGCAATGCCAGATTCAAAAACTTTTGCTAGTGTTCTTTCAACATCTACGAACTTGGCAGATTTGGAAGTTGGCATGGAGATCCTTATGGGAAGAAAGGCTAGCAAGGTCTTAATTTGCAGTCCATCATTACCCTTCCCTCGGTCAGGATTGTTGGCTCCTTTGTTTTGCTAAAAACATTTGGAAGGCATTGAAAGCGATCAAACACTTCCTCTGTTAGAAGGGGGAGCGCTTCAGAAAAAGGCCCTTTTGCAATGTTTACTCCCTTTGGTAACCTTGAATGCCATTCTTGATGTAGGAAAGATTGCTGCAAAGAAAAGTTGGTTCTCTACTACACATTTCTTCCGCAATGGAATTAGAACACTCCAAGATATTTTCTTGTATGAAAGTAGATGTTGAATTCCATGGACCCACCTGGCATTGACTTTCCAACTTAAAAATTCTGATAAGTTCATTTTTTAGAAGATTTAGAATCATTAGAGGAAATTTTAACTCACAATGGGCTTCCTAAGGAAAATAATAAAATAATAGTTAAAATAATAAGATAATATTTATTAATTTTGGAGGAAGAAAAGAAAAAAACTACTTTTTTGTTCGTATTTTCAACATATCTCCCTGTGTTTTTACTCAAATTTTGAATGGGAGAGCTTGTTGGATGCGGAATTAAATTATGCATCCAACGAGTACCCACTCTGCATACTTTTGACAAACCCCGCTACCCCAAAAAAAAAAATACCTGAAAAAACGTGATGATGATGTTATCATCACGTTTTTTTTAGGTATTTCTTATTTTTTGGGTAGCAGGGTCCATCAAAAGTATGCAGGGTGGGTACTCGTTGGATGGATAATTTAACTCCACATCCAACTATCTCTCTCAATGTAAAAGCACAGGGAGATATGTCAAAAATACAAACAAAAAAGTAGTTTATTTTATGATACATATCCCCAAAATTATATTATAAATTGTTTAAGGCCTATACGGTATTTCAAATTTAAAGCAATTTCATTGGCTAACACATGATGAAATGGAATTTGAATTAGGGTTGAAAGGCCCATTTTGAGTTGAAATTTCCTCTAATGCTAATTTCTGATTGACTTTGAACAAGCTCGTTAATTTTGCACAAGGTTATACACTCTTTCGCCCTAGATCTGTAGCAAATTTGGATCAATAGGTAGTTTCCTGATTTTAATTGCAGCCGCTGGCCTGCCTCTTGGAGGAAATTCTGGTAATTCTGGGACTAATTTCAGGACAAAATGTAAAATTTATTAGTTTCAGTGAGTATTCAATGTTCCCTCAAATGAAGCACCAAATTTGTGCAAAATGCAACTCGCTACTCGAATTAATTATATTTTTTTTCTTTCCATGAACAATAATTATTATAGTTCATTTATATTATAATAGTTGGATAAGCTTGGGCATTTCATACGGCATGAAACCCTAAAAACATATATTTTACGGAAGAGATGAATCTTTACTATGTTCTCCGAAGACCTAAAATCCCATACTAGATACATTTCAGCAATCTCATTTGATGTTGTTCATTTCTAGAGCGTTGCAAATGACGGCTCTATTTTGTTTTGATTTGAGATTTCGATGTATTTGCAGAGACTCCCTCTGTGTTGAATCTGAGGTTGGTACTATTTTGTTACTCAGCTTTGCAACACACACACAGAAATGTTTTCTCAATATCACAAGCATCAATTATAGGTAATTTTTATTTGCAAAATATCTTTAGCTTCAGTCATTTCTATTAGTTTCATATGACATGCAACCCTAGTCCTTCCTTTAGTTCCAATCATTTCTATTATTTTCACTATCCTTGCAATGAGTGTTGGTTAGGTTTTGTTCTTTCCAGACCTTCCAATGTTCCAAATGATGGAATTAAAAAGTGATTTCAATGGATTTCAAACCCTCCTCCCTTTAAGAAAGTGATTTCACTAGATTTCAAACCCTCTTCCTCAAGAAAAATGATTTCAATGGATTTATGTCACTCATCTGTACAACACCTAGAGAAATGTTCACTCTCAATAACATAAGATTCAATTATAGGTATTTTAGCTCTTAGTTTAAAATTTAAAATTGAAATCGAGGAAATAAAATGAATTGCTATAGATCTATTGGTCATGGGTATGATTCTTGCTCCGGTAAAATAGGTAACCGCTTTCATGACAGTTGTACGTCTCAGGGTTCAAGCGTCCAAATATTAATAGTACATAAATATCTTAACATTATATGAATTGAACTCTTAAAATGAAGATGTATTGAAATAAATGATTGGAAATGGATTGAAGCTTTAGTTATAAAAATTCCCTACATAAGCTATAGATTGTAATGCACAACATCATGCAGGAAATCACTCAACTTATAAAGAACATAACCTTAGCACTACATTTAACTCAGTATTCATGAAAACATAGCTGAACTTATAAGCTTAGCCTGTTGTTTTTTAAATGGTAACTTAGAGATTGTGGCGTCTAGTTATCAATGTCTGAGCTCCGTCACCAGCATATGCAACCCAGACCAGCTTATGGGCATCAACAACTTTCCACAGCAGGGATCTAGGAACATGTGCAACCCACACCAGGGATCCGAACAGGGGAGCCAAATTGATGGTAGTTTGAAAATTGATCCAGGAAAGGGGAAGCGGGATATGCTGTGGTTTTAAAACGCTTAGGTTGGTAGACAAACATTAATGCAGGATTTTATGTCATGGGCGGCGGTGGAAGTAGGACGAAGGATGATGGGTAATGGAGGTTAAATGGAACGGACAGGGCAGCCAGAAGCCAAAAATTATAAAAAAAATACGTCAATGGATGACTCCTTGGACCTGAAGGGACCCACGCCAACTGGCTTATCTGGCATGAACATACATGATGGATAATCTCGGGAAACACTGGGAGGGTGTATAAATGTCATGCACAACAGGAAAATAGTTATGACCATGAGCCTAGGGTAACGACCACCATCATGATGCTCAGAAACATGGAAGGTCAAATTTTATAACCTTCGCTTATTCACGCTCGATGAGTGATAAGACCAACCCTTTCAAATGAAAATAATAATATTAGCTCGAAACCATTATTGGTACTCAGTCTTAACACTTACATTCTATGTGGGGATCAATCTATAGCTCGAATGGCAATTTGTTGTAACTACAAGCCTCAAAAGGAGGTTTTGCATGTCAATGGATGTGCTACATGCAACTGCCAAGTCAGGTCCACTTAAGAGTTCGGCTCCTTCGACAAGATCCAGTTTTCAGTTTGCAATTAATGGATGTTAAGGTGAGATCTGTCATCATTCTCAGAATGCATTAGGAAAATCTAGGTGCCAACTTCTTAATGGATGTTAAGGTGAGTTCTTGGGTGTGACTCTATCATCCCAGAGTACATTAGGCAAAGTTAGGTGCCATCTCCTTTGATTTCTATGATTGTTTTCCTCAAAATCCTAATGAGATTTTTATTTGTAGATTCGGCTAGACCATTACCTTCTAGGTAGTAGCTAGCAGAATAATGTAACTTAATCCCTTTCTCATTTGCAAATGTAGTCAGTATAATAGATGAAAAATAGGAAGCATTATAAAAAACTAGGGAAATTGGAACGCCAAACCTGGTCATAATATGGTTTTGCAAGAAGTCCATAACTGTGTCCTTATTCACTTTTCACAATTGAATGGATTCTACCCATATGGTGAAGTAGTCTATTGCTACCAGGATGTACTTATGCTGACACAAAGAATTTGGATTGATCTCTCCGATAATATCCATCCCCCATTTCTCAAATGGCTCGGAAATAATAACTGGTTTTAATGGTCCTGCTTCCTTTCCTTGTCTTCCACTGCTCCTTTGACAAGTATCACATCTCCTAACATGAGCATGAGCATCCTTGAACAGAGTCAGCCAGTAATACCCAGCTCTCAAAATCCTATGCGTTGTAGTATCTCCTAAAAAATGACCTCCAGCAGGTCCATCATGTAGCTCTATAACAACCTTAGCTGCATCATCACATTCCAAGCATCTGAGAAACACTCCATCATAGTTTTTTCTAAACATAACTCCATCAATAATATGATACAAGGCTGACTTTAAGCGTAACGCTCTCCTCTGCTTGGGATTTCAGTGTTTAGGCAAGTATCCCAGTGTTCTATTGATTTAATCCTTTCTGGGTCTATTGATATCCCTTTCTTTGAAATAACGTGACCCAATAGCTTTCCTTCTGTAATGGCGAACACACATTTCTTTGGGTTTAAAGAAATGCCATACTTTCTACAACGTTCGAAAATATGTTTTAAATGAAACGCATGCTTTTCTCTTTTCTTAGAAAATGTCATGACATCATCCAAATAAACCACTACACTTCAGCCAATCAGACAGTGGAAATCTATATCCAAAGTCATTTGGAAAGTTGCTCCAACGTTAATGAGTCCAAAGGGAATTCTCCTCTATGCAAAAGTCCCCCACTTGGTTTTGAAAGTGGTCTTCAACCTGTCTTCTTTTGCTACTAACACTTGGTTATAGCATGAGAATCCATCTAACAGAGAAAACAACTCAGAGCTTAAGACCATTTGTAATATCTGTCCCATGGGTGGGACAGGGTAATTGTCTTTTTCAGATGCACGGTTTAAATTTATGAAATCAACACAGAGCTTGATCTCTCTAGACTTCTTTCGTACTAGCACCGAATTTGAAACCCACCATGAATGTCTAACCTTGAATATAATCTTAGCATCAAGAAGCTTTTTTACCTCACTTTGAATTAGAGGCTCTAGTTTGGGGTGCATCTTCCTCAAAGGCTGTTGGAAAGGTTTAAATCCAACTTTGATTGGAATGACATGTTATATAATTTTGTTGTCATAATTTTTGAGGTCTTCATATGTCCAAGAAAAAACATCTTTGTATTGTCTGAATAAACTGATGAATTTACCCCTTTCCCCTGGTGAACAACACTTCTGCAGGTTCACATATTTGGGATCAGCCTCTAACCCTATATTTATCAGCTCGAATTGCAAAGACGAACTATGTGTCTTGACATTTGCTGGTCTTCTAAACTTGTTGTCTAGATCAAACATATGTTCCAACGTTATGACTCCTTTAGGAATGAAATTCTCATTCTGGAGGTTTGCTTGATGTTCTTCATCATCTATTATGGCTCCTTTGAATTTATCATCATTCATTAGACATTCCAAGATTTGATGATCATCATCAAACACCCTCAGATTGGTGATATTGTCTAGAATGCAAGGCCTGAAAAGAAATGAAAAGAAATTCAATTGAACATCTGTTATTCGGGGGTACCAGCCTTGCAGCTGAAGTAGATAATAAGGCATCTGCTATATTCTTTAACCTAGGAATTGAAGTAATATTGAATGCATCAAAGTTGGTTAGCAAATCCCATACTTCATTTTGATAAGCCTTCAGATGTGGTGATATGCAATGAATTGTATTTTAGACTTGTTTAACAATGATTTCAGAATCTCCATACACTTTTAGATTTTTTACTTTAAATTCCATTGCATTTTTTAGTCCCTGGACTAATGCTTCATACTCGGTTGTGTTATTAGTTCACTCAAATTCTAATCTACATGAAAGAAAAGAAAAAAAATTTCAGGATCCATCAGAACACATCCAGCTCTCGATCCTTCCATGGTTTTGGAACTATCGAAATAAAGAATCCAAATTTTATTTTCTATCCCTACTAAATTAGAATTACTATCTACATCTTATACTAATTCTACTATATCACAATCAATATGATCAACCCATGAAAACTGAAGGAGATCGGGCTGTGTATCTGATGTGTCATTGACTTCTTCAGCTTGATAATTTCCTGGTTCAAGCTCAATAAAATAGTTCCCCAAAACAGAGTTAACTGGTTCATTCTTTCCCTCCAACTGTGTTACGTTGTGTTTAATCTGAGGTTCCCTCAACACCTTTATCTGATTCTGGAAACCTTTATAGGGTAACCATAAATGTGACTAATCTAAGGAAAAATAACCATCTAATTTTTTCGACCAATCGCGACTCAAAACTAGACCATATACGTCCGGGATTTCCGCTACCACAATGTCTATATACTGGCAGACTCTCTCATCTACTGACAAACGTATCAGGACATCCTCCATTTCTCCTACCACTTTCACTGCAGTCCTATCCAATTGGACAACTTGACTTGTAGTTGGCTTGGGTTAACCATTTATTTGCTTGCAAACTGAAAGCGGCATGACATTCACTAATGCTCCAGAGTCCACCAAACAGTTATGTACGTTGAAATTAAAAATTTCAAAAGTGAGTAGGAATGTTGGAGTTCTATATTTATACATTCCTCATATACTCGCTTCACCAATCTCTTCCTTAGCCTGGTTATTATTCTGGGGTTCCGTTATAGGTGTCTCAAGTGCTTTCAACAACTTTTATTTTGTTGGGGTAGGTTACGCATTTCAAACAAAGAGATGTTCGCCTTAGTATTTTTAATATCTTCTACAATGTCATATCCCATTTCATGCCCTATGGAATTTTTCTTAACATTCTCAACTTTGTTTTTTGTAGACTTCACAGTAATATTGATTGTCTTGCGATTTTGACTTGTGATGGAAAATTCTAGTATATTAACGGTCTGCGTATTATTTTTTATCCTTTTCATATTCTCGTGAAGTTTCTTTATCTTTGGCATTATCGTGTTATCCTCTTTCAATGGGCCCTGACTCCTTGTCGTAACATTTTTTTCTGATATTTATTCTTCCTCAATAATATCTTCATCTTCTATACTAAACATGGATGCACAATCCCATAAAACCATAGTGTCTTCTTCTTGGGTCTATGTTGGTCCATGACTCTTTTCTTTTTCATCCACAGTTTCTGTTAACTTGGAATATAGTAAATGGTTCATCACTAAAGTCATAGACTTTATCCACTGTGGGAATTTTTTTTCAGAGTGAGGTTGTTGATGGAATGTACAGAAATTGTCTATTCCCACTTCTGTTAAGTTCATAGCCAAGGTACTACGAGAGGGAGGTTTGGATGGCCCACTATCATCTCTCTTTTTATAATAAAGTGTGTATTGCTTATGGGCCTCCTTCTCCTTTTCCAAATCAATTACTCTATTTGACAATTTCTGCACCATTTTTACCACACCATCTAATTCCTGTGACCACTCATCTTCGGGCTTAGTTAACAACAGAGGCTTCTTGTTTCCAAAAGTATTTTCCTTTGATTGTGCAGGATATGGGTCTATACTCTCCATTTTAGCTTCCTCATATGTTTCCACTAACGTGGGATTAACTGATCTTTTGACAAACATAGCTAGGTCAGGACCAAGGAGCTAAAGTGTAATACTCAATTAAGGTGTTGTCTGCAGGTTTTATAACTACTTCAAAGTTATCTAGATAGTAAGAAAACCTCTAAGTGAAATTATGCACCCTTTCTTTCTTTTCCTTTCTGAGGGCAAGCAAATCTTTCATTAAAGTAGCAGTAGTTCTCTGATTTCCATACTTGTTTCTAAACAATCTCTCAAAAGTGTTCCAATTTGGGATTGACTTTTCCTGTAGGGAAAAGTACCATGAGGCTGCTTTACCTTTGAGCGTATGTGGGAACAATCTGTAGACTATGTGTTCATGTTCGGCTGCATGTAAATCTTCCAAAGCTAGGTAAAAACTTTGCAAATTATCATCCACAAAAATTCCTTCATTTGGTTCAAACTTGGGCAATGACTTCTCAAAATTCAGAGGCATGGCATGTAGCGGAGGAGTAAGGTTTAGAGGGGATCTAGCTCTCCAAGCAGGTGGTGTAGGAGGTTGATTTGCATTCACATTTTCCATGATTCTAAGTGGATATTGAGGTGGAGACTGGACAGGGGTTCCAAAAGGTGAGCAGTGAGGGGACTCTCGTCCTAACTGATTTAGAGGTTGTACAATCTCTTGCAAGGTGGCGGTTTCTACCATCTCTTCAAACTCTTCCACTAACACTGAATCCTCATAGTAAGGACGGTCCTTCTTACGAAACTCTCTTCTAGGAAAAGTAGGAATAATGGGTAATCCTCCAATCTTATTTGCATACACCCTTGTGATTCTCCTTAAATCATCAACCACCTCATTATCAACAGGGTAGAGATACTCTATAACTTTTTCTTCAGGACTAGGTCTCTCAGGGAAACTGGTTTCAGAACTGAGACCAGTGGAGTGTTCTCGAGAAAACAAATTTTCTCGGCCAGCCATGCACTAGTGTCCCTCCTTCTAGTGCCAAAACTGTTGAGGCCTGAAAAATCTTAGGTAACAACAGTAGGGATTCTCCCCAATAAATGTTCCCAATTAGCTCGTTATTGTTTGGTATGAGGAATCCATCTGAGATTACTTTACCTTTGAGCGTATGTGGGTACAATTTGCAGACTATGTCTTCATGTTCGACTACTTGTAAACCTTCCAAAGCTAGGTAAAAACTTTGCAAATGATCATCCACAAAAATTTCTTCATTTGGTTCAAACTTGGGCAATGAATTCTCAAAATTATGAGGCATGGCATGTAGAGGAGGAGTAAGGTTTAGAGGGGATCTAGCTCTCCAAGCAGGTGGTGGAGGAGGCTGATTTGCATTCACATTTTCCATGATTCTAGGTGGATATTGAGGTGGAGACTGGACAAGGGTTCCCAAAGGTAATAAGTGAGGGGACTCTGGTCCTAACTGATTTAGAGGTTGTACAATCTCTTGCAAGGAAGATGGTTTCTACGATCTCTTCAAACTCTTCCACTAACATTGAATCCTCATAGTAAGGACGGTCCTTCTTACGAAACTCTCTTCTAGGCAAAGCAGGAATAATGGGTAATCCTCCAATCTTCTTTGCATACACCATTTTGATTCTCCTTAAATCATAAACCACCTCATTATCAACAGGGTAGAGATACTCTGTAACTTTTTCTTCAGGACTAGGTCTCTCAGGGAAACTGGTTTCAGAACTGATACCAATGGAGTGTTCTCGAGAAAACGAATTTTCTCGGCCAACCATGCATTGGTGTCCCTCCTTCTAGAGCCAAAACTGTTGAGGCCTGGAAAATCTCAGGTAACAACAATAGGGATTCTCCCCAATAAACGTTCCCAATTAGCTCGTTATTGTTTGGTATGGGGAATTTGTCCGATTTACGGTCCGACTACCGTAGGTAAAGTAACGGTTTAAGCTTGTTTTACTGGTTGCGGCCCGGTCCATCGTTTAAGTGTATTTTTATTTATTTATTTTATGTATGATATGCAAGTGCCTAATTTAAGTGCAATTGATAGAGATAACGAAGAGTTCAGAATGTGATGTGAAGGTTCTTACCTCTCGCCTTATTACCCCTTTTGCTTCTAAATCACAAACAAATAATAGTTCTGCTAAGATAACTAATCCTATCTAACCTATCCCTAGGGAGAAATATTATATTTCATAATGATTAATGTACTGTAAAACATGCATAAAGAATATTATAGATAGTTGTTCATAATTCAGAATACATGAATGTAAGTAGAAAGATAAACGAAGAGATAGCTCATTTTTAGTTAAAACATTCATTACTCAATATGTTGCATAAGTTTCATAAAAATAACAAGAAATCATTCATAACATGGAAGTAATTCATGATTCAGAACGATCTCACAGTTTGTAGAAAAAGCTGAAACAGAAATAATTCAACATTCAACCAATCTACATCATGCATTTGAGACTTCACAGCTCCTTCTCCAGCAGAAAATATGACTTCTTTATTATAAAAGGAAGTAATTCTTCTTACAATAACTTTACAAAAAGATAGCATGGAAAAGTCCCATCTAACATCTACTTCACCTCTACTTATACAAAACAAAATGACTTCTGAGTTGCCCTCCAACCTTTTGGACTCCCTCGACTCCTCAAAAAAGAATAAATACAAAAATATTAAATAATCGTCAGTTGTGAATAAGAAAAAACTAAGTGGGCCCAGTTGATGTCTTGACAAAAATGCCCCAAGATTGTGCTTGTTCACTGATGACCTTGTACTCTTCAGGTTCCAATACACGAACTGCCACCTCATGCTTTGACAGCTGGGATTCGATTTCTTTCACCTTGGGGGTGCTATGACTCAAATATTCCTCTAACTTGAGTTTGTGACCTAATTCTTGTATAATCCAAATCTTGATTTCTTCTTCACTAACAGCTTCGAGTCTTGATATGCTTTCCTCTCCCATTCAAAGCCTCTCTTGTAAATTATTCAGATGTTCTTCGCTGAATGGAAAAACTTGATCCGGGGAGTCTGATAGAATCATGCACTGATTGTGAACCAAATGCATGTGTTTGTAAAGTTCAGCACACTTTTCAATAGTCTTTTCAATGGTGGTGTTTAACTTGACTACTGTTCTACAACCAAAATTCAGTATGGCTACTTCCATCTTAAGACTCTTCTTGATTTCTAAGGCATGTTAGTTGGAAAGTTTGAATGGGTTTCTATCCATGCTAACTAATTTTTTACAAGCTCTACCACATCTAATAATCTTCTCTGGAATCTTGTTGCGATGAGCTCTAGCTCTTTCAATATGTCCTCAATTTATCTAACCCTATATGTTTTCCCTACAAGATTCATCAAAACCTGATTTGTCTCCTTTTGTAACATCGAGGGTAGATTCTTGAATGGAGTGATGTCCATCCGTTTCTCCTCCGCCACTTGTAGTTGTTCTTTAAGTAAAAGGTTTTGAGCTTCCAACTCTTCTACTCTTTTGCTCCTTGTATCTCCTTTCTATACTGCTTCCACGACTTGATTCTCGAGGTCTTTCTTCTCTCCTTCAATGATGTTTATTGATAATAATAGAGCATCCTTGTCAGACTGTAAATTTTGGCATGCTTCTTTTGACTCCTCAATCGTATTGAGCATGTCTTCATGATTTCTCTTTAGACTTTGACCTTCATCTATTTCCCTTTTTAGAGTTTCCTTCATTTGAGCAATCTTATTTTGAGATTGTTCCAAATCAGTCATTATTTTATCAACATTGTCCTCATTAGAAAGGGCTGATGCTACACCTTCCCTTGCCATAAGTCTTGGATCTTTGTCAGTACCGTGTACAATTGTCTTCTCAGTCACCATGACTCCCTGCTTTTCCTCGGCTTCCACTTTCTTCTCAATTCTCATTACAATTATTTTCTTATGCTTGTCATAAAAAATTGTATTTAAATCGGCCACCTCCTCCTCTTGGGATGGGATAAAAGGGATTAGTTAAATCCCTAATGTCGAATCTAGATTTCCTTCTGTTGTGCTGCTGGACGGGACAGAGGATCTTATTAGATCATCATAAGACTAAGCTTGCTGCAGATCTGCATGATCATGTTCCTCCTGCTCCTTTTGTCGAAGCTCCTCAGCTGCTCTCTCTGCATGTTCTTTTTCTTTGTCAGTTGCTTCTAGTATTAACCTCTCATCCTCTTGCTGCCTTTTCTGAGTCTCTTCTTCTTGATTCTTTTTCATAGTTTCTCCTTCTTCTGACCTTTTCTCAGTTTCTTTTGTGGCTCTTTTTGTTCTTCTTCTTTTGCTGCCAACCACTGTTCTGCTTCTTGTGATAATCTGAGTGCCTCCTCTTGCGATTTTTTAGCAGCTTCCTCTCCTTGCTTCTTCTGCGGCTCAATAGATTTTCCCTTCCCACCTACTGTAGTTATATTTTGCTTAAATATCCTCCTCAAAGTTGTCATAATGCATGCATTTCAGAAAATTTCTTCATCCTTATCTCAGTAGTTTGTGTACTCAAAATGTACTCCTACTGCAACGCAATAATTAGCAACTTTATCCTCATAATCATTCCTATGGAAAATTATCTCTCCAAAATGGAAGTACTCTAATTCCTTTACAAACTCTGGTGCACTCTTCACCTTGGAGAATCTATAACTTCCTATGTAAAATGGAACTAGGGGGTATACAACCTTCTTTTGTTCAAACAAGAAATTACCAACCCCATCAATGTAAAGTTTCCTTACTATTTCCTTGTGAATAACATAATCCGTAGCGTATTTGGGCAACAAATAAGGGGCCCTCGATCCACTAAACATCCTCAGATACAGACCTTCCTATGTCATATAATAATGCCCATTATCCTGTACAATATTCAAGGTTTCTTTCGTCATACAATCACACTCAGCGAGGAATATTAACATGTATAATGGTATTATGAAGTCTTCACAAATACTCTTATAGTGATTGAAATATTTTTGTGCCTGCAACAATTGATAAGCGACATAGACAGGAGACTTGACCTTATCCCACTTGCACTTCAGAGCTGGAAACAGTTGTGTGCACAAGATACAATCGATAAAAAATGAGTTCATATAGAACTCTGATTTATTTTGCAATATTCCTCCTAGTGTTGCACTTATGCATGAGGACAAACTGTTAGAAACTATATTGGCCCAGTGTAAAATTGTGCCTTGAGTGGTCACAAAGAATATTAAGGGTACCCAACTCAGTTTGAAAATCTTTCCATTTTCTCTTCCAAATATTATGTTCAACATTAATGCTATCAATCTATAGGGAGTGTGAAGGTTCGCAGTCTCATACTCCTCGGACGGCCTTGTACGAAAATTATTTCCAGGAACCATCATTCTTTTGACATTGTCTAAAACATCTACATTAAGGTCCTTTAACCATTATTCAGTTAGATAAGTCTAGGGTGTGGGTAGCTTATATGCCTGGGCTACATAAGTTGGGCTCTAAGCAACATAGCCATGTCCTTCAGTATTAGACAAAATCATTTTTGTTACATCAGCCCTGGTAAGAATCCAACCTATAAATTCTGAACATGGAAAAAGTTCTAGACGCGTGGCAACTTTCATGATTTTTGATCTCTCTATATTGGCATATATGGGTAAATCGTCCAATCCTACATTTGGGACACTTCAATTTGTGATCATTTGATAGATTTCCCCCCACTTGTACTTAGGTTCGATGCCCGTGACCGCTTTGGTATCTTCATATATAACTTCCACTCGAGTTATGATCTCTATCTTTGAATCTTCATCTGCATCTTGCACCTTCTTCTTATATTTATGGGGCATGTAGCTATATGGATGACGAGCCTGTGTTGATCATACAACAACCTGTTAAATTCAATCTATTCTCAACATATAACTGCATTTTGATAAATTCTATAAACATAAAAACGATTTTAATCATAAATTTCTTTACTGAGTCATCATAATACATATTGACCAAAATTGTGTCTACCCTGAATGTGCTCTTGAAAAGGAAAACACAAAGCAGGTTTAAACCCTCTAGGAGCTAAAATCTCAAGGATAAAAGGCATCGACTCTACTACGGGAAGAAAACCTCATGAAAAACCAAGGTTTCAACCCTAAACGTAAATCCCTCCCATGACATTTTGCAAAAAACATCTCTTCCAATTGGCCAACGGCCACAATACTGCCATCTTTTGATTGGGGAAACGAGGGAGTGGTGTAGATGGTGAAACACCCGTCTTCCCATTGCCCTCTCTCTACCAACGATTGTCAGAACAAACCCCATGGTGAAAACTGGGCAACAACAGCTGGGGCATAGCTAACCAAACAAATCCACGCTTCATAATAAATTTACCATAGCGTTTAAATACCCTCCGCAGGAAAGAAACAAACCTAACCCTACCAAGCTATTCTAAAAAATCACCAACTAACGGGACAAGTAATGCGATCCTACCTGGATTGCTGAAATGGCCTAGAAAAGAGCATGATCTCTGCTGGCTTAAAAATGCTCCGTCGACTGACAGCTCTACATTCTCCAAACGGATAACAATATTGTGAAATAATGACCGTGGAAAAACCCCCTTTTGGGCTTAAATAGGTTTTGAACGCGGGTGAGCGTAATAAACAGGCTTCGGGCGGGAACCCCATTAGCGCCAAAACACATCGGAACTACTCCCGCTAGTGGATGCGAAGGCCTCAGGTGGCTAAAAAGAACAAGCCCGGCGTCTATTGAGCAGTTTAAAAATAATACACCGACATGGATAAAAATGCTTTAACAACCAATCGACGAGCCAAACGACTAATACCGCACCGGTATCGGAACAAAATTCAGGAAGGCGTCGGCTGTGCATCAAATTATGCATTCGAAACATCGGCCAGATAGATCACTAGACTCTCGGAACACTCGAAAAGATCCAACCAAAACGATGGATAGAACAATGCGAAGTCTTCCGCGGAGTTCGGAACAAGAAACAACAAGGGAGACCCGACATTAGGGGAATTTTGAGGTAAAAAATGGGCCTCCAAACAAAAAATATACTATCAAAATTCACTTTAAAAGAACTAATCACATTTTAGAGGATGACATCATCTATAATAGTTGAGGTGGCATTGGTTGAGTTAATGATGCTTATTTGTCAAATTGTAAATGGTGAGTGAAAACCCATACTTAACTATATGAATGTTGTAAGTAAAGTACTCATTATAAAAATAGTACTCAGATTTTTTTTAATATAATATAAATGTACTAAAGTACTCATAAAAGTACTTAGAAAGAAAAGTACTCATTATATTTCAATATAAAATAAATTTCAAATACCAAAAAATTAAATGTTTTATTCAAATGTAATTATTTTTTTATATTTCAATATAAAATAAGTTACAAATATAAAAAAAATTAAATGTTCTATTCAAAACTAAAATTATGTAATTACTTTTTCAATATTTAAAATATATTTGTTAAACATTTATTTAAAATCAAAATCACATAACATCTTATAATAAAAACAATTTGATGATTAATAGTTTTTGTTTTTTAAATACTTATTATATATAATAATCTATTATAATTATTCTTTAATTATAAAATATATATATTTATTTATTTTATAAAAATAAAATATATATATATAGTTCAATTTTAATATTAATACCATTTTTTTTTAAATTTAGGTATTATTCAAGGTTCATATTTTACTATCATCTTTTAAGTTTTGAAATACCCACATCTATACCAACATAAATTAGACATATACATTCAAATTACAAAACCAAATACATGCTTAAAATCTTAATATAGAAATTTGAATGAACTATTATATCATAATAAGATATTATATTATTATAATTTTTATTATATATAATAATAATGTTTATTAAATATAATTTAATGTGTTTAATATTAACTCAATTTTTTCGTGATAGAAATTTATATTCCATTCTTTCAGTCCAATATTAACAGTTTTTTTTTATAATTTATTTAATGATGTTTTTAATTATTACATTAAAATGATATATAATATATATAACATATATCACAAGAAACTATTAAAAATAAGTTTACATGTGATGTGATTTTGAAGGTGTATTAAAAAGATGAAAAATAAATTTAAAAAATGTTTCTTTTTTAATTTATAATTTTATATTTATATTTTAAAATTAATTTTTATTTTTAATATATATATATACATATTGACAATTTATTCATTTAAATTTAACTTTATGTTTAAAATTCAAAATTGTAAATACATGGTTTATAAGCATATTTTGAATATTGAAGAAGTAACTTATGTTTCAAATTTCAAAATTAATATATTTTATTTTATGAGTATATTACTTTATAAGTACATTCATCATATTATATTTAAAAGTAATTTATGTACTCAAAAGTACTTTACTTTTAGTCATATCAATCATATTATATTTAAAAGTAATTTATGTACTCAAAAGTACTTTACTTTAGTCATATCAAAGATTTTTTTTTATTGGTTTTATTTTATACATCTTTTCAATTTAACTTAACCATAATTGCATTGGTTATAGTGTAAGAGATGAGTTGTAAATATACATTCCCCACACAATGCGTAACTCATAATATTTTATTATATCTCTTATGAGGCCCATTTTAGACCTCAAAATTCTCCTAATGTGTGTCAGAAAGGCTTTGGACTAAACATCCAGGCGCATCGGCAAGTGTTGTCCGATATGATAGACCAAGGTACGCCCGATGCGTCGAAAGGACTTCAGAAAGACCTTTTCGGAAGCGTTTGACAAAGAGAATCGGATGGCTATAGAACTATGCTTCTGATACGTCGGGTAAGAGAAAAGAAAGCTTCTTTTGCAAAACTTAAGTCATGAAACCAATCTTGTGAGATAAAGATAGACTTACAAAGCCTTCTAAAAAACTAAAAAAGTAAGGGGGGGCCTTAAAAATCAAAAAAAATTGGGATGGTAGTTGTAGCCACAACAATTGGCGACTAACTAGCGAACACAGATCTTTGGAAAACCGACTTTTGAACAAAGGCTGCTTAAAAGTATCCTATTAAACAACCTTTACCAGATTTCTTTAAGATGCCCAGATTTTCTAGAATGCAAGATTTTTAAACTTTATCATTGATAATGGTCCAATAGGGTAGGGGAAGCAGGCTTTCGAAGTCTCGATAACTCTCTGGAGGCCATGATATGAAATACATTTTACTTCTAGCTTTAGAATGCTTCCAACTTAGACACAACAGGATTGTAACAAGGTGTGATCAGATATATCCGTTTGTTCCTCATTCCCATGCCTTTTGCATTCTTTTGATGCTTTATTGGGAGTTTTTCCTTTTGAGTCTTCCCGTATTGCTTTCTTCATTGGGAATTTGTTTTAGGTTCTTCCATCCATATTGTCCTTTTGTGTGAAAGATATTTTTCTTTCAACTCACTGACGAAGAAGAACCTTTGAGCAATCTTATCCAAACTAATTTTATTCAATATGTCTTTTGATGTATGCTTTTTTTATGGGAGACGTGTCTCTTTTGGCCTTTGGATTTCATTTGTGGCATGGGATTATTTAAACACTATACAACTGTTCACCCTGCTTCCTTTCTATGGGTCTTTTGTTGTTAGATTCATCAGACAGACTTTAGAGTGAAGTGAATGGAGCCTCAAAATAGTATTCTGGACTTTTCTAACCTTAGTTATTTTAGAGGGATTAAACAGGACTTCAATGTGTTCAAAATATATTCAGATAATCTACTAATCTTAACGGATATTTAAGCATGGTATATGTGCAAATAGTAAATAGTCTTTCAGTCAAAAGATTTTCAACTTATCCAGAACTCTAATGAACTCCAAAGCCAAAGGTTGTGCTAGTTTATTAAGAACCTAACGTAAAGAAAACAAACTACAAGAAATCAGAATCTAAGACATCAAAGCAGAACTAATCTAGGGAAAACAAGACTTTGAAACAAATCAAAAAGGTTTATTTATGTACAAAGAAAACTAATCAGCATTAAGAAAAACACAGTTTAAGAACTAAACCATTGACTTGCAAGTTCTCCTCCCACCCCGTAAATCTTGTAATTTGTAGGTTGAGGGGCCTAACTTCTCTGCAATCTGAAAAGGGCCTATCCATAATTGTTGAAACTTAGTATGTTTTCCCTTCTCATCATGTGGGTGATTCCATTTAAGAACCAAATCACCTACTTCAAATTCCTTCTTTCTGGCTTTGTGTTTATCAAACCATCTCTTCACTATTTCCTGTTGGTGCTTAAACCTCTCTTTCAACTTGGATCTAGACTCTTCCTACTTTAGTAGGGTGTTGATGCGGATTTGCAACACCTCATTTTCAGTTCCTCTAGAGGCTTGGGCTAGTTTAGAGGAAGACAACAAAATATTTGGAGACAGGATGGCTTCTTTCTCATAGACTAGAGTATATGGTGACACACCTAAGGATTTCTTGGGTGTGACTCTATCAGCCCAGAGTGCATTAGGAAAAGCTAGGTGCCAACTCCTTTGATTTTCTATGACTGTTTTCTTCAAAATCCTAATGATATTTTTATTTGTAGATTCTGCTAGACCATTACCTTGTGGGTAGTAGTTAGCAAAATAATGTAACTTAATCCCTTTCTCATTTGCAAATGCATTTAGTCTAATAGATGAAAAATAGGAAGCATTATAAAAAAATCAGGGAAATTGGAACACCAAACCTGGTCATAATATGGTCTTGCAAGAAGTCCATAACTGCGTCCTCATTCACTTTTCACAATGGAATGGATTCTACCCATCTGGTGAAGTAGTCTGTTGCTGTCAGGATGTACTTGTGCTACAACAAATAATTTGGATTGATCTCTCCGAGAATATCAATCTCCCACTGCTCAAATGGTTTGGAAATAATAACTGGTTTTAATGGCCCTGCTTCCTTTGCTTGTCTTCCACCACTCCTTTGACAAGTATCATATCTCCTAACATGAGTGTGAGCATCCTTGAACAAAATCTGCCAGTAATACCCAGCTCTCAAAATCTTATGCACTGTAGTATCTCCTGAAAAATGACCTCCAGCAGGTCCATCATGTAGCTCTATAACAACCTTAGCTACATCATCACATTCCAAGCATCTGAGAAACACTCCATCATAGTTTTTTTGAAACGAAAAAACCATCAATAATCTGATATGAGGCTGACTTTAAGTGTAACGCTCTCCTCTGCTTGGGATTCCAGTGTTCAGGCAAGTATCCTTCTTGAAGATGATGAACCAGATCTTTGTACCAGGATTCTGGAGCTATAAACAAAGGACATACATCAACCATGTGTAATTCAGCTTCATTCTCCCAATTGTTGTCTTCACTTTCTTGACTCTTAGTCATCAATTTGCAGATCCCTTACCCCTTGACTATGGTTGCCGGTTTGAATTCTAAGTCATACTCTTGTAAGGTTGTTACTCAGTTACCTCTTCTTTCTCCTAACCCTTTTTGTACAAAAACAGATCAGACTGTCGGGTGTGGAACTATTACTTTGGTACGGTTCTTCAGTATATATGGCTTGAATTGCTCATAAACAATACGGGGTACTCATCTCCCCTTTCTTATTTCTGCGTACGCACCGCTGCTAATGAATCATCTAAAGCAAAAGTGTACAAGATGAAGTATTTTTCAAAGTCGAGACTTTTAAGGGATGGTACATAAGATATTGATGTTTTGATATTGTTAAATGCACTTTTCTCTAAATCAGTCCACTTGAATTGGACACTTTGCTTGACCATTTGCTGCAAAGGTTTGACTATTTGAGCAAAGTCTGGCACAAACCTTCGCACAAAATTTATTGTCCCCATAAAAGACTGCATACATTTTTTATTATGAGGTAAAGGGATCTGTTCTATTGCTTTAATCCTTTCTGGGTCTATTGATATCCCTTTCTTTGAAATAGCGTGACCCAATAGCTTTCCTTTTGTAATGACGAACACACATTTATTTGGGTTTAAAGAAATGCATACTTTCTACAACGTTCGAAAGTCTGTTTTAAATGAAATGCATGCTCTTCTCTTTTCTTAGAAAATATCTTGACATTATCCAAATAAACCACTACACTCCGGCCAATCAGACCGCGGAAAGCTATATCCATAGCCCTTTGGAAAGTTGATCCAGTGTTAATGAATCCAAAGGGAATTCTTCTATATTCAAAAGTTCCCCACCTGGTTCTAAAAGTGGTCTTCAGTCTGCTAACACTTGGTTATATCCTGAGAATCCGTCTAGCAGAGAAAATAGATCAGAGCCTGAGACCATTTTTCATATATGTTCCATGGGTGGGACAAGGTAATTGTCTTTATCAGATGCACGGTTTAAATTTATGAAATCAACACAGAGTATAATCTCTCCAGACTTCTTTCATACTGGCACCAAATTTGAAACCCATTCTAAATGTCCAACCTTGAATATAATCTTAACATCAAAAATATTTTTAACCTCACTTTGAATTAGAGGCTCTAGTTGGGGTGCATCTTCCTCAAAGGTTGCTGGAAAGGTTTAACTCCAACTTTGATTGGAATGACATGTTGTATAATTTTGGTGTCATAAGTTTTGAGGTCTTCATATGTCTAAGCAAAAACATCTTTGTATTGTCTAAATAAACTGATGAATTTTCCCCTTTCCCCTAGTGAACAACACTTCCCCAAGTTCACATATTTGGGATCAGCCTCTGACCCTAGATTTATCAGCTCAAATTGCAAAGACGAATTGTGTGTCTCGACATTTGTTGGTCTTCTAAACTTGTTGTTTAGATCAAACATCTGTTCCAACGTTCTGACTCCTTTAGGAACGAAATTCCCATTCTGGAGATTTGCTTGATGTTCTTCATCATCTATTATAGCTCCTTTGAAGGTTTCATCATTCATTAGACATTCCAATATTTGTTGATCATCATCAAATTGGTGATATTATCTGGAACGAAAAGCCTGAAAAACAATTCAATTGAACATCTGTTATTCGTGGGTACCAGCCTTGCAGCTGAAGTATATAATAAGTCATCTGTTGCATTCTTTAACCTAGGAATTGAAGTAATATTGAATGCATCAAAGTTGGTTATCAAATCCCATACTTCATTTTGATAAGCCTTCAGATGTGGTGATACGCAATGAATTGTATTTCGGACTTGTTTAACGATGATTTCAGATTATCCATACACTTTTAGATTTTTTACTTTAAATTCCATTGCCATTTTTAGTCCCTGGACTAATGCTTCGTACTCGGTTGTTTTATTAGTGCACTCAAATTCTAATCTACATGAAAGAATTTTTATTTTTTTTCAGGATCCATGATGACACGGCCAGCTCCTGATCCTTCCAGGGTTTTGGAACCATCAAAATAAAGAATCCAAAATTAATTTTCTATCCCTACTGAATTAGAATTATTATCTACATATGAGACTAATTCTACTATATTACAATCAATATTATCAGCCTGTGAAAACTGAAGGAGATAGGGCTGGGTATCTGATGTGTCATCAACTTCTTCAGCTTGATAATTTCCCGGTTCAAGCTCAAGAAAATAGTTCCCTAAAACAGAGTTAACTGGTTCATTCTTCCCCTCCAACTGTGTTACGTTGTATTTCATTAAAGGTTCCCTCAACACCTTTATCTGATTCTCGAAACCTTTGTAGGGTAACCATAAATGTGATCAATCTAAGGAAAAATAACCGTCTAATTTTGCCGACAAATCTCGACTCAAAACTAGACCATATGTGTCCGCGATATCTACTACCACAATGTCTATATACTGGAAGACTCTCTTATCTGCTGACAAACGTATCAGGACATCCTCCATTTCTCCTACCAATTTCACTGCAGTGCTATCCAATTGGACAACTTGACCTGTAGTTGGCTTGGGTTGACCATTTATTTGCTTGCAAACTCAAAGTGGCATCACATTCACTGATGCTCCAGAGTCCACCAAACAGTTATGTACGTTGAAATTAAAATTTTCAAAAGTGAGTAGGAATGCTCGATTTCTATATTTAGACTTTCCTCCCATAGTCGCTTCACCAATCTCTTCCTCATCCCGGTTATCATTCTGGGGTTCCGTTATAGGTGTCTTAAGTGCTTTCAACATCTTTTCTTTTTGTTGGGGTAGGTTACACATTTCAAACAAAGAGATGTTCACCTTAGTCTTTCTAATATTTTCCACAATGTCATATCCCATTTCATGCTCAGTGGAATTTTTCTTGACATTCTCAACTTTGTTGTCTATAGACTTCATAGGCATATTGACTGTCTTGGGATTTCGACTTGTGATGGCAAATTATGGTACATTAACGGTCTGCGTATTATTTTTTATCCTTTTCATATTCTCCTAAAGTTTCTTTATCTTTGGCATTAACATGTTATCATCTTTCAATGGGCCCTGACTCCTTGTCGTAACATTTGTTTCTGATATTTCTTCTTCCTCAGTAAGATATTCATCCTCTATACTAAACATGGATACACAATCCCATAAAACCATAGTGTTTTCTTCTTGGGTCTCTATTGGTTCATGACTCTTTTCTTTTTCATCCACAGTTTCTGTTAACATGGAATCTAGTAACTCGTTCATCACTAAAGTCATAGAGTTTATCCATTGTGGGCAATTTTTTTTAGAGTGAAGCTGCTGATGGAATGTACAGAAATTATCCATTTCCACTTCGGTTTAGTTCAAAGACAAGGGACTATAAGAGGGAGGTTTGGATGAGCACTATCATCTCTCTTTTTATTATAAGGTTTGTATTTTTTATGGGCCTCCCTCTCCTTTTTCCAAATCAATTACTCTATTTGATAATTTTTACACCATTTTTACCTAACAATCTAATTTATGTGACCGCTCATGTTTAGGCTTAGTTAACAACAAAGGCTTCCTGTTTCCAAAACTCTTTTCATTTTATTGTGCAAGATATGGGTCGATACTCTCCATTTCAGCTTCCTCATATGTTTCCACTAAGGTGGGCTTAACTGATCTTTTGACAAACATAGCTAGGTCGGGACCAAGAGTTGAAGTGGAATACTCAATTAATGTGTTCTCAGTAGGTTTTAGTTGCATCAAAGTTATTCAGATAGGCAGCAAACCTCTGAGTGAAATTATGCACCCTTTCTTTCTTTTCCTTTCTGAGGGCAAGCAAATATTTCATTAAAGCAGTAGTACTTCTCTGAGTTCCATACTTGATTCTAAACAATCCCTCAAAAGTGTTCCAATTTGGGATTGACTTTTCCTGTAGGGAAAAGTACCATGAGGTTGATTTAACTTTGAGAGTATGTGGGAACAATCTGCAAACTGCATGGAGTAAGGTTTAGAGGGGATCTAAATCTCCAAGCATGTGGTGGAGGAGGCTTATTTGCATTCACATTTCCATGATTCTAGGTGGAGATTGAGGTGGAGACTGGACAAGGGTTCCCAAAGGTGAGCAGTGAGGGGACTCTCATCCTAACTGATTTAGAGGTTGTACAATCTCTTGTAAGGTGGTTTCTACAGGCTATTTAAATTCTTCCACTAACACTGAATCCTCATAGTAAGGACGGTCCTTCTTACAAAACTCTCTTCTAGGCAAAGCAAGAATAATGGGTAATCATCCATTCTTCTTTGCATACGCCCTTGTGATTCTCCTTAAATCATCAACCACCTCATTATCAACAGGGTAGAGATACTCTGTAACTTTTTCTTCAGGACTAGGTCTCTCAGGGAAACTGGTTTCAGAACTGAGACCGATGGAGTGTTCTCAAGAAAACGAATTTCCTCGGCCAGCCATGCACTAATGGCCCTCCTTCTAGTGCCAAAACTGTTGAGGCCTAGAAAATCTCAGGTAACAACAGTAGGGATTCTCCCCAATAAACATTCCCAATTAGCTCATCATTGTTTGGTATTGGGAATTCGTTTGGTTTACGGTCTGGCTACCGTAGGTCAAGTAACGGTTTAAGCTTGTTTTAGAGGTTGCGGCCCGGTCCACTGTTTAAGTGTATTTTTTTTAAATTTTATATATGATATGCAAGTGCCTAATTTAAGTGCAATCAATAAATATAACGAATAGTTCACAATGTGATGCGCAGGTTCTTACCTCTCGTCTTATTACCTCTTTCACTTCTAAATCACAAAAAAATAACAGTTATGCTAAGCTAACTAATCCTATCTAACATATCCCTAGGAAGCAAGATTATATTTCATGATGAGTAATGTACTGTAAAACATGCATAAAGAATATTATAGATAGTTGTTCATAATTCAGAATACATGAATGTAAGTAGAAAGATAAACAAATAAATAGCTCATTGTTAGTTAAAACATTCATTACTCAATATGTTGCATAAGTTTCATAAAAATAACAAGAAATCATTCATAACATGGAAGTAATTCACGAGTCAGAACGATCTCATAGTTTGTAGAAAAAGCTGAAACAAAAATAATTCGACATTCAACCAAACTACAGCATGCATTTGAGACTTCACAACTCCTTCTCCAGCAGAAAATATGACTTCTTTATTATAAAAGGAAGTAATTCTTCTTACAATAACTTTACAAAAATATAGCATGGAAAAGTACCATCTAACATCTACTTCACCTCTACTTATACAAAACAAAATGACTTCTGAGTTGCCCTCCAACCTTTTGGGCTCCCTCGACTCCTCCTTTACAAAATTTTGTCCTCTAGTACATGCACTTAGAAAAGAATAAATACAAAAATATTAAATAATCCTTAGTTGTGAATATGAAAAAACTAAGTGGGCCCAGTTGGTGTCTTGACAAAAATGCCCAAGCTTGTGCTTGTTCATTGATGACCTTGTACTCTGTAGGTTCCAATACACGAACTGCCACCTCATGCTTTGACAACTGGGATTCGATTTCTTTCACCTTGGGGGTACTCTGACTCAGAGATTCCTCTAACTTGAGTTTGTGACCTAATGCTTGTATAATCCAAATCTTGATGTCTTCTTCACTAACAGCTTCGAGTCTTGATATGCTTTCCTCTCCCTTTTGCAGCCTCTCTTGCAAATTCTTCAGATGTTCTTCCCTAACTGGGAAAACTTGATCCGGGGAGTCTGTTAGAATCATGCACTAATTGTGAACCAGATGTATACCTTTGTAAAATACAGCACACTTTTCAATAGTCTTTTCAATGGCGGTGTTTAACATGACCGCTATTCTACAACCAAAATTCAGTATGGCTACTTCCATCTTAAGACTTCCTGCTGATTTCTGAGGCATGTTAGCTGGAAAGGTTGAATGGATTTCTATCCATGCTTACTGATTTTTTATAAGCTCTACCACATCTAATAATCTTCTCCGGAATTGTGTTGAGTTGAGCTCTAGTTCTTTCAATATCTCCTCAATTTGTTTGACCCTATACATTTCCCCTACAAGATTCAACAAAACCTGATTTATCTCCTTTTGTAACATCGAGGCTAGATTCCTGGATGGAGTGATGTCCATCTGTTTCTCCTCTGCCACTTGTAGTTGTTCTTTAATTAAAAGGTTATGAGCTTCCAACTCTTCTACTCTTTTGCTCGCTGTATCTCCTTTCTATACTGCTTCCACGACCTGCTTCTCAAGGTCTTTCTTCTCTCCTTCAATGATGTTTATTGATAATACTAGAGCATCCTTGTCAAACTGTAAAGTTTGGCATGCTTCTTTGGACTCCTCAATCGTACTGAGCATGTTTTCATGCTTTCTCTTCAGACTTTGACCTTCATCTCTTTCCCTTTTAGAGTTTCCTTCATTTGAGCAATCCTCTTCTAGTATTGTTCCAAATCAGTTATTATTTTATCAACATTATCCTCATTAGCAAGGGCTAAGGCTATAGCTGCCCTTGCCATAAGTATTGGATGTTTGTCAGTCCCTTGTACAATTGTCTTCTCAGTCACCATGACTCCCTGCTTTTCCCTGACTTCCACTTTCTTCTCAGTTCTCATTACAATTATTTTCTTATACTTGTCCTAAAAAATAGTATTTCAATCGGCCACCTCCTCCTCTTGGGATGGGATAAAAGGGATTAGTTCAATCCCTAATGTTGGATCTAGATTTCATTCTGTTGTGCTACAAGATGGGACAGAGGATCTTATCAGATCATCATAAGACTAAGCTTGCTCTGAATCTACATGATCTTGTTCCTCCTGCTCCTTTTGTCGAAGCTCCTCAAGTGCTCTCTCTGCATGTTCTTTTTCTTTGTCAGTTGCTTCTAGTCTTAACCTCTCATCCTCTTGCTGCCTTTTCTGAGTCTCTTCTTCTTGGTTCTTTTTCGCAGTTTCTTCTTCTGTTGACCTTTTCTCGGTTTCTTCTTTGACTCTTCTTTTTTCTTCTTCTTCTACTGCCAACCATTGTTCTGCTTCTTGTGATAATCTGAGTACCTCCTCTTGCCTTTTCTTAGCAGCTTCCTCTTCTTGCTTCTTCTGTTACTCAATAGATTTTCCCTTTCCACCTACTGTAGATATATTTTGCTTAAATCTCCTCCTCAAAGCTACCATATTGCGTGCATTTCGAAAATTTTCTTCATCCTTATCCAAGTAGTTTGCGTACTCAAAATGTACTCCTGTTGCAGCGCAATAATTAGCAACTTTATCCTCGGAATCATTCCTATGGAAACTTATCTCTCCAAAATAGAAGTACTCTAATTCCTTTACAAACTCTGGTGCACTCTTCACCTTGGAGAATCTATAGCTTCCTATGTAAAATGGAACTGGGGGGTATACAACCTTCTTTTGTTCAAACAAGAAATTACTAACCCCATCAATGTAAAGTTGCCTTACTATTTCCATGTGAATAACATAATCCGTAGCGTATTGGGGCAACAAAGAAGGGGCCCTCGATCTGCCAACATCCTCAGATATAGACCTTCCTCTGTCAAATAATAATGGCCATTATCCTGTACAATCTTCAAGGTTTCTTCCGACACACAATCACACTCAGCGAGGAAGATTAACTTGTATAATGGCATTATGAAGTCTTCACAAATACTCTTATAGTGATTGAAATATTTGTGTGCATAACAATTGATAAGCGTCATAGAAAGGAGACTTGGCCTTATCCCACTTTCACTTCAGAGTTGGGAATGGTTGTGTGCACAAGATACAATCGATAAAAATGAGCTCATATAGAACTCTGATTTCTTTTGTGAGACTCCTCCCAGTGCTACACCTATGCATGAGGTTAAACTTTTAGACACTATATTGGCCCAGTTGAAAATTGTGCCTTGAGTGGCCACAAAGAAGATTACGGGGACCCAGCTCAGTTTGAAATTGTTTCCATTTGCTCTTCCAAATATTTTGGTCAACATTAATGCTATCAATCTATAGGGAGTGCAAAGGTTCGCAGTATCATACTCCCGGACGGCCTTGTACAAAAATTATTTCCAGGAACCATCATTCTTTTGACATTGTCTAAAACATCTAGATTAAGGTCCTTTAACCATTTTTTAGTTAGATAAGTCTGGGGTGTGGGTAGCTTATATGCCTGGGCTACATAAGCTGGGTTGTAAGTAGCATAACCTTGTCCTTCAGTATTAGACAAACATTTTTGTTACATCATCCCTGAGAAGAATCCAGCCTATAACTTCTAAACATGGAAAAAGTTCTAGACACATGGCAACTTCCATGATTGTCGATCTCTCTATATTGGCACATATGGGTAAATATTCCAATCCTACATCTAGGACACTTCGATTTGTGATCATTTGATAGATTTCCCCCCACTTGTACTAAGGTTCGATCCCCGTGAATGCTTTGGTATCTTCATATATAACTTCCACTTGAGTTATGATCTCTATCTCTAGTTCTTCGTCTATATCTTGCACCTTCTTGTTTTGTTGTCGGGGCATGTTGTTATATGGATGACGAGCCTGTGTTGATCATACAACAACATGTTAAATTCAGTCTATTTCCAACATATAACTTCATTTTGATAAATTCTATAAACACAAAAACGATTTTAACCATAAATTTCTTTATCGAGTCATCATAATACACATTGACCGAAACCGTGTCTACCCTGAACGTGCTCTTTTGAAAAGGAAAACACAATACAAGTTTAAACCCTCTGGGAGTGAAAATATCAAGGATAAAAGGCATCGACTCTACTATAGAAAGAAAACCTCATGAGAAACCAGGGTTTCAACCCTAAACATAAATCCCTCCCACGACATTTTGCAAAAAACACCTCTTCCAACCAGCCAACGACCGCAATACTGCCATCTTCTGATTGAGCAAATGAGGGAGTGGTGCAGACGACGAAACTCCCATCTGCCCACTGCCCTCTCTCTACCAACGATTGTCAGAACAAACCCCATGGTGAAAATTGGGCAATAGTGTCTAGGGAAGCCACGAACGGCTGGGGCATAGCTAACCAAACAAAGCCACGCTTCATATTAAATTTACCACAAAGTTTAAATACCCTCCACGGGAAAGAAACAAACCTAACCCTACCAAGTTGTTCTAAAAAATCACCAAGTAACGGGACAAGTAATGCAATCCTACCTGGATTACTAAAATGACTTGGAAAAGAGCGTGATCTATGCTGGCTTAAAAATGCTCCGTCGACTAACAGCTCAACATTCTCCAAACGGCTAAGAATATCGTGAAACAATGACCATGGAAAAACCCCCTTTTGGGATTAAATAGGCTTTGAATGCGGGTGAGCATAATAAACAGGCTTCAGGCGGGAACCCCATTAGCGCCAAAACACATCGGAACTGCTCCCACTAGTGGATGCGAAGGCCTCGAGTGGCTGAAAAGAACAAGCCCGGCGTCTATCGAGTGGTTTAAAACTAATACGTCGGGACGAATAAAAATGCTTTAACAACCAATCGACAAGCCAAACGACTAATACCGCACCGATATTGGAACAAACTTCGGGAAGACGTTGGCTGTGCATAGAACTATTCATCCGAAACATTGGCCAGACAAATCACTAGACTCTCGAAACACTCGGAAAGATCTAGCCGAAACCGCGAATAGAACAATGCGAAGACTTCTGCAGAGATCGAAACAAGAAACAACAAGGGATACCCGATGTGTCGGAAAGGCTTTGGATTAAACATCCGGGCGCATCGACAAGTGTTGTCCGATATGATAGACCAAGGTACACCCGATGCGTCAGAAGGACTTTAGAAAGACCTTTTCAGAAGCGCTTGACAAAGAGAATCAGATGGCTAGAGAACTACGCTTCCGATACGTCGGGTAAGAGAAAAGAAAGCTTCTTTTGCAAAACTTAAGTCATGAAACCAATCTTGTGAGATAAAGATAGACTTTCAAAGCCTTCTAAAAAACTAAAAGAGTAAGGGGGGCCCTAAAAATCAATTTTTTTTGGGATGGTATTTGCAACTACAACACCATGATAATTTTTTATCTCATATCTAGAAGTTATAGCCCTTGAAAATAACCAATTTTGTATGATTATGCATTTTTCTTGTAGGTGCATTTAGTCTCAGAGACCAACTTAAGTCATCTATAGAATAAAAATTATGTGTTGCAAGGGTACCCGTCCCCACCCCTCGGGTTTGCGTCCCCGTCTCGGAAACCGTTCCTGCGTCCCGGAAACTGGGTCGGGTACTTCATCGGCGTCCCCAGAAGTTTCATGCGGCGTCCCCGAGTATCGGGTTCTTTTGACCCAAAAATCGGAAACTTCGTTCAATTGGGGACGGCGTCCCCCGATTTCAAGAACTTTTAGGAAACTTCAAAATTAAAAAATTAAAAAAAAAATTAAAAATTAAACTAAAAATTGATTTTAATAAACAAAATTAAATGAAGACAGGGTCGCGTGGGTCACTTGCCTTCTTATACTTCGCGCGGGTGTGTTGACCGTTGCAGCGACGGGAGAGTGGAGAGTGAAGCCACAGTAGAGGAAAGCGGCAACAACAAAGGGAAGTCGCGGGCAGCAAAGAGGAGAGGAGTAGGCCGACATCAAAGGAGGGCAGCAGCAGAGGGAAGCCACAGGAAGAAGAGAAGCAGCTCGGCAACAAAGGAGAGGAGTAGCAAGCCGGCAACAGAGGAGAGGAGCAGTAGTGGAGAGGAGCCGAGGAGAAGAGATACCTGCAGGGGAGAAGATTCGGCCAAGCTGCGGGAAACACAAGTAAATTTTTTTAGTTTTTTTTTTCATTAAAAATTTAAAAAATCAATTTCTCTGATTTTTAATAAAACAAAATCATTTTTAAATTTTTTCTTGTGTATTCATATTGCATAAATATTAAAAACTAAATAAAATTTGTAAAAATTATATAAAATTTAATTATTTTTTTAATTTTTCCTGTGCATTTTACTATTTTGAAATTTTCATAAATTTTTTTAACTTAAGTCATAAACAGTATAAAACTTAAGTTATAAGTTACAGAATTAAAAATTAAAATTTAATAGTATATTGTATATAGTTATACTATAAAATTAAATAATAATAGTATACTGTATAACATAATCTAGATTGATAAGTTTAATTTATTAAAAATTTAATTTAATTCTATTTAATTTTTTATATTTCAGACTTTATTCGCAGTTCCCAGTTCAAAGTTCCTGAATCCTAACCAATATGACTTCATCAAACCCACAATATCCTCTTTTGAAGCATGTGGAAAGGACAAAACCAGTGAAGGGTGGAGGAGGGACAACCACTATAAAATGCCACCTTTGTCAAGCTGAATGGAAGGGAAGCTACACCCAGTTTAAATCCCATTCAATGAACATTCCAAAAAAGGGTGTCGATGCTTGTCCGGGAGACCCAGAGGCTCCCACTAAACTCCTTAGTATACAAATGGAGCAACATAGGGTTGATGGTAAGGTAGGAAAACAAATCTCAAGGACATCTCTTGTTGTTGATAAAGCCAACGATGATTCCAATGAAAACGAAATACCATCCGAGGATGAAGTTCGTCTTGGTGATGAAGACATTCCATTAAAGGCATCAAAAAGCAATGTAACAACAAACAAGAGGCCTAAAATTCTAGGTGGCATATATGACATGTTTGATTTGAAGGTAAAGGAGGGTGTTGATCTTGCGATAGCAAGATTTTTTCTTGCATGTGGAGTCCATTTTAATGCAGCTCGCTCACCCTATTTTGAGCAAATGGTTCGTGCCATTAATGATGGACCTTCGGGTTATAAGCCACCAAGTTATGAGAAGCTTCGAACCGTGTTGGTGGAAAAGGAAAAGGCATGCATTGAGAAGGAAATGGCACCATTGAAGGGATCTTGGAGTGTAGATGGGTGCTCCATTGTGATGGATGGTTGGATTGATTGTCAAAATTGTCTATTGATAAACATTATTGTCTCTTCTATATCTGGTCCATATTTTCTGAAGGCAATTGATTGTTCCGGTCAAGAAAAAAACACTATGTTCTTGAAATACCATTTATGTGATGCCATTGCAAAGGTAGGGCCATCCAGTGTTGTTCAAGCGAGTATTGATGCAACCCCAGTGTGCAAAGCAGCAGGGATGATAAAAGGAGTACAGGCTCTGATTTTTAATTCTGATTTTTAATTTAATAATTTAGTATGATAATTTGTTTTTGAATATGAAAAAATTATTTGGGTACTTGAATAAGAAATCTGATTTTTTTATTGTTTCATGAATTGTTGATGTCCTTAGGCACATTTTTTGGACACCATGTGCAGTGCATTCCCTCAATAATGCATTGAAAGAAATTGGAAAACTTGAATGGATTATACTGCTAATTGAAAATGGCAGAAAAATTCAAATGTTCATGTGCAACCACCACCATTCACAAGCTATTTATCGTAGGCATGCCAAACTAGAGCTTCTTAAACCAGCTAATACCAAATTTGCAACCTACTACATTTTTCTTAGAAGGATTCTAGAGATGAAAGGGGCTTTAGCTGCCACTGTAATCAATGATATGTGGGATCAATGGATGTTTTCTAGCTCAGATGCTGCTGTGGAGGTGAAGAGATTGATTTTGAATGATCAATTTTAGGGTGATGTCAAATTTGTTATGGAATTTGTAGAGCCTATATGTGATATGCTTTGCTATGGAGACATAGATGGTCAATGTTTAGGTGAGATTTATGAAAACATGGACTCTGAGTGAGAGAATTAGATCCATCACATATGAGAAAGATCTTAATTTATGGGCATAGTTGAAAAATATCATATCTGGACGATGGAACAAATTGAACAACCCACTTCATATGGCAGCCTATGTAGTGAATCCAAAATGGTATGATCCCTCGACAAGAAGGAGACCCCCTTCCCAAGATATAGAGGTGGTAAAAGGGTTTATGACTACAGTTAAAATAAATGTATGGCTCTACAGAAGAGGCCTCTGAAATAAGAGGCCAATTTGCCCAATTTTCACATGGGCGAGGTGTCTTTGCCTCACATGCTTCTTTGACCGATAGGCACAAGAAAAAAGATCCAATTGATTGGTTGTGGGTTCATGGTGTTGATGCTCCTGAGTTCCAACAGTTTGCCATACAATTACTTCGACATGTAACTAGTTCCTCATCTTGTTTTTGTATTAATTAAAATTTAATTTACATACATGATACTCAATATTGTCGTCCCCTAACAATTCTTATTTTTTATTTGGGCAGGAAGCTAGTTCCTCATCTTGTGAGAGGAACTGGATCACTTATTCTTTCATCCATTCAGTGAAGAGAAACATATTAGGATCGAAGAAGGCAGAAAATTTAGTATACATTCATAGCACACTTCGTCTCATATCTCAAAAAGACCCCGGATACAAGGAGGGTCCTTTCAAGAGATGGGACCAATTGGTAGATGATGCCACATGTGTGGATGAGGATATACAACCAGATGGCCTTGTCGAGATACCTTTAATTGTTATGGATGTTGAGGAGCCTCCACTTGAGAGTGATGACTACCTAGAGAGCTTGTTGACTGAGGACCTTAATGATGATAGTGATGCTATAAATGTAGATGGCCTAGATGACATGGCTTGATGGAGCCAACTTAGCTATGTTATTGTCAATTGATGCTCATTGTTCATTGTTCAGTTTTTTTCGCATTTTGAGTTTTGATTGTGGACATGTTGCTTTTGGTGTATGACATTGTGATTGGACATATATCATGATGGATGAATCATGATTCATATGAATATGCAAACACTACAGTGATTTGAATTTCCACTTGGTTTGTCTTATGATTATGATATTTCTTATTTCATATTGATATTATAATTATATTTATATTATTATTCAATATCATCATTCATGTTGTACATAAGTTCCATATGTAACTTTTAAGCAATTTGCATGTCAATTTGTCAAATTATCAATGATTATTGATTTATGATTCTATGAACTTTTAAGCAATGTGTATGTTAATTGTTAATTGCATTTGTTACTAATTGAAATTGAATTCTAGTGAAAAAATAATAATTTCATATATATATACACACACACACACAATACCCAACGTACCCAAGTCCTTTGTTTCAAAAAGTGTCGTCCTCGTCCCCATCCCTGTCCCCAAGTTTCCTAGCAACTTAGATAAAATCTATGCAAAACTAAAAAAATATTGTATTGGGCACTGATAATAACCATGGAAGAGAGTATTCAACAACTTTTAGATCTATCATCTCATAGCTCAATCAACTTCTATAATTTTTTTGGAATTGACTACCTTTGTTTTTTGCACTTCTTTCAAACTTAGATTAATTTCCAAAAACTGTCAGCTCCCTAACTAATAGTTTATGGAAAATCCTCCTCTAAGCAAAGTTGTTCAAATTGATGAGTAAAATGTTTAAATCACAAAAAAATCAGATTTGAGTTCTTGGGTCACTTTTCCTTCCTACGAGATATTCAAAATCCCCTAAAAGTGCCCCAAATTAGTGGATTTTGGTATGTTTTCAAATCACCATTCCATATGCTTAAGAATTTTGTCAAAGGCTTGAAAGGGTTTTTGTGCCCTTGATTATGAATTATACTATCCAATTTTCATCATGGACAAAGCTATTGTTCAGGTGTATCATCGAGGTCTTCATAAAATATCAATCCTTAATTTTTGAAAATTCTGAGCGAAATGAGGAATCTACCCTTACTGACATTTGTGTATCCATCGATACCGCAAATCCAACACCAAAAATTTTGTCGAAAACCGATATAAACTGTTCATCTTATGGCCAATCAAGTTTTTGGTCGTGAACTATAAGAAATCTCATGAAATGATCTAGATCTCATGATCTCAGAGCCCAAAATTATTCGGGTTATTCACGGTAGGGTACTTTTGTCCACGACCATTAACTTTATCCATCTACACAAATGTACAGTATCAACACATCTAATTTTCCTAACAAAATCTGAATCGTTCATGGGAGGACACCCCATATTAATTCATGATTACTTGGGTTTTGTGAGAACAATCAGGGTCACTCGACCCAATTTGCATGATCAAATCATAGCCTTTCGCAACAAGGTCCCCTTTTATTATCATCCTGCACCTCATTTTGAGTGAATGGACAAGATCTAAAATTGAAACTCGTGTAGTTTAATCTTAGCCATTTGCAACAAGACCGTCATATTAACCCCTGATTACTTGGGATCTCTGCAAATGGTCAAGATTTAAAGATCTCATCCAACCAATTTAATTTGGGACATTCACAGCATAGATTGTTCTCCACCTTCCTACACAGATGCCACCCACGCATGTGACCTACGCTCGACAGTGCCACCTATACACCCGATCTATGTGGCTCCTCCACATCATACCTCTTGTCCATATGGGATTCTAGGGCCCACATCAAAATTTCACTTAAATTTCAAATTATACATAAATATGTAAGTTTTATACGAAATTTACACTTTGCCCTTCTCCAACTAGGAACTTCTATGTTACTTAACAGAATGAAAATTTTCACTAATAGCTCTACAATTTAAAAAAAAAAAATCTCAAATTTCCTCAAACTAATCTACCATTCCTACTGGTGGCCACAAGATCCAACTCATGGCTCTATTAAAATACCATCTAGCAATTAAAACCATTGAATTTCCTCAAAGGCATTTCGTCAAACATTTCCATTGTAAACTCAAATTTCTTCCTATTAGTATTGAAAATGGCCCATACAACCCCGGTGTTGCAACCAAAAGCTCTGATACCACTATGTAGTGTCCACATTCATTATTATGACAATAGCAAGGGGAGAATATGAAACACAATGGAATTAAATTTCTATCCACACACACATCATACATAAACAACCATATCCATGACATGAAATAAACAAAATCAATTTTGCGTTCATAGACAGAGAATACTTTTCTTTTAACATAAGAAGATTTAACCAATTGGATGTATAAGAGTGACTTTCCACCCAACCATAACTATCAACTACAAATACCACCCCCAAGATGAGCTATGAGGGCACCATGGAAAAGCAAACTCATATGGGCTTCTCTCTCTCAACCCAAAACCAAAAACTTTCATGCCTAACCAATCTACTCACCTCTAAGCAAATAAAGAAATCACACTCGACCATCCCATCCATAACACTCTCTTCTATTATCCCATGCAATAGAACAAAAGCATTTCCCTTCAGTGCTCCATAGTTACCTCAAGAAATCCAAACCTTACAATGCTTACCAATGTGTGCAAAAAGAGTCCAACTTGTATGTTATTGGATAACCTCCTATAACATCAATTCATGGCTTCTCAAATATTCAAAAGAAATAAATATACAATGGGTAAGAGTTGTTATATTGCCCAAGTTCTATTTCCACCTATAGTGATCCTCTTCACTATAATGTATATGTATTTTTCTTCTTCACAATGTTAATTTGTTGATTTTTGTAGCATCCAACAAGTACTTCTACATAAGCGAAGTGTCTAGCATGAGGGAGTGGTCCAAGAGACTCGGGCTTAGGAGTTTCGCTATTTAAGTGAAAGTACTTTTGTATTTACTTTATGTAATGTGTGGGCCCATGGTATTCGATGATCCATAGTATTGGCCCAATGTATTTCCATATTGTAATGTAATAAAAGTCATCCTGACTGAAATAATGAGATACGACAGTAACATAGAGTCAAGGGATCTCACTAAGTGGATGGATAAGGGATTCCATCCAAGTGTGTGGGCAATGTTCAACAAACGAAGCAAAAGGGGCAGCACGAAAGATGGCATCCAAGCAACAAGATCGAAGGGTTGATCTTGAGGTTTACATGCCTGGCCATTCGTTAATTAGTATATTCCTCAATTGGTCATTATCCTAGGAAGGGAGCCCAAGGTTTTATATTAATAAAATCTATTGTTTGTTGGTTTTTCCCCAGTTGGAGTTTTCTAGGGTAAATCCAAGTGTCCAATGTGTGATTTCATGTGTTTAATTCCGCTGCATTGTTTTGTTGAGATCCAGCATGTTTTCAGTAATAATTGTAATTAATTATTTGACTTGTTTAATTGGGTTTAGATCTGTAAAAGTTAACATAATTTCTAGTTGATTTCATAGTTTAGTAATTGGAAATGGAAAAACAACATGAAGACTCTACATAGTGTAAGAGATCATCTAGAAAATAGGTGATAGGCTTCAAAGGAGATGAGAGGATGGTGAAAATATAGTTGGCATTACTCAGCACCATTAAAAGAGGGACCCTTACAATTCTCAAAGAAGTATATCCATTCCGTAACTACATGGGAAGACTTTTCCCACCAACCTCACACATGCACCCAGTGATTGAATTTGATAAGTCAAAAAAGAAATAATTGGCTTATTTAAGGCACATGGTTGCAAATGGAAGAGTTTTAAGGCTGACACTTTTTTTAACCATGGGAACAGCTGACACTCAACAAAAGATGATTTAATCTTCATAGGTCACATTTCCCCTTCCCGTTTAGTAGAAGCATATTCCCTCTAATGCTCTTTACACATCCATCTTTAACCATTTTATTATTTTTGAAAATAATATTTACATAGCTTTTGAGTTTTCATGACAAATCACCCACACGGCCAATATAGAAATATCTACATTATGCATGCCTAGCCATTCACTAGTAAAGCCTTGGCCTTTAGCTCCGCACTAGGAATCCATACTAGCATATTTATATCATTTACATAATTAGATTTAATACATTGCAAGAGTCAAAACTAGGGGTATTACACATCACCCCTTCTATCTCAACAAGTGATACCAAACTCAGAATTGGGAAATCTAAGCAAGGAAACAGAACCAAGAGTTCGACTTAGATCCAGAAAAAATGGGGAAAAACTCTACCGGTTAAAAAATATTAGTACACACACACACACACACATTTTGACACAAAAGAATGCCGGTTGCTGCCCTAGATGTGACAATGCAACCTCCTTTCGATCTATTTCACTAGAAAAATGCCTTGCAGAGAACAAATGCACCAATAGAGGTAAAAATTGCCAAAGTAGTGTTGTCTGAGGGCTTTTATAGGCCCTTTTAAACTCAGTTGAAATTGGAAAAAATTGTTTCCTTAGCAATTCATTTCTAACCTGAATGATCACGTGTTTACACTGCAATCCTAATCACACTGGTCTCAACATTGTAGTTGTCTTTATAAATAATAGTTCAAGCCTCTTCAAAAAGGCCTATGTTGCAATACGCTCCATTCTAGATAACTTATTAGGCTTAAATTGTTTTGTTCCTTGACTATAGCTTTCTCATTTGCCTAATGCTATATCCCTGAACCACTTGCAATTTTTTCAGTATGAATACTATAACTTTAACTTTAGAAGCTTCTTCAAGGAAGCAACTTTAGAAGCTTCTCAAGGAAACAAATTGTTCACTATCTTTCACACATCAAGATTAAACTATGTCGGAGTAACCTATCATTCCCTCTGTACTTTTACACCGATACAATCAATGGTTGGCTTAAGCCTACTTTGTCACTCTTGCCAAAAAGAAAATGAATCTCTTGTCCACAATACGCCTTTCAACCTAACCATACTTCCTGCCTAATCCAAGGTAGACAAACCTAACCCTAGAAATCCTACTAAAGCTGACCAAAAGCACTTATTGATTACATTGTCACAACATTGCAAGAATGAAATAAAAATATGGTGAAATTTTAAAAATACCGATGCAAGCCTAAATGCTACATGTAGCAAGAAAGTAGCTTTTAACACAACATTAGGGAATGAGTATCAAAATATTAGAACCCTTCACTCAAATTTCCTTGTTAACTTAAAGATCAAAAGTAGGGACTCGGTTATGTTTTAACATTCACCAGTACTCGATCCTAAGATACTAATGTCAAAGATGCCTTAATTCATGGGATAATAAAAGTATGTATAATTTAGTCCAATTTCATAGCATTCAGCATATTTTTTGCTTTAAAAAGCATTTATCTGTTCGTTTTCCTTGGTTCGCTGTCATCATCTAAATTACACATTTCTTAATAAGCACAATCAATGACCATGGATGCATAAAGTATGGGCGAACATAATAGTTTACAGTTTCTGTTTCCCACATGTACTAGGTATCCCCATAACATAAAGGAAATGTTTCCTGCTGTTTTTGTTTTGTCAATGATGTGTAAATAATATCAAATTTTGCACTTCGATTGGAATTTAGACAGCTTGCCAGTCTCGTATGTTTTCACATTTTTACAACAGAAGCAGCATATGCAATGCCTCTAATAGCCTAAGCAACACCTGAATGTAGTATTTCCAGTTCTAGAAGAATTTATGGGTTGAACGTACCATTACAGTTCCTTGAAATCATATGGAAACATGATAACATTGTGTCAAAATGTCAAAGTTTTTTGTAAAAGCAGTACCAGCGTTCTACTGATCAAGCAAAACTATTTTTGCAAATGATAGCAAAATAAATTATGCTGTGAAAAAATGGAGTGGAAGCAAACCGTGACAAATTCCACTCATAAAGAGTACTCGCCTAGAGCATAGAATCTTTGTCTTACTTCAGACCATATAATGCTGATTTCCAGCATCGATAAACTAAGATACAATTCTTTGAACATGGCACACCTGCTTTGGACTTGCACAATCTAGGCTGAGTTTACTAAAAATGGAGTGCATTTCTCACTTCTACCTAAACATAAAAGGGTCAACCACTTGCTTCAGCATCACTCTTCTCTTCATCTCTACTTTCTTCTTTTGCAAATTCCTCAATAAGTGATCTTTGCCTCTGTGTTATACTCCTGTAAGTTGAATTACAATAAAAATCAGGTCAGCTTCAAAATAATTGATTATTGAACTATGAAATATACAAAAAATGCGAGATAAGTAAAACATATCTATCTACTTCAAATGTTAACTAATAATTAGTTCACATAGGACCACCATTTTTCTCAGACAATCTACATCATGTCGTATACAACTACACCTTTTTTTCTGCTATCGACATTAAAGCTTACTTTGACTTAATATTACGTACATCGCTTTAATACAAAAAATGAAGGACTAAACAATCAGCCGCCACAAGCACTAGCAAAAAGCTCACAAAAATTCAAAAGCAGGCTGCCTTGTGCCAAAGCACCCAAATACATGCGGCCGAAAAAACATAAAGCAAAGTAATTAAGCCTGGAGCACCCAAGGCATACATCCTGAAAACATGAAGACTTCAATAGTAATGCCAGCAGATGGCAGATGGTCATCATGGTACTTCAAGACAAAGCCCCATCTAGCCATACTGAGAGACTCATCAACTGATTGTTCCCATCCATAGGTTCAGGGGGGCAAGATTGGAACCCCCACTGTGACCACACACTCTCCTCTCCAGAACCTATGTGTCTTCTCAGTGGCAGCTACTATGGTGAGATTGAGCTGACTAGGACCAAGAGTGACCAGGTGGCTACCAGCTTATTGTACAAGGGGCCCTACATCAAAACTCCAGAAACTGGAGGAAGTGGTCCATTTCCACACAAGAATTTCACATCTACACCATGATCTGCAAAGACAAACTGGCACATCTCAGTGCACTGTCGTACCAAGAGAATGTGAGAAAAAGCTCACTGCCATTAAACAACACATCCTAGGTCTTTTCAAAGAAGGTAAAGCACTTCAATATGAGCAAGAATCTAGGCTAAATGAAATTCTATTGCCCAAGGAAAATGGTGTCCTAAGAAAGCAGCATTCCATGAATAGAATGCTAGGTGGTAAGACTAACAC
This sequence comes from Pseudotsuga menziesii, assembly GCA_001517045.1. Classification (NCBI taxonomy): domain Eukaryota; kingdom Viridiplantae; phylum Streptophyta; class Pinopsida; order Pinales; family Pinaceae; genus Pseudotsuga; species Pseudotsuga menziesii. The sequence continues at coordinate 710,904 of LPNX010363675.1, read as the reverse complement.
AAAGAACCGGCCCAAGCCCACAGACTTCACTAGGGGGAATACTAACAGGTGCTTTAGGTTCTCAACTCACCCACACCGAAGGCGCTGTGGGTTTTGTACTCCCTAGTAAGTGAATCTTTTATCTACTGGATGACTCCCCATGATTAAAAAGCTAGGAAAACAAAACCTTTTCCAGCTCCAAGACTGACTTGCAAAGGCTTTTCAGCAAAAACAACAAAGTCCACTACTTGGACTTCACCCACCAAAGTTTGTTTAGCTGCCCTTCTACCATATGATTGAAATAGAGCTATCGCCCAATTTCAGTCACTCCACCATGCTCAAGGGGCTTGAATTAACTTAAGCACAATATCCTTTGGGATTAGGTTCTAGACCCACTCTTGTTTAAACTATCAGCAATGGCCAGATTAAATTTCCGTTTAAGCTCTAGCTAGGGGATCCACTCCCTCAACTAACTACCAACCAGATCCTTGCCTCAATGTATGCCTCTTTTAAGTTTTAAATAGTTTAAGGGCCAAAAAAGTCTTCCCTTCCTGCAAAAGAAATGGGGACCACCATGAACAATGCTCATTGAATGACAAACCTGTTTGCATGGAGAGACCCCTCCAAGACAGGAACAACGTCAGAGCCTTCCAAGCCTTCAAAATACTTGGAAACACGAAGGTGCCCGCAATAGATGAATAGTGCTACTACACAGATTATTTGAAAAATGAGCAATAATTTTCAGGCCTCAATCTCACTTACAGCCCTCATTACCCACTTGTCACAGAGAGATTCAAACTGCATCCTTGTTTTAATAATGCCCAAACTTTCTAGTTCTTATGGAGTGCAACAAAGGTCCCAGATAACCCTAAGGAATCCTTCACCAATAGCATAGTTGATCCACATTAAGTATTCGAAGTACTGATAAGCCAAGTTGGAAGGAACCCAACAAAATTAGTAAGGTAAAATGAGATATGACAATTTTATTAATGTCCATCAAGCGACCAAGGTCAATGGGACTGCTAAAAAACATATTATCAATACGCTGAGTCATAGCCATAATTTTGGTACCATAAGCTTTGTTGGTCCACATTAAGTTTCTAAGGCATTGATAAGCCAAGTTGGAAGGAACCAAACAAAATGAGTAGTAACTTAGTGAGATAAGATGGGATAATTTTATTAATGTCCGACTATTGACCACAAATAAGTCAATGAGATTGCTAAGAGCCATAGCATCAATACACTGAGCCATAGCCATAGTTTGGTACAGATATGAAACTTCTTTGGAATTGCTAGAGGTCTCGTGACCATCTCTCTCCACTCTTTTCAGTACCACCTCCTATAAATCTTTAAGAGACCTCGAAAACAAAAGAATGCTAAGGACCTCGAATACTTGTCCTGGTTGCAGCCAAGCACAATTCTGAGTGACCAACGAGTGCAGGACAAGAGTCAAGACGCTATCTTTCCCTGTAACATATAATTTTATGCCATTGAATCTTTGTGCCCGAAGCAAGGCAAAAGTTATCGAGACAATCCATCATATTCTCCCAAGAAGATTAATCTTCAAGTGTGGTTAGAAAAGAGTCATCAACAAAATAGCCAATCACCAACTAGTCAGTGTCCAGTTTAGGCAATGTGATGCCTTTGCCAAGCCCCACCACCACTTTATGACATTATCAAGTACCCTATAGCTTATATGGCCAAAACATATATGGTCATTGCTAACGAGAAGCCTCACCTAACGGAACACAACAAGCCCAAAACATATATGGTCGTCAATAATGTGAAGCTTTCCTTGATGGAACAAAACAAGCCCACTTCATCATACTTGCATCTGTCGATCGATAAGCAATGCATAAGCCTCCACAAACAATGTCTCTGCAACACTCATAAGAAGAAGCCAGACCTAGACTTCCAATGTTGCCATGAGGAATGACCAACCCACTTACTCACAGGCCTTTTCAAAATTGATTTCAATGAAGAGAGCATCTAGATGTGAAACCCAAGTCCATTTCATGCCCTTCTAAACATTAACCAAGATGAAGAAACCACGAATAAATCCATTTTGTGCTGAGCTCACTATATTGGGCAAGAGATCCTTCAGATGAGAAGAAAAGCCTTCACTAAAATATTGTACGAAGTATTGAGCAGTGTCATTTCCCTCCAATCAGTTATAAGCTCCAAGTCAGCCCCCTTCGAATGAATCTGATGAACCCAAAATAAACCCACAGGGCCTTGTAGAAATCACTTGTGAAGCCACCATGCCCAAGCGCTTTTCCCTCTAAACATATCCCATGGGTTAGCTGTCAACTCATCCAAAGACAAGCGCTGATCAAATATCCTCATTTGTTCTTCTATTGCCTTAATTGAAACCACATCAAGGCAGTGTTGCATGGCCACCTTTATCCCCTCATCAGTTCCTAGGATTGAAACACAATCAAGTAGTGGGAAACAAACTCTTGTTCAGTCATTTCTTGGTATGTGATTTGACCATTTGCAGTCTTAAGATAAGTAAGTTTCTCTTTGGCTTCTTTGATTGCCAAGGCTTTGTAAAACGCTTGTGTGCTTGTCCCTTGTCTTAAGCTAGTGTACAAAGGCTAGAAGTTGAGCTCCCATAGCTCAAAGGCTTTTATACAATCTTAAAAGATGCCAAATTTTAGCAGTGAGCATCTGCTTTTTTTAAGCAAAAGCAGTAAAATTGCAAAACCTTAGACACATCTTAAATTTCCTCTCGAGCATACTAGTTGCAAATGCAATTGCAAATTTGGAATGAATGATTGCATATTGTCATCCATAGCTCCTCGAAAAGGCCATAGTGCAAGAGAGGGCATACGACCACCAATTCATCAACACATCTTCTCTACAGGCTCAACGCAGAAGCTTTTAAATAATCATGATATATGCAAGGTAGACAGGGCTCTGCAAGTTGGAAACATTGATAATCTAACAAGTTTCATGCATGGCAAACCATATAGGTTGATGGCTAGAGGGTGGTCATAGAAAAAGCATTTTATTTAGACATCGTATCTCTGACTAACCTATGCAAAATCCTTCCCCAGACATTGCGGAAACTGTTCCAAGTAACTGTAAACCACATCTCAAAGGAGTCATGGTGCCAATACCAGTATGGGCCAAAAAACATGAACCAAGCTTTGAGACCAATTATGCTTCCTTCTTGCCACACAACACTCTTATAAATAGCAGCCCTTCTTTTTCTTCTTGATTTTCAACCATATTTAAGCCACCACACACTAGCCAAGGGGACCATGGAAGGGCATAAACCATCGAAAAGCAACAAATTGCTTGTTCCCTCAAATCATTCCCCAACCTAGATTATGACCATCAAGATTTAACAAAACCCACATGACTCTGAGTAGATCTAGTGCCCCAGTCAATAACAACATCAACAAAACGAATGGAAATAAAGGTAGCAACTTCTACCATTTTTGCTTCAAGATACTCCAAATATACACACTTGGCACCTGGTGAGATAATAGAAAAGGGTATACAAAGCATAAAATCAGTAATTTTAACCTACTATAGACATAGAATATTCACCTTGTTAATTAGAGACATGATTTGATGCACCATGTGTTTTCTAGCATGGTCACTTGAACCCCAAACATTCAACAGAAACAACTTTCATTGAGAGCCTACTATGGCATGCATCTCCTCCTCATTCTTTCTGAAGTTATTGAATGCATGGGAGGAATTCAGACTACCAACAAGGGTTTTTGAGACAAACCAACCATCCAACTCTACAAGTCCTACCCTTATGTTGAACCAACTTACATGCCATAGTAGCCTAAGACCTTGTGGGGTCAGCTAGCATAATAACCATTGAAGTCAAGGCCTTGCAATGCTCGTTACGTTTGCTCCTACATACGCCATCCTCTCTTTCTATGAGTCTTAGCTTGGGGACCAGTTGGTGCTTGTGGGTTTTGCATGGGTGCGACAACCGTGGGATCTACCTGTTAAATCAAAGGGGGGTTCACAGATACAATGATTGTATACAAGAGGTTTATAACATGCTAGTTAACAAATCATCTTGTCTCCAACCCTTATATGCCCAGAATCTTTCAAGTCCTTGGACAAATTAACCTTGAGACAAACTCTGAGATGAGGACTAGCAATGAAAATCTACTCGGTCTCATGGCAGATAAAACCACTCATCAATTTTCAGATTCTTTACAAAAATGACCACAATTGCTTGGAAGGCATGGGAACTCTACCAACAGTAGGCATGACCACTGGATTGCTTGGTCATCCAACAACACTTCAAATCAAGAAGAAAATATGACCAACGTATTCTTTAAATAGATCACAAACTAATAGGAAACCTCTTCCAAGAAAGCAGTTCAAAACAGTTCACACACTAAATATGTTACACGGGACTTTGAAATACATTGCAAACAGTGAATGGGTAGCCTATTTGTCTTTTCCCAAAGGCATGGAACATTACAGTTATCCTTTTTACAGTAGATGGAAGGCAACTCTATCCTCATCAGGTCATTCTGTTTGAACTCCAGAGGTTGCATTTGCTGGGGCCTGTTATGAATACTAATTATGTTAAAGAGGAAAGCACAGCCATACTCTATGAGAATGTTTTCTTTTTCTGATGGATTGAGGGTTGCATATGTTGAGTGGATTGAATCTAGCTTCTCCATTGTAGTTCACTGCTGTCTAGGCTATTTTTGCCATATTCAATTTCAGTTCGGTGAAGTTGGTCTAAAGTGCTATTCAAGGCAAGAATGAGTGCATGCTGGTATAGTTCATGCATTCAGCTAGAGATCAGCTTTGTTTGCTGTTTTAAGCACCCAAAGGGAGGCATTCTTAAACCTAACCTGGGGTTTAATCATGCATGGAATTGACATAGTGTTTGAGGGCAAGTTAACTAAGGTGTTTTGTTCCATGTTTAGCACTTCAGGGAAGGTGCACCTCAGACTCGTATCCAAAGACATGCACACACCAGGATATCAGCGGTTACAGATCTGGGGAAAAAGGTAATGGCACAGCAATGGTGGCTGGTTCAAATGCCTCACCGAGGATATTTTTAGGGTTGCTCTCTGTACTACTTGATGAATACCCCTTCTTCTCCATGTGATGAGGTCTCTTTGAAGATGATCTAAACCTCACATTATCTCTTCTCTGTCTCCTGTCAGTGATCTTTGGATGATCTTCACTGACTTTAGATCATTCATTTTACCAAGAAAGCGGCGTTTCTACAACCCAAGTGGGGCAAGTATCTGTCTGTCCCGTAAAAATAAAAAATTAAAATTAAAATATAAGAATGCATGCATCCATGTGTTGTAGCATAGTGGAGCCCAGGTGGAGGGGAAGTGTCACTCCATCGCATAAAAATAAAAATAAATAAATAAATAAAATTTAAATTTTAAAAATAAGAATCTATGTTAACAGGAAACTTGGGTACGGGTACCGGGACGCCACTTTTTGAAAAAGGGTACTTGGGTACGTCGGGAGTACTGTATATGTGTGTGTGTGTGTGTGTGTGTGTGTGTGTGTGTCATAGTCACATCATACATGCATATAGATTTCTTCATAAATTATGAATCATGATTCATAATTATAAATTCGATGATTATTTGAACAGTGAAGATTCAGATTGAAAATTTGAAACATAAAATTTGATAAATCATTGTACCAGGCAGCTGATTTTAAAAACCTATGTGTACTGCTGTTAGAGGCAATAAAAATTTGAAAATTGCCAAATATATTCCTGCGTTGATGTGAGTGTATTTCTCAATATTAAATACATATGTATATTTTTTATGTGCACATTTGGAAGTCAAATTATGTTCCATGAGTTCTGAACACAAAACCATAAATACATTCATTGTAAATCAATGTAAAATCAATCTACTAGATTTGGAGTCGGTCGTAGCCCCGAAGTACCCAAACGTGGGGTACGAAGTACCCAAAAACGGGGTGCGGCGTACCATTTCGCCTATAAGTACCCCTTTTTTTATAACGGAGTCTCGGGTACGTGGGCCCAGTATGGGGTACGGCAGGAGATGTACCCTACGAGTACCCAAGTACCCGGTACGGGTACGTGTACCCTACCCCTAGGTACGGGTACCCTAGCAACTTAGATAAGAATGCATGCATCAGTGTGTTGTAACATAGTGGTGAGAAGGATGTGTTGTAGTTTAGTGGTGAAAGGTTTGTGGATGTAATCCCTCTCGACACTTTGTAGAACCGAAGTTAGATGGGTCTATACTGGTTCATGATTTGTTCTTGAATGTGGATTATCCTTTCATTATCCTCCCTACACTTCCTTACTAAATCCTCCAAACTTAATGGTTCACTGCTCCTCTTATGTCTACTTGACACTCTTCATTCAACAAACTCCTCTTCAGGGTTGTAAGGTCTCTGTCCTTGTTCGAAATCCATCTCCAATATTTGACTTCTTATTGTTGAACTTGTGTACTTGTTGAGTCTCTAGTCTTCACTGGTTCGATTAAAATTTATGTTCAATAGCCATACTGCTTGCTCAATCATTCACTGGAAACTGCAATGTGTTCATTATCAATTATTGTTAGCAGACTACACATCGGTATAAGTTGATAATTATTCAAATTACTTTTCCATTTTAGTTATAAAGCAATAAGCCAACTCTTCTATTAACAATTCACCTAGCTGGACAATGGTGTCACTAGGACAAAAGGGGAGCTAGAAATCCTTTCAGGATTTCTCCTTACTAGGGGGACATCAAGTCCATAGTAGTCCCAGGCTAACATTTTATTTAAATAGTTCACAATATTAAGGTGCATGTATCTATAAGATATTATAGTAGCACTAATGCATATTCACAGAATGATTGTAACTTTGCAGAAGGTCCAACAACCGCAGTGTTGAAACCTTCAGCTCTGATACCACTTTGTAGTGTCCTTGACCCCAAGCATAGTGCCTTTGGCTTTAAAACTAAGCATAGCATTTCCCCAATGTGTGTACTAATGGATGTAACTATAAACATTGAATATACATGACCCATTGGTTTCTCCAGTATCCTTATGATTAAGAACATTTAGTTAGCTCATGTCCACGATAGTAATTATTGTAAATATTTATCATTTACTTGTGTATCATTGGCATGCTGATGCTTTCTAGTCAATTGTGTGTATGCTTATTTGAGTGGTTAGATAGTAAGTTATCACGACCTGTGTTGCGGGGAAGCGCCCCCCCCCCGCTCCGGAAACTCGCTTCGGATCGAAGCGATGCGGGAGCTAAGGCGAAGCGCGCTTCCTAAAATGCACCTGATCCGAAGCTAAATGAGAAGCGTGCTTCCTTGCTAAAAAATTCGCTCCCTGCCATCTTAGGAAGCGTTCGCTTCCTCGTCGTTTTCCTCTTTGCTCCCGGTCGCACTTAATGCTTCCCATCGCTCCCCAATTCGCTTCCTCCTTTTTTTAGCTGTCGATGCACGCCCATGCCCGCGGAAGAGAGGAGAAAGGGTTTTGGAGGGAAGGAGGAGGGCTTTGGGGGATAAAGCCCTCTTCTCCTACCTCATTGTCACATTGCAAGAGAAGAAAGGAGAAGAGGAGGGGAGAAGAGAAGAAGAGAAGAGGAGAGGAGAGGAGAAAAAGTTGCAGTTTGCCACGGTGCCACCATTGGAGAGCGGGAGCCAAAGAGGTAGGTTCTACTTCTAACATTTGTCATTTTCTTTTTGTTAAAATTTTGAAATTTTTTGACCTTTAATTTCTATGATAGTATGAAATTTGAATGCTTGACTCTTGAGCCTTGGCCATATAAATTCTAGAGTCTAGAGTCTAGAATCTAGTGACTAGAATGTACATTGTTAAAAACTTAAATCTCTAGTTCCTCCCTCATTCTATTGCAGGCAACAAGTTAAATCTCTCGTTTCATTTGGCATCAACCATGATGATGGGTTTATGGTTTATTTTGTTGGTTCCATTTGTTATTTTGATGGTGATGATGGGTTTATGGTTTATTTTGTTGGTTCCATTTGTTATTTTGATGGTGGTGGTTGGAAACCGAACGAGGAATGAGGAAGAGGATGAAGAAGTGGGAAGTGGCACATACCATGTAGAGGAGGAGGAGGAGGAGGGGAAAGAGGAGAGGGAAAGCCGAAAGAAAACCAAAGAGGACCCCATACCCTTGTGGAAATATGTCACAAGGCAGGAAGGAACTAGAGGGGGTGGAACCACCAAATTTCTTTGCCCCCATTGTAACAAGACATACACAGGTTCATATACCCGTGTGAGAAGACATCTATGTGGGCAAATGCCATGTGATGAAAGAAAAATTGTAGGAGTTTGTGTTTGCCCAAATGTGGTATCAACACAAAGAGCCATCTATAAGAAGGAAGAATTTGAAGCACAAAACACATCAAAACGATCATCGGATGACCATGACCTTTCATGTTCACCAAGAACTGGAAGCCCATCCACCCAAGGTAGTGGATTCTCTCTCATGCAATCACGTGGCAGCCGCAGGACAATATCAGATTTCCTTGATCAAGGTGGTAGGGATGACGTGGATTCAAAAGTGTATCGGTTTCTATATGCATGTGGCATACCATTCAATGTTCTTCACTCACCCTATTCGCATGAAATGGTGGAGGCCATCCGCACTGCCGCAACAGGATACAAGAGCCCCAGTTATGACAAAGCTAGAACTGTGGGGCTTGACAAGGAAAAAGCCAAGATCCAAAATGCTTTGGGGCAATTCACAAATGCTTGGAATGAGTATGGGATATCAATTGTATCAGATGGTTGGACCAATGTGAAAGGTAAGCCATTGATAAATGTTCTTGGTGTCTCTGCTACTGGTGCAATCTTCCTTTCGGCACATGACTACTCAAATAAATTCAAGACCGACATGAACATTGCAGAACTCCTACTCAAAAACATTGAAGCTATTGGTCCATACAATGTCATCCAAGTCATAACAGATAATGTTGCTAATTCTAAGGCAGCGGGAGCAATCATTAAAGATAAATACCCCAACATATTTTGGTCCGGGTGTATGGTTCACACACCAAACCTTTTGATGCATGACATTATTAAGTTGAAGGAAAATGAATACAAATGGATTGGTGAACTGTACAAAAAGGGTAAGCACATGAGACTGGTTGGTAATTTTTCGCGCTCACATGCCAACCATAGTTCAATATATGGTTGGCATTTTCCACGCTCACTCAAAGTTAGAGCTATTAAAGAAAGCAAAGACTAGATTTGCTAGCTATTACCTCACCTTCAGGCGCCTTTTGAAGGTAAGAGAGGCATTGGCTAGCATGGTATCTAGTGAATCATGGCAAGTCTTGAAAGATAGGGCTACATCCACATCTGACAGGTATGATTTTCAAGGCATGGAAGACACAGTTCTTGATGGTCAATTTTGGGCAAGTGTCAAGTTTGTTTTGCAGTTCACAAAGCCCATTTATCACATGATTTGGTTTGCAGATACAGCTAAGCCGGTAATTGGGGAGGTGTATGAGCAGATGGATAGCATGTTGGGCCAAATTAAAGATATTGTTAAATCAAAGGATCCCATCCTGTATGACCATATTCACACACGTGGTCAAAAGGTGGGATCATCTCAACGTTCCACTGCATGCCTTAACATATGTATTAACACCAAAATATTATTCTCCATCTTGGTTGGCCAAACTAGCACCTGGGGGTGCGGTTAGGAGAAAGCCCCACACAGATCCAGAGGTACAGGTTGGGTACATGGCTGGTATAGACAAGTTGGTCCCTGATGAAGAGGAATGTGCCTTATTGCGTAGTGAATTAAGCAAATACCTCGGTGAGATTGGTCTGTTTGGTACTTTGCATGCTAGAAAAGATCGAGATAGGGCGCCTCCTATTGAGTGGTGGAACATGTATGGCTCATCATCCCCACGCTTGCATAAATTGGCAACCAAAGTGCTTTCACAGGTGGTAAATAGTTCCTCTGCAGAAAGGTGTTGGACCACCTATAGCTTCATCCACTCGATGAAAAGAAACCGATTAAATGAAAATCGGGCAGAAAGCTTGGCTTATGTACATTACAACTTGAGTTTGTTGACTCGTTACTATGAGCAGGCCAAAACTGATAGATCATATGTCACTTGGGACAACAATCCGGAGGAGCATAACTTGGAGGATGGAGCATTAACTTTAGAGCGCTTGGAGGAAGAGCTTTTGGGCGATGAGGATGACCATGCAGCAGCAGCAACAACAATGCCACCACCTCCTTTGCCCCCAGGTTCAACTTCACAACCCCCACCTGCATCAGTGAGGGGGGGTCGTACAGGATCAAGTCTTGGACGTGGCTCGGTGGCTACTAGGGATGAAAATCCCGCTCTCTCTGTTCATGAACATAGACAACAGAAAAAGAAATTAGATATTTCCCGTGGCAAGAGGAAACATCCATAAAATCTACTTTTCTTGTCTTTTCTTATTTACAGTACTTTCAAGCTTCTGCACTATTGAGATTCGAGAACTTGAGTCATTGACTCTTAAACTCTTTTATATTTATTATGGTATATTTTGTGAACATTAAATGGCAATTCAAGTTTGAAGTTTGAAGTTGAACTCTGAAGCTGTAAGGTTGATAACTTGATGTTATGGATAATGGACCTATGTTTGATGAATTCACTAGTATATGATAATTGATTGATCATTGAATCATTGATGGTTGATGAATGATGTTATATGATATTATGATTTATCATGTTATGGTTTATTTCATGTTTTTATGCTTTCCATGACTAATTCAACATTCTACAAACATTTGTTGGCATATATGCATCAAAATATATTAAAAATATATATTATATAAAAAACGCTTCCTAACCGGAAGCTTCTAAAAATTTCGCTTCCCGCTCCCACTCCCAAGTAACCTTGATCACGACATTAAAGAACATATCCACAAGCTGCCATTTACAACCACGTAACCATAGCAAACAGAAACACAGGCTGCCAACCACAGCCTCCAAAAATCAGAACCCGTGGCTGTCCCCTACAGCCATCTTTCACTATTATGATTTAGATTGTATGATTGCCCTCCCTCCAGCCATCAATCACCAATACAAATCAGATCTACAATAATATAATCAGATCTGCAACATATCTACAATAATAAAATCAGAACTGCAACAATAGAACATATCTACATACAAAGGTACTCTCAATCAAAAGATAGGGTGCATTCCTTTCGGCACCAGAAACACTGTCGGGCCAAAACGGTCATAACTTGGTCATGCGGAATGATTTCCATTGAAAAAAAGGTGTTCCTTACTGAAAATGTCGCTCCAGACTCAATGGAACAAGTCTCACAGCCAAAAAATGAGCAAAAATATATGAACCAAAATATATGGCTGCGCCACTCTCAACACCGTGAGAGCTACAATTGTAAACCATGAAGGAGAAGAGAAAGAATAGATGGTAGAGGAAGTTCATAGCACTTTAGAGATTCAAATACAAAAGCCATCCATCTTGCATACAATTCCTGACATATAGACCATAAACATAACCAAGATACAATTCAACCTCCATGGCACATAAACATAATAAAATAACATATATAAGCATATGAACAAATACTTATCTTTAAATGGGTTTGACTTCAACAAGACAACTTTCCTCCAAGTCGTAGACATAATCAAGGCTAACTCACTTAAACAGGTCACCCCCGAGCTGAAACCACGGATCGTAGGCATAGGCACACTCAGTCTAGAAACTCTCGGAACTACCTCTGCTGAGAACCGCAATACTTCCCACTACTACTTTCCTGTCTGTCTCCACTGCCTATGGGATGTGATTTCATTCACCTAACTCGTCCCTCAAGATATCACCATCCCATTTCCTGGTTTCCTATGCAAGAACCTAGACTAGTAGAGTGATATAATGGAAGCAATGGCTTCATCCAACTACACTAACTCTCTAATAGGATTCCACAGCAAACACTAAGTCTCACACAGTCTTTAATACTGTCAACACTCACAACACAGTGAAGAAGCACAAGTCAAGTGTTCCTAAGCTCAAGATTAGCTTCAACAAGGAGAGAGAGCATATGGATTTATAGCACGAGGCCAATACTAACCCAAGGGAATCAACTCGAATTAGAGAGAGGTAAGGTTAGGTTTCATCTTAACTCGAATTAGTGGAGTGGTGGCTTAATTAGGAAATTCCATTTCCCAAATTAGCACCATGAGGAGGAGTAACCAAAAACCAAGTGCAGGCCAAGAATATCTCAAGGAGGGCGCACTAGTCATGTGAGGTGAGAGAGTGTGCCCAATAGGATCATAAATAACCTATACGAAAAAAAATAGGTAGCATATCCACGAATGGAAGAGTGGGTCACACTTATGGAGGTGGAGGCTCAATTCTAATTTGTGGAAGCTAAAATCTAGCTTACATCTCCTAGAATCTAGGGAGAGGGTGTCTTAGTGCAAGTGGGGCTTACAAAAGAGCATCTTTCATCCGAGGATAAGTTAGGCAAGGGGGGGCCACTAAGGCATGAATAAGGTTCCATAAAAACTCCATCGGTCAAAATAATCAAAAATAGGGTATGTTGTATAATGTTTGGGTGATCAACAACTAATAACATCACTAAGGTACAAACATGAACTAGGACGGACAAACTTAATCCACCAAGTTCTATAGTGTTAGGAATGTGGAATCCATGGTCTCCTATACTCTTTCAATTGCCTTCGCTGAGCCAGTTGCTTATTTAATTAATAACGCAACAATCAACACTAATAACAATAGTATGAATAATAATGCCAAGTCCATAGTCACATTAACAAACAAAATATCATAAGTCCATAGTGACATTAACAAACAAAAGATCATGAGTCCAAGGCTTAACAACCAAGGTATTACGCTTGAGGTCTTCATAATAGTATAGGTGATGAAAGGGTTTTAAGGACTAGTGTTAATCCTAAGGCAACAAACTCAATGGCAAACAATACCAATGAAAGGGGGAACAAGTTCATGAAAAGGTTAGAGAGAATTGGATTCCTTGAGGTGCCAGCCAACAAACCCGAATATGTTGTCTCACAATTGTGAAAATCACAAGTGTGCCCTATACAATGAATTGTTACAAGTTCTTGCTCTAATGATCATTGGAAACCATGTAATATCCATGCATAAAACAACAACGGATGGATGAAAAATCTCTCGCAATCCTTCCAATGTGACAAGGCTATCCTTCTATTGCACTAATAACAAGTTCTAGTTGTCCCACAAATCATTAGCAACATTAAAAGTTAAGAACCAAGCCCACTTAACAAATGTAGAAGAAAACCCTTGAACTTCAATTGCTCCATTAAAAGATATAACAATAGGCTTTAAAAGAGAAAGATCTCCTAATCCAAGCATGAAAAAAGAGTGAGACACGAAACCCTTATATAGGTTGTAGCTCAATCTCATTTTACAATAAAAAATTATTTTTCTTTCCTAGATCTAGCCTAGGGTGGAGTGAATAATCACTAACCTCCACTAGTGTTGACAACCTCCTTACCAAATCTTAAAAAGGTGGTCAAAGCCACAATTACAAGGTCAAAAGAGACATAGGGCCCCCATTTTTGCTCTTAAACAAGATTTACCAAAAGTGGTTAAATCCACTTCTCTTTTTAGCAAATAATATAATGATAATCACCTTAAACCACCTCATAAAGCTTTCGACCAAGCCCACTTTTACAACCTAAGCTCATGAATTGAGGGGTGCGTCCAACTCAAAAATTGGTCCACTAGGGGCCTCCATAACCAAACCAAGGTCCAAGTATTAGCGTTGCCATCGAACCTAAAAGGTGTTCACCTATCGACGAGCTCATACATGAAATGCTCTACAAAGTTGTCCAAAGGAAGGACCATGAAGGTGTGACCCAACTACAACTCCTCAGAATGCTCCATGTGTATGATGAAATGAACAACTATCAAGGCTCATCGCCCACCCTTCAAAGAATTTCAAAGGGGGAGCGCTTCACCAAAGAGGGTTTACAAAGCAAACTAACCAACAATACCCAGATCCACAATCATCTCAAGAATGTGCTACAGTTCAACAAATACCCCTCCAAGGCTACGTCCTGAAGGTTCCACTTCTAATGAGCCATGGATCCACTCGAATGCTGAAATTTTGCCTCAGATTCACCCAAAACAGATCTACTGGATCATACCTACTACATGAACACTTTCCAGGGATGCAATTTATCCATTCGTCCTCATGAAACCAACCACAGAACACATCAAAATAGCATTTCAAATTAGCATCTAAGGTCTCCAATGGCTAGCAGTCTCATCAACTGGCACAAAGGAATAAACGTTGACCTTCAAGGTGTGGATCTGCCCTTCACAAGTGGTATAAAAAGTAGCCTAGTCACGAAAGCATCCTTAGATCAGCCACAAAAATAAGAAAAAAGAACTCCCAACAAGTGTGTAAATACACATTGTAATGGAGAACTAGTAGGTCGGCCCTAGTTTTGCATGCACAGGTTGGCCCCTTCATATCAATATGCTCATATCAGCCCTGCATTTGCTCAATCCTCCAGCTGACGCAGTTTCTTATGTGTGTTGAAGCAGAAACTTTAACTCTTAATAACTGTTTGTGATGACAATCTTTTCTGCAAGGATTGAAGCTCTCAAACAAGGGAAGCAACTTGGTTCAACAATTTTTTCTCAGTTGCTTCACTTTTGAGCTCTTCACACTGACTTTGTCTTTGAATAAAATAAATTTCTTCAACGCCTAGCCTACAATCAACATATAATCCTCTTATCCTTATAATTCTTCGTCAAGAATACCTTAAAACCTCGTCTTCATACAATACAGTCTAGTCATAGAAAAGCATTTGATCCCCTGATAGTAGTGCAATTGAGTTGATGCAATTTTCAGACTCTTAGTATGATTTGTTGGTTAGGAGATAGGATCATGCCTAGAATTCTGATTTTTGAGATGCTAACAAGTCTGAACCATGCCCAAAATAGACCAAATCTAGAGATATTGCCCTTTCCTACTGTAGAAAAGTAATAGACAAGTTTGAATGTCATAAATTTTGGCGGTATGAGGATTGTTTTTTGGCACACATGCATGCCTAGATTAAAAAAATTAAACCACTACTGTGTCGTTCCCAGAATTGTTTGCTTTTGGATATAATGTTGCCCAGGATTGGTATTTAGGTTTCCCACTGCTGCTTTTATCCTCAAAATCATCCCAGCACTAGAAACAATACTTTCTTACCACAGTAAGCAGGCCTAAACCTACCCAGAAAAAGTGCCCTTGATTTTTCTCTTTTGGCATCCCTTGAAGAAAAGTTAGTGAAACCAAATGATCTGGAACTGCTTAAAGTATGCTCAAGTTCGTTGTTGGCTTGAAAAATGGCCTCAAAACTTACCCCATGGATACCCATGCAAATAGGCGGTAACACCTAGCTCAAACTACGGAACATGTGCTCTCTATGGGAGTGCATGAGAACCCCAAAATATCTACATGTTCCTGTTAGCATTGACCATTGTTATCCACTAAGTTTCACTTAGAGGATTTCCAATGAGCCACCAAGGATCAGAACAAGTCAATTATTCCTACTCGGTGCTCAGAATTTCCAAGGATTTATCAGGACCAAGTGTTGGTCCCCTTTTTGTAATTTTTACATGTTCATACCCTACGAAAATATTATAATAAAATGTACTAGCATGGGTTTCTTGTAAAGGACTTGGCTTCCTAGGACTTGAAAATCAATCTCAGTATTCCAAGGTGTTTTTTCCTTGAAAATTACATGTTGTTGAATAAACGATGTATAATTTTCGAGTTTTTTACCTGCTCCTCCAAAGTTGGAATGGTCGTCTTGATGGTTAGGCCTTAGGAGGTTATTAAAGTTCACGTGTCGATGTATATGAACATTCTAGACATTAATATTGAATCATATGAACATGTACTAGGTCTCCCCTAGGTGTTTTTATTATTTCGGAAAAATTTTAATTTGCCCGTAAAAAGTAGGCTTGTCTTAATTAAAAGCATTCACTAAAGCATAAAAGTGGCATTAGGAAAGGGTTTTTTTCCCTAGGGGTGCTCGTTTTCTAACACAGAGCACCTACTTTACCCATGGACCCACTTAAAAATTAAAATGAGTGATTATTTATCACTTATTTTTAATTTTTCTCGAAAAGGGAATAAAAGAGACCAAAACACTCAAGCATAAAGTGGAAACATTCCTAAGGTTTCTAAAACACTCAGGCATGTTTTCCTCAGCAAAGGAAGGCAAGTCGATTTTGCTAAATGAAGTGGGGCGCAATTCCTCATAAGGAGGGCACAACTCTCAAGAAAAGATGGAAATTTGTAAGATAAAGCAAAGTATAAGAGTTCGGTTTTGGAAGTAAGTTGATTGTATGCCTTTGCCAACCCATGCCAACTCAAGCCAACTAAGCAAGTGCACCCCCACCCCCTTTGGCTCTCATTTTTTTATTTAAGCAAAGCACTTGCTCTTCTTTTTCATGAAGCAAGTAACCTCCACTCCTGTAATGTATTGTTGTTATCATATTTTGAATAAAGTCAAGGCTTTGGAGGTCCAAACTGTGCAAGAAGCTCATGAATCTGAATGTTGTGCTTAAATCAAGGTCAGATTTTGCTAGTTGCTTTTCCTTTCTTATAACTTTGTAGATCTAATATCTAGCTTAGAAAGCCATTTCTAGCTCATAAAGTAAACATTTAAGGCTTAAATTGTTTATTTGTGTTTGATTATCTGAGATTAAGAAGTAACATACTATAGTCGGTAATACTTATGTTCTTGTTTCATTCAATTAACCACACTAGATTTGATCTCACTTGTTTGAAGGTGTTTGTAGCTTGCAGATCATCTACATCCTCACAAAGATTCAAGTTGGAGCTTGAAACTCTTTCTTCATCCCTTTAAAATTAATCCCTCTTTGGTTACTTAATAAAAGCAAGCCTAGATTTTTTTTAAAGAGTTTATCATACAAGTCTCAACTTGTTTATTTTACTATATCTTAAAGCACATTTAACTTGCAATCATAAGCTTAGATCTAGTTTATTTTCTTAGTGCTTGAAGTGGCATAAATCTCTTTATTTTTGCAAGTACTAAGTTGTAAATTTTTAATGTATTTTTGGACTAATCTCCTAATTTACAAGTATATTGCTTGATGTTTTTTAAATTTCACTGACAGAACAAGCGGAAGTGCTGGAGAAATTTCAAACTTTTTAGCCTCTCAAAGCACCTCCATATCTCTCTTCTTCTGGCAAGTTATTGTAATCCTTTTTTAACAATTTTCAAGGTCAAAAGGCATCCCTCTATTAAATTATCAGCATTGTAATAATTAAATAAAAGAGCAAGTGGGATTACGGCTCCCACACTCTCCTTCCCCCATTTGGGGGAAGCATGTATCTGTCCTTCAGTGGTTTGATTTTTAGATTAAATTTACTTACCGTTGTAGTTCTAGATCAATCAAGTTTATTTCAAGTTTTGCAGTTTCTTTCAAAGTAATCAAATACTAACCCGGCATTGCCATAGTAATTAGTCTCATAATTTCTTTGTTTTTACTTCTTAACACAAGCACACAATCCGTCCTAAAGGGTTGTAGCTTTTCATACTTTCCTTTACAAATTGGAACAAATATTTGCCTCTTTTGTGTATGCTCTACCCCTGGCAAGGATTGCCAGATCTTGGGGATATCCAAAAGTGGAAGTGTCCACTTCTTAATTTCTCACAATTAATTAATCAACTAACATTAATAAAATCAACATCCCCCAAACCTACGTTGTTGGGAATCGCTAGGGACCCCCTCGAATCGCTCATGATTCGCGCTCCGAGAGGAATTGCTCCCGAAATTGCGATTCCTCCCGAGAGCGTTTTTGGGAATCATGATTCTTGGGGAAAAAACGCTCCGTGCACATCCTTCGAATCGCTGAGGGAGTGACACTCCCAGAGCGATTCCTCATCACTCCCTCGGGGATTCCAAACCAAAGAAAACGCTCCTTGAGCGATTTTGGAAGAAGAGGTCGCTCAAAACAATTCAAAGAGATCAAGGGTCGAATCTGAATCCCCACAAAGAATGTTTAGTAGTGGATATGGATCATCATACACCCATGCTAGTGGATTCTCGCCTATGCCAAAAGCATTATCAAATTTGACCTTGGTTGCAGAGATGATGTGGATTCAAAAAATTACAAGTTTCTCTATACATGTGGTGTGTCATTCAATGTTCTTCGCTCACCCTATTGGCATGAAATGGTACAAGCCATCAATGATGCCCCTAAAGGATATAGGAGCCCTGTGTATGACAAAGTTAGAACCGTGGGACTTGACAAGGAAAGAGCCAAAATCAATAGTGCTCTTTGAAAGTTTACAAATGATTGGTCCAACTATTCCATTGTATCTGATGGGTGGACAAATATTAAAGGCAAGCCATTGATAAATATTCTTGGTGTGTCTACTAGTGGTGTGGTCTTCCTTTCAGCTCATGACTACTCAGATCGCTACAAGACTGGTATTAATATTGCACAACCTTTACTTGAAACCATTCAAACGATTGGGCCATACAATGTCATTCAGGTCATCACAGATAATGCTGCTAATTGTAAGGCAGCAGGAGCAATCATTGAGGATAAGTATCCCAACATATTTTGGTAAGGGTTTTGGTTCACACATTGAACCTTTTGATGCATGATATTGTTAAGATGAAGGACCCTAGTTACCGATGGATTGGTGCCTTGTACAAGAGAGGTAAGAAAATGATAAAATTTATCACCAATCATAGCATGGCCCACCACATTTTTCGCAATCACTCTAGGTTGGAGCTATTGATTATTGTGAAGACTAGATTTGCTAGCTACTACCTCACCTTCAGGAGTCTTTTGAAGGTAATAGAGGCATTGGCTAGTATGGTCTCAAGTGATTCATGGCAGGGATTGATAGACAGAGCTGCAAGCACATCTGATAGACATGACTTTCAGGAGGTGGAGGACATCGTTCTTGATGGTCAGTTATGGGCACAGGTTAAATATGTTCTACAGTTCACCAAGCCCGTTTATAATATGATTTGTTTTGCAAATACAAATCAGCCGGTGATTGGGGAGGTGTATGAGCAAATAGATAGCATGCTTAGTCAAATCAAAGACAATGTTGAGCAAAGAGATGCAATGTTGTATGACCATCTTCATAAACATATGGTCAAAAGGTGGGATAATTTGAATGTTCCACAACATGCCCTTGCATATGTCCTTACCCCAAAATATTATTCTCCATCTTGGTTGGCCCAACCTGCACCTGGCGATGGAGTTAGGAAGAGACCACACACAGATCCAGAGGTGCTAAATGGGTATATGCTTGCATTAGACAAGTTGGTCCCTGATGAGGAGGAGTGTGCTCAAGCACGGAGTGAATTGAGCCAATACATCAGTGAATATGGAGTCTTTGGTACCTTGCATGCAACCAAAGATCAAGAGAGGTTGGATCCTATCCGTTGGTGGAACATGTATGGCAGTGGTGCGACATATGAGCATAAATTGGCGGTGAGGGTGCTTTCACAGGTTGTCAATAGTTCTTTTGTAGAAAGGTGTTGGAGCACCTACAGCTTCATCCACAAGGTCAAGGGAAATCATTTGAATATAGAACGAGGTTGAATGTTTGGTTTATGTGCACTACAACTTGAGGTTGTTTTTCCATTATTCTTAAGCGGCCAAGAATGATAGAACTTTTTTTACTTGGGACAACAATCCAGAGGAGGCTAATGTGGAGGATGGAGCTATTGCATTAGAGCGCTTGGAGGATGAACTATTGGATGATCATGAGGGTGATCTGATTCATACATCAGAGATGCCACCCCCAACCACCAGCAAGTTTCCAGATGCAGGAGTTTTGCCTTTAGCTTCACAATGTCCAACAATCCGTGGGGGCCATTCATCTTCTTCTCATGTTCCACGATCATTTCCAGCAGCTCCTATTCCACCTAGAACACGAGAAAAAAAAATGGAAGTTTCTCATGGCAAGAGGAAAACTTAGTAGATTACTAGATAGTATCATAGTACTTTGTATTTCATGTTTAATATGGCCTATTTTGTAAACATTATGGCCTACTTTGAAGTTTGAACTTTAAATTGTTGATTGCATCTTGATTCTTATCATCTTATGATCTTACAACTCTTTGGTGTTGATTCATTGAATATTATATGAAGATGCTTTGTTTCATTTCACGGTTGATGTTATCTGTTAGATTGTTAGTCTTTCGAGTTTGTTGATGGCAAATATTATATATTGAAATTTGAACGTTGATATTGTTGATGATCAATCACTTGATGATTGATCATTTGACGATTGATAGTTCCTAGATAGTTGATGTTATATGTGTATTAAATGGTTATATCTACGTTTTCTATAGCTAATTTGGCATAATACATGTTTTTTTAATATATATGCATCAAAATATATTGAAATATGTATTATATAAAAAACGCTCCCAAAACAGAATCTTTTGAAAATTTCAATGTTCGCTCCCAACAACGTAGCCCGAAACATTACGAAATTCCGGCATAAAACAAGTTTGGTAAATAGTGGCAAATTCTCCAAGGAAAGTGGAACAACTAGTCAATGATTGTGGGACCCATTCGGCTACATCCTTGTTGATGTAGTGTTGGACACACCCCCGCAACTCCATCTAGCCCACATTTTCCCGTGCGGAGCCACTTTTCCAAAATCCGGACATATTCGCAATTCCATTCGGTATATCGAGATTCCCTTTCCCTTTAATCACTCATCACTTTAATAATTAAAATTGACCAAGTACACCGCAAAACATTTTCCTATTTTCAGCAGCATTTATCGTGACTCCATGTTGGCACTGGTTTAATTTTTGCAATTCTATTTGCTTTCAGTCATATTGTGATTATTGATATAGCTTGTTATGTTGTTCAATTAAGCTCTTTAAATTTGCAAAGTGTCTTGTCAGCAACTTACACATCTTTAAAACTCCTAAAACAACACATCTAACACTTAAAACACTTAAGAGCCTTAGAAACACTCTTTAGGGACTACCCCCTTGGCCTCGTTAGGAGTTAAGCCTAACAGAGGAGTCGGGATTAGGTGACAGTACCTGTCTCAAGACTTGCCCCCAAAGACGCACTTAGCAGCTTGAAGATTGCTCCTACATTTTCCCCCATGTGCGTAAAAGGCGACAACAACCATAAATGTAGGAAAATCAAACGCATCACAATAAATCAACCTACTAGGCTACTACTCATGCAAAAGCTTATTCATTCTCCTAGCTACCTACCTACTCTAATCAATGAGCAAGAGTTGGTTAGGTGAAGTAATACAACCATTGAAGCCACCTTAGCATTTGATCTATGCTAGGGGTTCTCCCTTTCTCTATGGTAATGAACCAAAACAAAATGAAGTCAAGGGTGAACTGAATATATATAATCATCTTCATGAAGAGAAGGTGTTAAATTTCGGCAAATCTATAACCACTATTTTTGACTGACATGAAACACTTGGAATTAAAAATTACTTTTCCCAATTTCTCAACCAACTCAAAAAATTAATTTTCAGTCATGCATTTAAACTCAGAAAATTAAATGTCATGCATATAAAAATCAACACACAGAAATGACCAACAGTGCAAGCAAAACCCCAACCTCCAGGGAAAACTTGTGCAAGAGAATTCTTCTTATTAAGCTTCAGAAATTAAATACAAACAGCATGTACTCATCTTTGCTTTCCCTCTCGGAAAGCGTGCCCACAAATCTGCTTGGAAATGCATGCCCACTACTGTTGTACGGTTTGCATTAATTGCACTGTACGGCCAGCATTAAATGACCAGCAATCTGCCTCGAATTCTGTGCCTGTACGGTCTGCAATAAATGCTGATCAAACACCTAGAATTCCATGCCCTCTTGCTGTTGTACGGTTGTCATAAATGCTGGTACAGTCTGCCTTAATTTCTGTTGTACGGCCTCCTTTAATTTCTATTGTACGGCCTCCTTTAATGGCTGTTGTACAGCCTCCTTTAATGGCTGCAATAAATGTTGAGTGCTCCCTTGGAAATCATGCCCTTATTCAGTCAATTTCTCTCTCAGAAATTAAACAAAGGTTTGATGCTCTTCCCTTGGAAAACTCGCCCTCCTCTTGCTCTCTTTTCTCCTCTCCTAAAAATATCAATGAGTGAAGTGAATAATGAATTCCATTTGCCTTGCCCTTTGCCTTTTTGTTCATGGTAATCAACTTTCCAAATCAATAACTAAGATGGATTTAGATCAATGGCTCTCATTTAATGCTCCATTATGATTTAATAAATGACATTAATGTGCACTTAAGTCATTCATTAAATTAACTTTATGAGAGACCCTCATTAATTAAAAACCCATTCACTTTTCCATTAAAGTGAAACTTAGGATATAACCACAACTTAACTTTATCATAAAGTCACTTTACAAACATAAAGTACATCTCACTTTATGACATTTAATGATTAAATAAAGTCACTTTGCAAACACAAAGTACATCACACTTTATTAATCATTAATGACAAGGGGTCCATTATTTAAGTGACCTTGTCCACCCCAAGGCAATACCAGGTGAACAATCACTTTGCTAGGTAACATTTCAACACTCCCTCTTATCGAGGAAAGTGTTCTTCACAACTCCCATCTTATCCCTGAAATAAATATGTTTCCCTCTACTCAAGGATTTGGTAAGAATGTCTGCCACCTTCTCATCAGTAGAAATGTACCTCAACAGGACTGCTCCTTTCTGAACATAATCACGAATGTAGTGATACCTGATCTCAATGTGCTTGGACCTGTCATGAAACACTGGATTCTCAGAGAGCCTGATGCAACTCTGATTATCACAATGTATCACTATGGGCCCCATCTGCTGACCAAATATATCCACCATCAACTTGCGAAGCCACAAGGCCTCACAACTGGCATGACTGGCTGCAATGTACTCTGCCTCAGCTGAACTCAATGCCACAGACTTCTGTTTTCGACTGAACCAAGACACAATACCTGAGCCCAAACTGAAACAACAACCAGAAGTGCTCTTCCGATCCGAAACATTGCCTGCCCAATCTAAGTCTATAAATCCAACCAATCCCACTCCATCAGATCTCCTGTAGTCTAGTCCATAATCCACCATACCTGCCAAATACCGCAGGACATGTTTTGCAGCAATCCAGTGCACTCTCCTGGGCTCCACCATGAACTAACTGAGAGTGTTTACTGCAAAACACATATCTAGTTTGGTGTTGACCAAATACATCAATGAACCAATAAGTTGCCGATACAAAGTAGGGTCCAACAACTCTCCCTCAGAAGGATAAAGCTCCTTCAGGTTGGTGGCCATAGGTGTGGACATAGACTTGCAATCTGTCATCTGAAATCTCTTCAGAATCTCTGAAGCATACTTCCCCTGACTCAAGAAAACATGCCCCTCGTCCTGCTGAACCTCCATGCCCAAATACAAATGCATCAGCCCCAAATCAGTCATCTCAAACTCTGAAGCCAAGTCTTTCTTGCTTGCTTCAATTAGGTACTCTCCTCCAGTAATGAACAAGTCATCCACATACAACAGAAGGATGAGCAGAACACCACCAACGACAATATAGTACAAGTTGGGATCTGCCTCACTCTTCCGAAACCCAATCGAAAGCAAGTAAGAGTCTATCCTGGAATACCAAGCCCGAGGGGCTTGCTTCAGACCATACAAGGCCTTTTTCAGCCTGCACACATGAGACTCTCTCTCATGAATCTCAAAGCCCTGTGGCTGCTCTAAGTAGACCTCCTCCTGTAGAAAACCGTTTAGGAAAGCAGTTTTCACATCCATCTGATGAATCCTCCAACCCATCTCTGCAACAATGGAGATCACTGCTCTGATCGAAGAAAATCTGGCAACCGATGCAAATGTCTCATCATAGTCAACTCCCTCGACCTATGAGAACCCTCATGCAACAAACCGGGCCTTGTACTTATCCACGCTGCCATCTGCAGCCTTCTTCACCTTGTAGAGCCACATGGAAGTCACCACTGACTTCCCCTCTGGTCTCGAAACAATCTCCCACACATCATTATTCATGATGGAAGTGTACTCTTCCATCATGGCATCTCTCGAAACCTGGTGGGGGTTGGCCTCCTCAAAAGTAGAAGGCTCAGAATCAATGGTAGTAGTCAGCATAGCCATATAGCTACAGAATCTCTCTGGTACCCTGCTCTCCCTCTTGGGAGGACCCACAGACTGTTCAGCTTCATTCACAAGATCCTTAAGCCAACTTGGCTTTCGTTTCTTGGAAGAAGCTAACTCCTGCATCTGCTCCTGCATAACTTCCTCATCAGACTGTTGTATGCATGAAGAAGTGCCTGTACCTGGAGAACCTGAACCTGTCGACCCTGTACCAGTATCAACTGAATCTGTCCCTGTACCAGTGGTCCCTGTAGACTAAATCCCTGAACTGGATGTACCTGTAACCTGTGACCCTAAAACCTGACTCGGTGCACCTGTCACATGTGGAGGTGCAACCTGCTACTCCCCCAACTCTAAGTCAATGGACTTCCTGAAGGCTTTCTCCTCCTCAAATCTGACATCCCTCCTCACAACAACTTTCCTCTGCGAGGGAAGATAGATCCTGAAAGCCTTCGAAGTCTCGTCATATCCAACAAAAATGCCTTTCTCCGCTGTAGCCTCCAACTTTGTCCTCTTCTCAGAAGGGACATGGGAGTATGCAAGGCATCCAAAAATCCGAAAGTGACCTATCTCAGGTCTCTTTCCAGTGAACAGCTTCTTAGGAGTCTTACACCCCACTGCTCGGTGCGGACTCCTGTTCTGCAGATAAACAGCAGTATAGCAAGCCTCGGCCCAAAGAAACAGAGGAAGACTCTAATCATGCAGCATAGCTCTAGTTGCACCCACTATCGAACGATTCTTCCTCTCTGCCACTCCATTCTGCTATGGAGTGTTGTTAGGATATTTAGACACTTGGGAGTTAGTTAAGATCAACTCGTGTAATATATCCGTTAGGTAAAAGTGTGTTTCTTTAGTATGCATTTGTAAATATTCTAATCCAACGGTCACGATATGTTCTAGACATAGAGTGATCCGACAGTTCAACTTCTCTTAGATCATACCTACCATTGATCCGTGGCTTAACACCCGATTGGTCTATGATCTCTATTTAAAGAGCATAGAGGGTCCTTGGTTAGTTGATCGATTATGAGAAGCTCATATGTAACTTTCTTTCTTTTGCATAATAAATTGCTCTAAGTAGCTATTTGGCTAGGGTCGTGGACTATTTCCCTCTCGAGGGTTTTAACCACGTGACAAACATCGGTGTGTTGATCTGTGATCTATTTGTGTGAAGTGGTTGCTGAAGGTGTTCGGTCTTTTGGGAGTACCCTGTGTACCCAAACATGGTATCAGAGCTTTTATGAAGAGCCACTTTCGATTTTGATCAAGATCTAAAACCAGTGTTGCCGAAAGTTTGAAAGGGTTTTTGTTTCTGGATTTTCTGTGCATTTTTGGCCTGTGGGAGCTATTCCATTGCATCCGGAGCGTCGTTTCCATTGGGAAATAGTTTTCGTTTCATCGAAAACCGTTTCTGTTTGCTCCAGAAACACCCATTTCAGCAAATCTGAAGGTATAATGTTACAGTGACGGATTTTTTTTAATCTCTCATATTTTATCAGTTTATTATTAGATCTTTTCAATTTTAGTCTTGGACTATTGCCTTCCCTAACTACGTATGTTCTTCGCCGTGCACCTTGCACGATCGTGGTGAATCAGAAACAGTAAGGGAAAGTTCTTTTTTTTTCTTCTTGTCTTCTCGGCTACGTATCCTCTTTGCCGTGCACCTTGTGCGATCACGGCAAATCAAAAACAGCGAGAAAACTTGAAAACGTAGACTTTCCGGGTAAGGTAACCAAGATCTAACCGCATAGTGTGGAAGAAAAACAATTTTTTTTTGTTTTTCGTTTTTTTTTTGTGATTTGCAAGAAAAGAAAGCAAGCACGGAGAACGAGAAATGAGAGTAAAAAAAAAGGCCCCCTTCCTCTTTCCATTATTTTACGTACCTTTTAAACTTAGCTCACTTGGTCCAAAGTTGCTTTATTACTTAATAGGTCTTGAGTTCAACTCTTATTAAGCTACTTTTTAGTGCATGCAATTTCTATTTTCAAGTTATTTTATTGTAA
This sequence comes from Pseudotsuga menziesii, assembly GCA_001517045.1. Classification (NCBI taxonomy): domain Eukaryota; kingdom Viridiplantae; phylum Streptophyta; class Pinopsida; order Pinales; family Pinaceae; genus Pseudotsuga; species Pseudotsuga menziesii. Next base: position 684,771 of record LPNX010363675.1, on the reverse strand, counting down.
AAGTGCATCTCACATAAATAAAATAAAATAAAAGTGAGTCACTTAAGTCTTTTAATTTATTGTCACACTATTTAAAAGTCACATTATTGTAAAAGTGAACATCACTTATTCTACAAAAGTGATTCACTTCAAAGCAACTTTATTGTAAAAGTGATTGTCAAAGGTTGATCTTGGGAAAAGGGAGCTTCTTTTTTTTAGTTGGTCAAGTTAATATCTACCACGTCACTATTGGGGACATCTTCAACATTTTCTTTGATCAAGCATAACTTCATCATCCAGAATCAGTTTTCAGTGCCGTTTTTTTTTTAAACCGCATATTTTTTTGAGCTCTTTGCATCCAGACAGTTAGTTTCTGTTCTTTCAACCATTGTTTTATAGTATGGCCGCCCCTTGTGATATTATACTTACAAGTTCTAACTATTTCTCATGGAAATCTCGTATGGAGGATGTTTTGCGAAGTAAGGGACTTTTCAGGATAACCTCAGGGAAAGAAACAGAACCCATTAATGATGATAAGAAAATTAAATGGGCAAATAGATGTGATGAAGCTCGTGGATTGATTGGGATGTCAATCTATATTGATTTGCGATTCCACATATCTAGAATTGATGAACCTAATCTCGCTTGGGAAACGTTGGAATCTGTGCTTGGTAAACACAATGAAATTCGGGGTCATCAACTTGAGAATGAGTTGCTTTCCTTAAATCCAAATGATTTTTCATGCATTCAAGACTATTTATCTAAGTATAAAACTCTTAGACTATTATGTGCAGAATGCAAGATTAAGAAAAAAGACAAACAATATATTTATCATATTCTTTCAAAACTTGGACCTGCATATTCTATTTTTGTATCTACATTCTACTCCATGAAAAAATCCTTGACTGCAGCTAGCTATCAAAAGCCTAGCCTTGAATCTTTTTGTGATTCCTTAATTAGAGAGCAAGATAAGCTCATTCATCTTGGAATAATTAACAATGCAGATACATCTGGGAAAGCCTTATTGTCCCAACAGAAAGAAAAGTCCAAGCCTCCCAAGAAACAGAATTTTCTCAATAATAATCAAAACAACAAGGGTCCCAAACCCTCTCAATCAGCTCCTTCTTTAAAAAATGACAAAGGATCCAAGCAAAAAAGAAAGAAGACTGAGCGTCATTGCAATTTCTGTGGGAAAGATAATCATGATGAATCTAAGTGTTTTAAGAAGATGGTAGCCTTGGAAGCAGCAATGAAGAAGCACCACATCAATCTAGATTCGTCTTCAGAATCTACCTCTCATGGACATATACTTTGTGCTTCTGGTTACTCTTATACTGCATCTTCTTCTTCTACTTCAATTGAATGGCTCATTGATTCTGGAGCATCTTATCATATGGCTAAGGATAAAGCCATCTTTTCTACTATGCACAAATGTAACACCAAACAAATATTTGTTTGGTGATGATAGATCTCTAAGTGTTGTAGGATCTGGAACAGTTCCAGTAGAAAATGGTCATTTCAGTGATGTACTATGTGTTCCAAAAATTTCCTGCAATTTGTTATTAGTCTATCAAATTACTCATTCAGGTGAAGGTAAAACTGTGACGTTTACACCTCACCAAGTTGTAATCAAGGATTTTAAAAATCCTCAAAATATCCTTACTACTGGAACTGTTGATGATATTACCAGGTTGTACAAATTTAACAACTTTGGGTCATCACCTTTTCCTTCAGTTTTTGTTGCTCATAGTGATAACTTGAGCAAACTTTAGCATGAGCGATTTGGTCACTTAAATTATCGCTCATTGCAACAACTATGTAAAGACAATATGGTGACTGGTCTTCCGCTGGTATCTTGCAAGGATGGTGTTTGTTCCGATTGTGTACTCAGAAAACATCATCGGGAGAGTTTTGACAAACATGCCTCTTGGCACGCCTCGGTTCCCTTGGAGCTTGTGCATAGTGACTTGTGTGGCCCTCTTCCATCTGCTTCCTTTTCTGGTTTCAAATATTTCTTAACTTTCATTGATGACTACTCCAGACGCACTTGGGTTTACTTCCTAAAACGCCAAAGCGAAGTATTTAACATGATCCAGAAACTTTTGCAAAAGCTTCAGGAAATCCAGATTGGGATGTGGCTATGGATGAAGAATATCGTTCCTTAATGGCGACTGGTCTTCCGCTGGTATCTTGCAAGGATGGTGTTTGTTCCGGTTGTGTACTCAGAAAACATCATCGGGACAGTTTTGACAAACATGCCTCTTGGCACGCCTCGGTTCCCTTGGAGCTTGTGCATAGTGACTTGTGTGGCCCTCTTCCATCTGCTTCCTTTTCTGGTTTCAAATATTTCTTAACTTTCATTGATGACTACTCCAGACGCACTTGGGTTTACTTCCTAAAACTCCAAAGCGAAGTATTTAACATGATCCAGAAACTTTTGCAGAAGCTTCAGGAAATCCAGATTGGGATGTGGCTATGGATGAAGAATATCGTTCCTTAATGGCGAACAATACTTGGGATCTTGTTCCTCTTCCAAAAAGAAGAAAACTTGTCAGATGTAAATGGGTCTACAGAACTAAGTATGCATCGGA